>CM076656.1:18431008-18458789 GCA_038496675.1 Rachycentron canadum | reverse complement strand
ATATATATATATATATATATATATATATATATATGTATGTGTGTGTGTGTGTGTGTGTGTGTGTGTGTGTGTGTGTTCGTGTAACCGCGGATAAAGACGCTCATGTCTTTATGCGCGTAGATATTCCCCACACGCCCACGACAACAAATTTGTCTGCGACAAAGTCAACTGCGCCACCTGTTCACCATTAATATAGGTTTTACTCCATCAAACCGTTTCCCACACAATCCCACATCTGTGATTCACACAACACACACATTCACCTCAGCAGCCCCTCAGGCTGACATGTTTCCCTGCTAATCTGTTTGCACAACTCTGGTGTGACCGCAGGCCAATTACACATCGTCACATGATGCACACCCACAAGAGAGAGAGAAGGAAAAAAATTAGAAAAGAGCCACCCACTGAGAGCCCCTATGTCTCAGCTTCTCAACCCCTTTTTTTTCCTCCCCCATGAACCTTCTCCCCCAATCTCCCTCTCCCCCTAGCTCTCTTACTTACCCCATCCCTTCCATCTCCAGCTCTCCCACTTAGTTTTGTGGCTGTAATTACAGCTGCCCATCATTTAGATTCTCCCTAAACAACACCACCCCTCAGAGACCACCGTCTCACCATACAACTCTCTAAGTAAATTTCATTTCTCATCTCATTTACGTTCCATAAACTCTGCCATATGTTTGATATTATATTTAAACTGTTCCAGTGGACGCCAAGAGAGTGTATGTCTTGGGAAAGGTAGGAGAACTGTGTTGGAAAAACGGCGCTGGTGAATGACAGGTGAAATTGACCGTGATGTGCGCGAGCAGCCGGGGGAAAAAAAAAAAAAAAAACTCACACAGACCAAAAGACGAGAAGAGAAAATTCACATAAGCATCCTTTATTTCATTGTTGTCTTTTTTATTTTGGCACAGAGGAAACTGACGAGTGGAGAAAGTGAAAGGTTTCCTTTGTTATTGTTGCTTTTCCTCTCTTCCACTACCACCAAAAATTTAACTCTTTAATTTTCCTCTCCTCTCTTTCCCATTTTGCCTGAGTGGTATTGGGGGCTATTCCACCTCTTCGCCTGTTCCCTGCTCCTGGCCCTGTTCTTCCACTTCTCATAATCCCCCTTCCCCCCCTTTTCTTTTTTCTTTTGGTCTTTTCTCTCGTGGTAAGGATTGACCAGGTCACACGTCAAAAGCAGGGCAGCCAATTTTATCATTATTTTTATCCCTTTTATGTGCCAAATGAATAGGGATTTTCACATAAGGCCATAAAAACAGTGCCAAAGTGTTCAGTCAAGTGTTTGGACTGTACGTTCGTGTCCTTTCCCTAACTGTCCTGAAACAGTAAAAAAAAAAAAAAAAAAACTAGAAATAATCTCCATCCATCCATGTATTCGTTAAACCGCTAATCTTGTTAAAACTAAATTTGCAAAGACTAATTGACTCAGGCCTGTGTCATTACAAGGAACTGAAAAAGTCATGTTCAGCAGCGATACGAGAGGGGAGGAGGAGCGGGGTTGTGGATGGGACTACTGGGGCTGTAGCCAGGGGGGGACTGGGGTCATCCAGAGGGCAGGGACAGAGCAACCAGCCCTCTCAGTCACTCCTGCTCAGAGAAAGTTCTGGGAACTCTAATTTGAAAGGTGAAACAGAGGCCTGAATGCACAAATGCCTGAAATCCCCTGAGCTACTGAGGGCGCAGCAGGGTAAAACAAATTTATTGACCACAAGCTGAAGGAGTTTGATGTAGGCTTTAGTAACATGAGGCCTGTTGACAACCCAGGTCGGTCAGCTGCTGGTTTGGGATAATTTTTTTACAAATAATTGTCCGACGCTCTGCTCCTCTAATCCAGACGCAGGCGCTATGGCATTTGAAAGGCAGCCAAAGTCATGTGACTGTATCACCATATTACGCTTGATAAATCCAGACCAATACATGCAGACGCAAAATAGATCCTGCTGCTATTTGTCACGGGGCGGAACGAGGCTGGAGCAGAGAGGAGAGTGACTGTTTTTCAAATTGGTGACTCAGTTTGTGTTTGTGCTTTCACTTACCTCAGTCCCTGTAAAACTGTGTGAACTGGTGACAGAGTATGTCTGTCTGACATCCTCCTAATGGTACCCACCTGCTGTCTTGTCCTGCTTTCCTGGCTGTCCGATCCTCAATGCTACACTTCACTCTCTTACTGCCTACTTCACCTCTTTGCCTGCTTGTCTCTCTGCTGGTTTATCTGTCAGCCTCTTTTTGCTTCAACTAAGAGGCACTCTTGGATAGAGAGGGCGTCGCAGTACCCGATTGCATGGGGAGGGGGTTACAGGTTTAGGTAGGACGAATGACAGGATTTATGCACTACCTAATAAAGTTTACGAGTGGACCCTTGTTTCAAGAGCTACGACTGGCAGTTTTCACATCAGTCAGGGACTTGGGGATCGAGTCCTGCACATGTACCACGGCAGCAAAAAAAAAAAAAAAACTTTCTTACAAGCATAACATTAATGGTTTACAAGGCCAAACAAGACTATCAACCCCTTCCTGACAAAGGGCATGTGTCTCTTCACACCCATCCTCACTTAAACTAAAATGAACAACCAGACAGGTTTAATAAATTACAGTCCATTAAAGCAGACAAAGGCTACAATGTGCTACAAATATCAACTCTGAGCTCTCCCATTTGAGAGTTATAGTGAATGTATCTCTTACAAGTGAGTGCCAGATTGTTGAATCATAAAAAAAAAACTTCCTTCTAAATGAAGCCAGGAGTAGAATCACAGTGTTTTTATAGTTTGAATATGCCCGAATGGATGACATAGTATTATATATATGTTTCCCACAGGCTTAAATGGATAGAGAAAAAAAAACTTAAAAGTAAAAGTTTATTATTTGATTTGACTTTCAGGATAATACAAACAAATGGTGTAAGAGTGAAAATGAGTATAAACGTGTTTTTGGAAAAAGGGGGTAAAGAAAGGTGAGGGGCAGGGGCAGGGGCAGGGTGTAAGCAGAGCTGAAGTGGTCCACTGGGTTGTGTATAATGGGGACAGGGCAGCGGGGGCAGAGAAGACGCATGGGTCACATTAAAACCAGGTTCAGAGAGAGGGCTCTGCTAATGCTACCTAATCCCTGACAAGTCGGGCTCCACACACACAGACACACACATACATGCAGTTGTTCTCTACTGGCACCTATTTATGACTGTTGGCCTGTGGTGTGAGAGGCGTGGTGTAGTGTGTGTGTGGCTGATGTCACAGGGAGTCTGAGACGCTGAGTTCATCTCGCACCATCGAGTGTCCGACATGGAAATCTGCATGCCATGGCGTACTGGCAATCTTTTTTGCATGTTCACCACACAGGGTGATACCACACTGTCTGGTTGGTTGTCGGGTCGGGTGGCGTCTCACGGTCCTTGTGTATTAGCACAAACTGTTTATGGCTGTTGTGTAGTTAGAAATAGATTCTTCTGTGATTTAAAATATAAATAGTGTGGACAGAAATCAGTGTATTATTACTGTACCACTTTGTCCCATTTGGTCCCAATTGCCCGTGTCTGCTTATGGGTACAATTCTTGCTGCAACCATCCTGTGGTTCAACAACTTGTGATCACACATTTGAAGTGGCACATGTTTGGAAGCAGACTGAAGCTACCAGTGTGTTTCCTCAGAATTTACATTTACATAGCCTCAGAAAGCCCCCAGACCTTTCTGAAACCAACAATCTATCATCTAGACTCACTTCAGTCCATGATTGGTGAGTTGTGCAGAGTTGAGAAAGAAGCCAGGGTTTGAAGTTCATCCCTCAAGCCAACTTTTTTGTCAGACTTTACACAACTATTTCTTTCACTTTTCATATGAATATCCAAGTACAACACTGCGAATGTCCTCCAGAGTTAGAAACAGTATGACACTGTTCTTGGAGGCACATTTGCAGTAGCAGCAGGTGGGTGTTCACTTCCTTTACTTACTAACAGTCAACATTGATTTCTTTTGATCATATGAATCATTTCCTGGCCTTTGCCTAAACCTAACCAAACATTGTCTACATAGTTATTTGTACATTCATACTTCAGTAAACATTTGTCAACATGTGTCTTTCTGAAGCTCAACTAGATATAATATATTTAGACATTTCATTTAAAGCTTTATTTAAAAAGATTTAAAACTTTTTTTTTGCATTTTGATGTGACACAAGGTTTTCCCATCGTGTCTGAGGTTTCAGTTGATTCTCTTAAGACACCGGTCAATGATTTTCTTCATTGTCAATGTTTGATAGTTAACAGGTGGCTGATAACTGGTGAAATGTAGACCAATCCCAGAGCAGGCTGAGCTTCATCCACATTTCTTTTCAGATGTCCTTTCAATTTTTGACATATGTTGTAAAACTAAATTACTAATATAATTTCATATAATAGACAAAAAAGATTTAAAAAATTGGGAAAAAAAAGTCTGAACATCAGATACACTGACCTCCAAGAACAGCTTTTCATGTATTTATATATATTTATAAACTGCTGTTCTGCATTTAAGGCCCATCTCAAAGTGTGACTCAAAGTTGAATAAAACATATTGGTGAAAAATTTAACCGTAAGCATCTAGAGAAAAGCACAAACCGCAGCAGCGCATTCATTATGTTGCAATCACGCACAGCGGTCCGGTGGTTTCTGTGCAGCTAACCTGGTTAAACAAAGGTTATAAAACAACAACTTCCCAAAAGACAACAACATTCCAGAGGGGCCGAGTGGGTCTCTGAGGAAATCAGTCAGTCACATTCCTGTCTGTGATCAATCAGCCTCTGGCCCAGACAACCTGAGATTAACCTCAGCCATCCTGGAAACTACCTGCCCTTACCGTAGAAAACAACCTCCAGCCATGTACAACTTATTGCAGTTTCCCTTGTAGTGATGAGCAAATATGTAATGTAGAAATATAATGTGTATGTGTGTATGTGTGTGTGTGTGTGTCTTTGGGACAACCTGCCTGCAGGAAAATTCAGTCAACCACTGTTCGATTTACTGCAATTTCCATTGTTAGGTTGACAAAATAATTATACAGAAACAAACTGCAGTGTAAGTGTGTGTGCTCATACAGGTGTGTGCTTAGCAACTTTGGTCCTCATTTGAAGAAGAAGAAGAGTGGAGAGTGCAGACAGATCCACAGTGTGATGTGAGGCTGTTACAATTTTGAGCAGAAAGGAAGGCTTATTTTCTGCACCAAAGGGAGAGTGTGGGCGAAGGAAGGAGGGAAGGATTTGGCAACACTGAGCACTTCAAGTATGGAAGAGCGCTCCGACCTGCCACGCTTTGCTCGCTGCCTCAGTGGCGCTCAGCTCAGTGACAATGTGGTGGAGTCATTACCTCCGTGCTCTCAGGTACTCAAGAGCGAGGAGGGACGTGACCTCTGTTGGACTCACAGAGTGGAGACAAGGCTGAGAGTTTACAGAGCAGCGAGTTAATAGATCACTAGTAGAATAAAGTTCGGTAGAATAAAGAAACTTGCCACATTCAACTTTGAATAAATGATTAAGTGAATAAAGTGGAGTTGACTGAAGTTTTTCCAGTTAAGAAAATTGTGCCACTTACTTTTCACGGAACATTTCTTGTAGCCACTTCCAGCAACTTTTGTCTGCTGCCTGCTATCAAACTCAATCATAGCTTTCACAAGTTTTTCTTCTACCTCTCCTTTTTTCTGAATTGAATAAAAAAAAAAAAAAAAAAAAAAATCTGACTTGTACAGTTGTCAAGTGGATGGTGCCCGTGTTTTCTCAGCATCCATATCTACCTTCAGCCTGTGGTGTTCTGGCCAGCACATAATTGTCTAAGTGCTTCTGGATGGCAGCAGGCTATTTGGTCATTAAGGGACCTATTAAGTCATTAGTGCAACAGTGGGACTGCCGTCTGCCCGCCGACAGGACCAGATGATCGACCTGATACGTGTTGCCTCGCAGTTTTCCACATATTTACGCAGGTAATTACGGCTTAGATGTAGAACACCCTCAGATGTCATGCTTAAAGAGGGGATACACGTCGCCAGCACACTTTAAAGGTAATCTCCTCCTCCCCTTTTCCTCCTCTTCCTCCACCTCTTTTTCCACTCTGTGTGTGTGTGTGTGTGTGTGTACGCATATGTGTTGATGTGTATGTGTGCAGACGGGTTAGCAATGAGACAACCAGAGCCTCGGGACATGTCAGCGAGAAAGATAGGGAGTGAAGAGAGCCGAGCAGAAATCCAAAAGGAATGAGGAGGTCAGAGGAAAGAGGAGCAGAGCGCAGACACAGAATTGCTTTTTCCATCAGACGCTTTGGCCAACGCAGCCCATCAAACCCCAACTTACACACCCGTCACAGAATGTAAATATTTGGATATGGGAAAGGTTGGATGTTACTTAATTCCTCCCTTTAAAGATGTCCTGTTTAGGTGAACATGGTCCAAGGAACACAAAGTATTCTGCATGAATTGATACGACGCATGAGAATCTTATTTTGATTTAATTTCTCTTAGCAACCCTTCGTCCAGCCTTTGGAGACGTTCACTACCCTGGGCCCACTTGCTGCTTACCATAAATGCTCATCAAGTAACCGCCATATGACGCCAGAAACCTCTGGATCTGTACAGAGAAAAACATTCCTCCCGGACATGTGCTGTATTTTACTTTTACTGCTTTTAAATAATTTTCAAATCACCGATTTGTCCTAGGACCATATACTTTATGAGGTCCAATCTGAATTTGAAAGCCAAACACATACAAATACAAATCAAACTCAAGAAACACTTACTTATTGAAAACACAGCCTGAGTCTAATTTAAGGGACCAAACAGACAAAAGTTTACTTTATGGTCACTGTGTATAAACTCAGTGTTACTATCTATTTTTATGCCAACAATACATAAATTATTCTGCCACATTTACGGGGCTTAATGCGCCCCGCAGCACCTGTGAGGCTGCGGTGTCAGCGCAATGGAAAGACCCCCGCCTGACATCTTCTCTAGCAGAAGGATGGCACAGGAGCTGCCCTGGTTGAAATAGATCCATCAGACTGTCAGTGAAGCTGTAAACAAGGCTCCTTTTCACCAGGAGGTGGACACCCTCCTGTTGGGAGGAAAACTGTCACCTATCACCCTCCCATCCCTTAAAAGCCCTTAGCCAGTTCCCTCTCCAGCCCTGGGGTAACACTGAGGTGTACTGACACAGATTTCTCTCCCTCCCTCCCTCTCTCTCTCTGTCTCTCTCTCTCACACACACACACAGTCTCTCACAGAGCTGATGGAAACTCAGCCTGGTCAGAGGTTGAGCCAGGTACTCTATCAGATTGGGCGCTGCCTTCCTGCCTCAGCAGTGCCCAGACTGACCCTAGCAGACTGCCAGTCTCCTTAGCGCTCCGCTGCTCCGCGGCTCCACTAGCACCTCCCTCTGTGACCCTTGACCCCTGCCCAGGAGACAGGCGCCACCGATATGATGTAATTTCTCTTCGACATGGGCCAGTGGCCTGGGCTGCAATGCGACCCAGGGAAAATAAATATGGGTGTTTATTTGGTGAGAGTGAGGGAGTCCTACAGGCTGAGAGCCACCGTCAAGTTTCCCAAAAGTAGCTTTGCACTACAGCTGTTTGTGTTCCACATCTTAGCTCCAACAATATACAGTATCTAAGCCAAAATCTATTTGGTACAGTCCACCAACAACCAATGTGATGCTAAATTTGATTCGATTGTTACACAGGCCTTTCAGCAGATTGCAGCAAATGTACGTTTCATGTTCTGAGTCATTATTTAAACAGACAACAGAAACATTTAGTTGATAAGTCACGATAGTAATTTGGCAATCCACCCTTGAGGGAGAAGGAAGTGTAATGTTGACTGGTGGTGGTGATGTTGACTCCTGGCGCTCCTAAAGCTTGAACCTCCTGAGGTGTCTTAGCGTTCTTCCACCGTTCCCTCTCGATGTATTCACAAAGACTCTGGTACTAGCCGGCCCGCCCAGCTGTCAACCTCCATTGGACTCCACGGGACAGGAGACGAACCATGCATCATGACCCGCCTTTGTTTCCACAGCCTCTGAACTCCCTCTCACAGAGACATAGACACCTCTCTGTGATCTAAAGCGATTATAAAGAGATCTCAGACAGACAGAGCTCTCATTAAACCACAGTGGTCTAAAGAGGGCTCTGGCACACTTTACGTCTCTCCATCCCTCCTACGCTACCACCAACATCACCACTACAGACGATCACTGCTCTGAAACACCCACGGCGCCCACTCCTATCCCACAGACGGTGATTAATGTGTCTAAACCCAACATCCTCTGAGGTCACAGGTCCAACTGTGGAGCTGGACAACCAATGCCTCAAGGCCGCCTGATTCACTCGAGCGCTAGTACCGCTGCTAGCCACCTATGACCAAATCCACAATATGATAGACGATGAATCACCAGCGTTAACGTTTCAAAGTGCAAAGTTAGAGGATATCATAAGCAGCTACTTTTTATTGGGAACAAATACAACGTGAGCCGGCAGAGTTTGGAAACTTTCCTAAGTCAGATCTCCCTTTAAGAATTGCTCATGTTTCAGATTAGCGTTAACGGTGAGACGATGCACATCAGTCTCTGCTTTCTCAACCCCACGGCTAGCCTTACACTTTTCCCTAACTCTGTCTCTTCTCTCGCCAGTGTGTCACTTCTCTTCCCTTCGATTCCCACCCACGCGTTTTCCCTTCGTCCATCAATCCTTTTCTGACCTCATCGCCGTTACAGTCAAGCGTGGAGGGATCCAATCAACCATAGTGTTCAGATTAAATCACAAATTATTATAATTGAGAATAATGGTTTCCATGTCAGTTTCAGTTCAGGTCTGAATTGTTCTCATACATATTTGGAAAACAAGGGGGTTGGAATCTCAGAGGTCCAGCGGTACTTGTGCTTTGTTGGAGTGAAATTCAATTTATCCATGATCCAATTTTGACTGAATTTCCATGATAATAAAACTCTTATCTGAATTTGAGCACCTGTCTTGTAAAGGTTTTACTGTCCATTGTAAATTCAGGGAATTCTGCCTGTTTTTTTCACTATATATTATGAAGTCAAACAGAAGTTCTCCAGAAATATAAACACTGTTGGACACAACTTTTAAAGTATAATTTAAGAGAGTGTTGTTTTTAAGGGCAGTATTTGCCAGCATTGGGTCAGTTACACTGACGCAATGGCGTTAAGACAAGCGATGTGAATCCCTTAATAATAAGGAAAGGGAAAAATAGACAGGACACAACAGGACTTCAAAAGCTGCAAAGCCTTCATAACAGCATTACCACTTGTCCTCTTCATTACTGAGAAGCACAGTGTGCGTTGCTGAGCTTATTTCTAGGGGCAGCAAAGCTCTCAGGCATGTGCAGGGCAAGCAGTGCGACTTTGACAGCGTAGTTAGGAGGTGTTGATGAAAGAGGAGAGGCTAGAAGCCCACTGCCTCTCAAATTAGCCCCAGAGCCCTCCGAACTGTCACATGGAGGCTTAAGTCTTCACAGATTCTGTTGCACTGCACCACCAATGTGCATGTATGGAGCTTTGCATGCTTACAGTGTGGCTTCGTGTGTGGCGCGCTGTGCATGCAAAGCACATGTGTTGGGTTATGAATACACACACATACTGAGATGTTTTTTCCTCCATCATGTTGATCAAAGGTTGTATTAGAACAGATGATCTTGCTCATGCTCATCACAAATTTTACTGGGACCTCCCACAGTTTGAAAAATGGTCTCCAGCCTCCTACTTAGGTGACCTCCAGCTGACTAATTCTTCAAATAGACACATGTTCCCGTCATTTCTTTATCGTGACATGAGAAATTAAAGATGGATACACTCCCCATGTTTTGCTCATCAAATAATTAGGTTCTTTCGTTCATCTCTCTGTCTCTGATTACAGTGAGAGCCGTGCGTTGCCACAGAGATGCAGACAGACAGTCTGCACTCATGAAAGGGAGAGCTCTCTGCTCTTCTCACCTTCTCTTATCTCTTCTGCGTGCACATTGCTCAGGCTGAAACTCTCTTTGCAGATTCAGCTGTTGAGTGTGTTTGTTCAGCGAGGTGGAGGGACATCCATAACCGTAAAGCTGTCTCCAGCAGGCAACTTTTAATCACCCTTTTTTCTCCTCATGTTGTCCTCTCCCACATTCTCGGACGGTTTCTTTCAGAGAAGGTGCAACACCCGAAATCCGTGCACATACACTCAACTTTCACAGTGGATTACAGAGCCCAACTTGCTTGCCTTCAGAGCTACTTTACTACAAACATAGGGATGCAGGATACACAGTCTTCGGATCTTCTCATGCCCCCTCTGGGCCTGGCTTGCCCTTACAATTTCTCCAGCTCTTCCAGCTGTGTACACACAGGGAATCATGCTAAAATGAGAAAGAAAACATGCTTAGATTATTCCTCTTACCTGAGAGAAATTGAGCCCATTGAGGGGGTGACACTGTTCCTCGACCCGCTCCACTGCCCCAGTTGTCTTTCCCATTCTCTCAGCTTCTTGAGCCAAGAACAGGTCCAGCACCGGTGTCCCCCTGGACCGGACGTCCCACTCCGTCAGCGAGTTGACCATCAGCATCACCCACACAGGCCTTTTCCTCTCCCAGTTCCCCGCAATGGCGTTGAACAGGTAGTCAGCATACAGGCCGCGGCCACGCTGGTCAGCAGTCATCCAGTAAGGCATCATGTGCTTGACGTAGTCCAGGTGGCGTTTTAGGCGGCGGTACAGGTCCCGAGGTAGCAGCATCTGGAGGTTCTCCCCATGGGGGAGTAGCTGGCAGCTCGTCAGCTTGGAGATGGTCAGAGGGTCGGTCAGGTCCAGCTCAAAGAAAACATTGGGGCTGTTGTGGAAAGCCTGCTTGGAGCTGTTTGGGATGAAGTCCCAGACTCGTGTGTAGGGAACATGGATGGTACCAAATAAGTAGGAAGGTGGATGAGGAGGTGCACGCTTTACTCTCCACAGGAAGGAGTTCATGTCACTTTGCTGTGGAATAGTCAAAGACAGAGGAAGAGGAAAGAACATAAAAGAGGAAGGTCAAGATTTTGAGAGCAAAAGGAAACAGAAATACCAGAGCCATCACGTTGGAGCAATTCAACTTGCCTTAAAACTAATGCTGACACATTTTTCCTCTGTTGTGGTTTACTGGCTCATAGGCTCGGGTCAACAAGTTAAAGATTGAAATACCATTTTGAGATGACGGCAGCTCGGGGCTGTGCTGCGAGGGATTTCGCTGTGGTGCAGGCAGGGAGTTTATAGAGGGGCCTTCTGGGCTGTAAACAGACCCCCGTGTATTGTTGAGGTGCATACCTCGGTTGCCAAAGCCTCTTTCGGCCTGGGAAGCATTTTGAAGGCTGCAGTGCAAATATACTGCACTGGAGCTCATAAAAGCCAAAAGCTAAAAGAAAGCTGCTCTCCATTCTGACCCCGCTGTGATACTTTTGTTTGTGAATTTTTTTTGACACCAGGCAGGGAGATACGGTGCTGACAGCCTAAAGTACAACACTGTTTTTGTCCTCCATGGTTTATATTACAGGAAGTGTCTGTCTGTGGTGGTTATCTTTACACAAAACAATGTCACAATGGAAATGAAATAATCACAGCCACTTTAAATGAACGTACAGCTCTATTGCATTTAAAATATGGTTCTTGTTAAGTGCTCTGAAAATGTGCTGTGCATGTGCTATGACTTTGATGTTGGCATTATTCAAATATGAAAAAAAAAAAGAATTAGCTTTTATAAACAATTTCAAACTTCTGGCTTCTGAGAGACGGTGTAATCAGGCATTTGAGGGATGAAGCCCATTACTGTAAAATAAAGTTATTCTTAGAAAATGTTTACTTCTAAAATTTAATCAAGATTTCCTTCAGTTGTGCTCCAATTATATTGCGCGTTGCCAACGCTTTTCAAACAGCTGCCAGAAGCCAGTGAAGTCTTCTTTGCGGGATGTTCTGTTATCATCATAATTAACTGCAGAGGAACATACAGCAAATTCTGGCACAATCTGCCTCTAGACAAAATAAATCAAAAGTGCTATATTTAATTTCAGAGCATGCGTTCAGCCCTCGCAGATACACAGAAAATGTTTAAACTGTTCCTAAGTTTCTAATTGAATTTTCACATTGGCCGGGACCAGCCGACGCTGCAGGGGAACAGGAGAGGTTTGGACGGCACTGGCTGCATTAGTGCAATCATATTTTAAATAGCACATTTATATATATATATATATACTTTTTTTTTTCTTTTTCTTCTTTTTTGTGTGCGCAGCATTTAGTCATTCCTTAATGTGCAAATATTCGCTCAGGCCTGCCCCAATAAATGAAGACTATTCGACATGGAAAGTGTGCCTGTCTGCGTCCTGAGGAGAGTCTGGAGCTAAAGCTGCGTGGTCTTTTCTGGAGAGCCCCGACTCCTTTTTATGGGGAAAATTACTCCTAACAGAAAACAGAGACCACTGTACTGACGCATTACAAATCACATGAAGCGGAGGAGCACGAAGCCCCTCTGTGATCTCTGACAACAGATCCGTTATCCTTAGGACGCAATGCACTAATGAAACATAAGCCTGTGATCTCTAAACGACTCGGTAATGGCCACCTCAGTAAAGTGTCATTTTTACAGCCTTCCCAGAGGCAGAGGTCATAGATTAGATATTCTTTTCTCTCTCTCTCTCTCTCTCTCTCTCTCTCTGTCTCTCCAGAAACGTGTTGGATATGATGTTTGCAGTCTTGATTTTTGATGATCAACTTTTCCTTCCATCGTGTGCATTCACAGTTGGAGGCAGACGGGGCGGCGGGCGCTTGGTAACTGAGCTGGGGAGAGTGTGACTGAGCTGCTCGGCGCTCAGTTCAGCCCACATCCAGGATTTTTAGAACCAAATATGCCTGATAAGTGCTTTAATAGGCCGCGTGTTACGATGAAATACGATCACTATTGAAAGGTCAGAAACTTTTCCAAATGAAGTCAAGTCACCCGTGGGTGTTCCCCACTTGCGTTTGTCACATAAACAGCAGTAAAGTTGGCGAGTGGTGACGATTCCTCTTGGCAAAAAGCTTTGATTTCTGAGGCCCGGATCTCTTCATTGAAACTGCAGATTTTCTCAGGGAGTTTTCTCAGCGAATGAGCTTTAAATCCATAAATTTCTTACCAATACAGGAAATTCACTATTATTATTATTATTATTATTATTATTATTATTATAAGTAATAATTAGGCTTTACTTGACTAGGCAGTGAACATTAATCCCGTTACATTTAGTCAAATTCAGCTTTTATCATCCTTCCATCTCATTGCACTTCGCTTTATTGGGTTATAATAAAAGACATTCAAAGGCTCAAGAGGTCTTAACCTTTGACCTTTTAATAATCCCATTTCAGTGTACTTGATGCAGGTAATGGTTGCTGAAAGTTATGTTGCGATTCAAATAGTGAAGAACAAGTGTCATGATGTCATTAAAATGACTCCAACCAGATGTTGAAAGGCGAATTAACACTTCGTATAAGTGTCTCTGTCCTGTTTCCGTTCTGAGAGCTGGGGAACAAATTGTTAGCTCTTATATATAAAGAAATAAGCGTTAACACAGGTTGGATTGTGTCTGCGGTTTTGATAAAAGCGCCTCAACGCGACTCACCGACTTTGGCGCGTCGCACTGCCTCGGTCGGCCCGGTCTCTCTGCGCCCCAGGGTGCCGCAGCGTGCAGGAGAGCGCTCAGGAAGAGCCAGCTGGATCCCGGCCGGCAGATCATCGCGTCGAGGTGTCTGGACACTTGTGACAGTCAGCTCCCGGTGGGAGGAGGAGGGTGGGGGGCGTTTTATCGCTCTCCTTTACGCGCTGCTCCTTTCTCCGTCTCTCGTGAATTTAAAAAAAAAAAAAAAAAAAAAAAAAACAAACGTTACCGATGGCCTCTGGGCTCACATGTGTGGCTCGGCCGGTGGACCATTCCGCCTCTTCGCCCTTCCCGACGCTCTCCACCGTCTCGGAGACGTTTCCTGCCTTTTCGCAGCTCGGCGCAGTCCTGACGCAGGAGCCTGAAAACTCTTTGGAGAGTTTCCGCGGCGCGCTCCGAAAGTTTGGAGCGTCTCGACTGGGAGCGAGGGAGGTGGGACGATTTGAGTACCCACCACCCCCCACCATAACCCACCTTCCCCACCACCCAAAAAAACGCTCAACATACACATTCAATACACAGACACACACACACTCCTGCTCCTACTTTTTTTTTTCAGAGGAGAGAGCGCAGGTCCAGGGAGGGAGTCCAGGTTTTGCGTGAGTAAAGTCCCACGAAACAGAATCAAAAAGAGTGAATGTTCTCATACTGATCTTATAACAACTTGAACTGTGAGTTTTTGACGTTTTTTCATTCCATATGGTCTTTTTTTTTTTTTAATCCTATATTAGCAGTATGAGGTCGACAGTATGGGCTATGTCTTATGCTGACTGTCTGTCATGCCCAATATTGGTGTCATAATTGTGATCATTTCAGCTTTTTATTGTTATTATTCGTTTTTAATTTAAAAAAACGTCCAGTTTATTGGTTTATTTTTACACTGGCCGAACCTGATCATATTTCTGTCACTACATGGATTTCTATTGTATTATTTCTTGACCTCTGGCAGCCTCAAGATATCGAAATCAAAAACAACATTCCTAACTCAATACTCCGTTTTTGTGAGTCTCTTAACTGCATTGCATCTTCTTCCTTAACAGATAAAAGGCAAGTTGTCCATGTAAAATTCACTCCTGTGCTATGATGTGTGTGTGATATTAAAACCTCATTTTTGAACTGTCACCCATAATGCAGAGCCTGGAGGGCAGGTGACACACACACTGCTGGCAGATCAGACTTTTGTTTTGCGTGTATTTCAGCAGTCCCTCCAAAGATGTATATGAACAATTTTTCAAATGTTGTCATGTGCTTCCTCTTCAGAGGGGATTGCATTTATCTCTGTCCTTCTCTGTTTAACAACCCTGCGGCAATACCTCGTACATGAGTGTATGGGGGGGGGGGGGGGTCGCACATGATTAATGGTCACAAATAAACAAGTCAGAGTTAAGACAACTGTGAGAAGTATTTTATTTATTTGCAGTCTTCTGAAGATGGAGCAGGCGGATCTGAAACAAATGCTTGTGATGAGAGAAAGCGGCCCCTCTCTGTGCAGGCCGAGATGTCTGCTCTCCACTATACTCAGCTATGACCTCAGTTATTGTCCAAGTGGCAGACAGTGTGACAGAGTCAAGTAGTGGGAAATTTATCATGGAGACCCCTCAAACAAGTGGCACCGGGCCCCCTCCCTGCAGGCCGAAGGCAGACAGACCTCGGACAAGCAACTCTTTGTCCTGGGCCATGTTCTCCCCTCCTCTCCACTCCTCTTCTCACCACTCTGTGCTCACTTCTGTTACTGGGCAGCTCTGTTAGCAGCCGACTGTCCCTGTGCGCTCATTGTGTTTTCCATTCAGATGAGGCAGATTGGGCGTTTGTGCTGAGTGTCTTTGATCAGCGTGTGTTTTTAACACAGTTTCACGTTGTAAAACTCTGACACCTCTGCCCTTTCACCCCTGACTCTCACTGCTTGGCTGTTATCCATCAAGATTTGGTCATCTGAGAGGCTGAAAGTCAATATTTCTTTGTTTTATACACAGCCTTAGATGCTCTTGGATGCATAAAGGCAGCGTATAAAAGAATAACACAATAGACCCATGTTGATGTAATCTAATCTTTTTATCCTTGCTGCTCTGTTTCTCCCCTTTGTGGCTCTTGCTCTGAGACAGGTGTGGGATTTCAGTTAGCGGTTTCATCTGCTATAATATGGCCACCTGTGGACTCAGGTACCAGCTTTAACCACACCTTGCAGAAGGCTTCTCTTTGAAGGAGCTTTTCACATTCTTGGCCAGTAAGAAGCGAGCTTATGAGCGGCTGGCTGCAGGAGATTCCTGGACAGGGGCCAGTGCTTACTGCATAGTGCACATATAGCTGGGGACGAAAGAAGACTTTAAAGTTAATGTTCTGTTAGGAGACCACAGAAACGCTCACTTACAAAACGCACATCTGGGGAGGCATTAGAGAGAGAGAGAGAGAAAGAAAGAAGAAAGAGAATAGAGAGGACATGGGTTCGGAGAAAAAGGTATTTTTG
The DNA here is from genome assembly GCA_038496675.1 of Rachycentron canadum. Lineage (NCBI taxonomy): Eukaryota > Metazoa > Chordata > Actinopteri > Carangiformes > Rachycentridae > Rachycentron > Rachycentron canadum. The sequence continues at coordinate 18,442,674 of CM076656.1, read as the reverse complement.
AAAGTTTACAGTCTAACCCTGCCGCTATTGATGTTTTTCAACACTTTCACTGACTCTGCATGTTTTGTTTCCATTATACACAGTATGTACCCCATATGGACAGACAGAGAAAAAGCACAGAGGAAGGGAGGAAGGAGAGAGAGTGAAGAGACCTTGTTAATGTTTGTGGCCCCTGCAGCTCTAAGGATCCTGTGTCTACTTGTCCTTGTTGGCTCCACGGCTGCTTGTCTTTCTGATGTTGTGCAGAAGTCCTGCCGCAAAACCCCAGCATTAACTCCCTGCCTACACATCGGCATCATTACTTGTGAATCAGTATGTAATGACAGAGGTCCTATTTCTATTATTATTACAGCTACTCCTGCTATTACACCACATGAAAATATATTCTGATATATCCACTGAGCAATTAAAGTAAAGGGAAGTGGTGACTGGGGCTGGGAATACAATATGTGCATTTGTTTATTATGTACACAGGGACCCCTAGTGGTGTGAAGAAGAATTGTGATTATTTCACAGTGGACTAAGAAAGGCCAAGAGAAATGGTTGACTTGAGGGCAGGAAGATAGTGCTTCAAAGAAAATGTGAGTTTGATGGATATGAAGGAGTGGCTCGTAGCTTCAGGCTGTCTTCTTCAGAGTGAATGCGAAGGCCACACTCAATGCTCTTCTCTCTCTGTCTCTATCTCTGTCTGTTGTCTCTGTTCTCAGCTGGACAACACACACACACTCCCTCCACTATCTCCACCTGTCTCTTGTGCAGGCTCCAATATCCTCTGTCCCACTTTGAAGATATCAAGGAATAATATTGACTGAGTCTCTGGTGAAATGTTATTGTGGTTTCCCTTCCCGGATGTCCTGGGAAGAAGGGGGTAAAAGGAAAGTATGAGAAGTGGTAGAGAGGGAGGAGAATAATGTTAGGAGGTAGAATATGTCAAAGAATGTCTGGAGGGGGGGCAAAATGAATCTGGTCAACCCAGTCACATAAGACAACTGGAAACGAGACGGAGCATTTCTGCCAGTGTTTCCTTGCACACAACGATTCAGACGGTGTTTACTGACAACAACAGGTCTGAATTAAATTGTCTTCGCTGCAGTCTCCGCAGTGACATCCCTTGTGGCGTGTGAACACATGCAGTGGATCTCTATCTGTCTATCTTCATCATCCAGAATGAGCTAAAGCAAGTGGGGAAAGATGAGAGGAAGAGATAACGTGACATGGATCACAGTCAGGGTTGTTTTTCTGGAAGCAGTGTCTTATATTGAGTTTTTTTTTGTTTTTTTTGGGGGGGGGGCAGACCACAACAGTGGATCCCGAATATCCCTGACTGAATGACTGAGTGATCATATTTCTGCCATTGGTCAGTTGAATGCCACATGACTGCTGAAGTTTCCCCGTTTGCTCTTTTGCAAACAGTTTTTATTGGGTGTGGGGTGTTGGTAACTTAGCACGTTTGTCACTCCACTTGTTTCACTGCTGTTCAGGAGCTACCAGAAAAGAAATTAGTGCTTCTAGTTCGCAGAGTCTCGCCTCCAATATCCTACTACTTTCGTGAATTTACCAAGGAAGCAGAGGAATAATTAAACATAAGACACAGAGCAGAGAGAGCAGGACAGCAGAAGAGAGTTGGAAGCCATCAGGAACTGCTAGTCTGAAGCAGCTAGCACATCTGAATGATATCTAAACAACACAAAGGCCAGAAAACAGAAATGAGACGATATGTGTTACTGCAGTGTAAATAAGCCGATGTTGCTAATTGTGGAAATACTATTGTGGATCCCAAAATGTCACAGTTATAAAATATGGACTTTAGCAGAGGCAAAGCAGCGGCTTAGACGTTTCCATAGTCTTAATTAGTTTCAGTCACTATTTCAAAATATTTCAGTTGGCAACAGAAACAGAAAAAGATTATTATTTTGTGAGCACAAAAAGTAGAGAGATGAAAACAGATAAAAGGCTGAAATCAGAATCCAAATAGGACACAATTATATTTCATCCTTTATGTAAATGTAAATCATGAACAGCAATTACACAACCGTTTTCAAATACATCCTCAATTTCACCCGTTGACTATACACTACCCAGCCATGTATGTAGGAGCATGAATATGAGTTAAAGTGATTATTATTCTCAGCAAGTGATGAAAGTAACTTAGCTGAGTCAGATCAGAGATCCTTCAGTAATTTAAAATAGGAAATTTAAATATGGCAACTCACTGACATCCAGTCGATGGCTACAGCTTTATCTCTGTTGCAGCAGCTGCAGGTGTTGTTTCTGAAGCATTTACACTTTAAAAACATTATATCACCAAATATGCCAACCAGGTCCTGAATGTGCATCAAACATATGACATGTCTTTCAACAGTTATGGTCACGTTGAATCTCAGTCCAACTGTTTCATCATGAGATGTGTACGACGTATGTAATCCAATTCAGTGTTCCTTAATATAAATGTAAAAGGTTTAGGTATTTCAGAGCTAAAGACACAAAGACAAATGACAAATTAAAGGAAATATTTTGGGAAGCACAATTCATGTATATGGGCTTTGGTGAGATGGTTCCTTTCCTGAGATTTTAGTCAAACAACAGTTTTGATCATAATGTTAATTTTTTTTCTTTTTGCACAAATACACACATACTTACCAATCCTCTTCACAGAAAGCCATATCCTGTATTTGTTTTCTAGAGCCTATAATGTCCTCACATCAAAGGCTTGGCTGTCAAAGTCATCCCATGATGCACTGTGCTCTCTCCTACTGATCATTGGCATTGCAAGTAATTGTATTATCCATATTGGGAATCCCCCTGCTATCTTCTCTCTCATTCTGCCCCATTTACCTCTGAGAGCCAAGGCAGGAGAGGTGGAGGAGTGAAAAGGCCCCTCCTGCTGTTAAGCAGATCTGCCTTTTGGCTATTCGAGTGGTAAAAGAATAAGAAATGGAGGAATAATGATGTTTCCCCCTCTTGTCCTTTCAACAGCCATAGTGGCACTGCCACAATCTGAGCACAGGACAATAGATGTATTTGTATAATAATATTATGGAAATACAACAGATACATATATATATAGCTAATGTTAGTCTGTATAATGATGTTCATTGTCAATATCCTGTTTGTGGTTTATCCAAATGAGAGTTCAACAGAGACTGTCAGGGCCAAATAAGGTCTCTTTGGCTGACTGGGGAACACAGCATAAACAGCATGTGTTATGATACCATTAAATCAAAGCCTCTGGTCTGCACTGGTGTGCAGGAACCACACATGAATTCCAGCCTTAAGGATCAGATGAGCTCTTCTTTAAGTCGACAAAAATCAGGATTTGGACTTGACCTTCTTTTGAAGATGGTCATCTGCTCTAATGAGGTTTCTTTGAAGATTATGTTATTGTCCAAGGGGCTTTTATGCCACATGTATAGTAAATTCATGGCATCAAAGCTTGCCTTGGTAAAAAGATATCATGCTTAAAGATCAACAGAGATGGGGAAGCATTGCTGTAACCACTGTCTGGCCACATTGTTTTTCTACACGGTTCTCTGCGTTTATTCGTTTATTTGGTGTATGTCTAGCACATTTTGTCTGACATGGTATTGTACCTCAGCTGCTGTGGCCTATATTTGGATGTAACTTTGTTTGAGGGGGCAGGTTTAGTCACCAGCTTGAGCTTCGCTTACCCACATCTGTGACGCCAGGTGTTCAAAATACCACACGTTGTGTACCTGCGTTTCACAGCACAAAATGGCCGCTGTCTCTGGATTTAAATTGGGGAGACATGTGGCTTAAACATATCTTTAGAAGTATAAAAACTCTCAAACAGGTCAAATGCCTGACCTGCTGATTTGCCTCCTTTGGGTCATAGTGGACTCTAGCCCTGTAGTTGAAACTCACAAAAATAGGAACAAGGAGGGCAAACATCTTGACTCAGCTGCCCCGCCAAAGAGAACCATATGACGCCTTCACAGATAAAAGCTCTTCAAACTCTGAGTTTAATAAAGCTGGACTTGAGCAGTGAGGTCAGAACCAGTGTAAAGCCGTGGGAGCGAGGGACTGAACAATGCGAAAGCCTCTTTTTTTTTTCCCACTATGCATGTAATGTTGTTTTGGTAACACAATATGACATTTCATGCTTCCTCTCCATCATCTGCTCTTTTCTGAGTCTTTGTGTCTTTTTGCTCCACATCTCCTTTGGTTTTCAGCTCTGTTTATTTTCAAGATCAATGTGCGGTTCTCTAACACTTGGCTGGTCTGCTCCCACAAACCCAAAGACTCAAGTTCATGTGTCAGTGTGAATATACATTCATCTAAACATGAGACGTGCAGGGAGGTGGGGGAGATAGTGAGCAGGGAGAAGAGGGAAATTAAAAGAAACATAAAAGGAAAAGGTGGTGATGGAAAGCACTTGACGTGAAGAGACACAGGAATGTCAGAGAGGGAGATGATTAGGTTTGACTGATGACTCTGACATAATTTATTGCTTTAAAGGGCGTTTTTCAAGTGTCTGCAATTAATGGTTTGTAGACAGAGGGCAGAAGAGGAGGACGTAGAGCCTCTCATGATTCTTCACCATAATAACAACCTGACTGTGGAGTCTTATAAACACTGAGGAACAGACACATAGACAGTGATACAGATACACACACACACACACACACACACACACACACACACACACACACAGCTCTCTGGGCATTGTTCCTGCAGCTACTCTTCACTCACACATAGAGCTGTTCTTGTGCTTGACAGGGAGCAAAGGAACTGTCAACAGGCCCGGAGCCTGTCAAGAAGCAGCCTGCGCTACCACACTACACTGCTACACACATATGCACGCACGCACACACACACACACACACACACACACACACACACACACACACACACACACACACACACACTGCTACACACACACACGCATACACAATCATATAAACACAGATCCGTACACACACGCACAGTTGAGACATGTCAAACAGCACGGCTTCTATGACAAAATACACACAAACACACATGCACATAGGTCAAGAGACACAGGTTAAACAGTGAGGCTTGTATGACTGAAATGAAAAAAACATACACACACACACACACACACACACACACACACACCCACACACAAAGAGCAGAAACACATTAAACAGCATGACCTTTATGACTGAATACACAAACACGCAAGTACACACACGCAGAGACAAATACACAAACGGTCCTCCAGGAAAGGTCTGAGAAGTAATTTTCTGCTTCTTCAGCTGATCCTGAACATGTGTCGAGGTTTATACTGTAATCTACTGTAAGAGACTGAGAAAAGAAAATACACCAACCTCGCCATTCCTTTAATTTCTACATTTATTTATGCTGTTGCCTGGAGCGGTGTGCGCTGCCACGAGACGTGTGCAGGCGTGTAATGACATCACTAACTACTACTACACTGGTAGTAACTACTTCAGTGCATCAGTTTTGATTAAACTTTGTCTTAGATTGGCTTTTGCATAATTATCTAAAGGGGCTAAGATTGCCACAGTGTAAATGTGTTTTGTTTTAGCCTACCAGGCCGAGAGTACAACTCAGTTCCTTGTGGTTTGAGTGTAACCCATCAATAACATCACGATGACAGCCTCCAGTCTCCACCTGGCCTCATACAAGATGAATTACAGCCTGAATCTGACTGAGCTCTGATGCTCAGGTCTAGGTTGAGGGTAAACTGGGAGGCTTAATGCCTCACCAGGGACGATAAAAATATGAGGGAAGCAATTCAGAAGAATATACAAACTGTATCAGTAGCCACAGAGTGTAAACCTGCAAGGATTTGCCCTTATCCTTTACATACAAGTGCCTAAACATTAATGCTAGAGTTAAATGGCAACAGCAACATTGGATATGATTCAGTGACCCATTTAAAGCTGTGGTTTTTCATCATGAGCTCAAAAAAAAAGAAAGTTGCTACATTAATTTCTTTTGAAATCAAAAATTATGTAAGTTCCTCAAAGTGACAATGACACTGGAAAAAATGGTGGTTAAATCAAGATTGAGAGTCTACCGCGTTGCGCTAAGGCATAATGGTGCTTTGGGCTAAATGCTAACATCAGCATGCTAACAGGATCACAATCACAATACTGATCTGCTGATGGGCAGCACGTCTAATGTTCTTTGTTTAGCGTGTTAGCAGGATATTTGGTATTTAGCACACAGTAGCCTGCAGCTGAGGCTGTGGGAGAACATGGCTGTCTGTACCAAGTGTTATTGGTAGTCTATCCAATAGTTGTTGAAACATGTTGCTCAAACTAAATGTGAACCTCATGAAAAAGTCACATGATCACCAAGGTCAGTAGGATTCATTGTCTGGGAAGCATTGGTTGCACAAAAGGGTTTTTTGTCTTTAACCAGAGTGATAGAAGGTCCAACCAATATTTCCATCCTTAGATCTATAAAAGAAAAATCAGCTCCAATTTTTTTATTGGTATGTTTCAGGCAAATTCCAGTCATTGCATTAGTATTGGATGCAATCCTTCATTTAGTTTGCAGCATTTGAACTTTGAAAGCCTCCAGTCAGTGAATCAGTCAAACAATGTGACTGTTTCAGCCACTGATAATGTAGTTTCCACATTTACTGTATGCCCCAGACGACTTTTTAATTATAAACAAAAATATGTTTTCTTTTTCGGAGCCATCACCTGTAAAAATAAAGTAATGAAAACAAAATAGTACAGAACGTTAAAGCCTTCTCACACAGCTGGTTTCCATCCTTTACCTGCTGACAAACACCAGCCACGTACAACACAGACACTAGTCCAGTGGTGACTCTGCTGACCACTGCAGCTATTCAGAAGCGTGACGACAGCAGCCTGGTCTAACTGCAGAGGGCTAAAGCATACATTACACTCCGGGGAGTTCAGATCTCTGCAGCCGACTCAGTGAGACAGTCAGTTGATTTATGAGCCGGAGCTGAACCCAGCGCAGTCTACTGGGTCGAGGCACACCACCATGATTGAAAGTCACATCCGAGCCAATGTACCGGCCACTCACTCAACACACTGCACACGCCCAGCGATGACTGTGTTCTGTTTTGATATCGGAGGCACTCAAATGAAGTTGACAGAGTAGCATTTACAAAGTAATTTGAGCACACAGGATACAGAGTCTACTGTTCTTGTGAAGTTGGAGTTTGTCCCTCCAAAGTCCCTCTTTCCCTCCCTTGTCCCTGTTTATGGCCATTTATCTTTGATTCCTTTTATCCATACACTATCCTATCTCTGCATTCGCATGCGACTAGTGAATTTTGCACTTGTAAATTTCATTCAAAGTCACATGACACAGAAAGACCCCTTACATGTGTACCTTTTTAATGCTGTTGCTGAAGCATTGAAGTCTGCACAAGCCACAAGGTTTACGTTCACACTGAAATCATGTTTGTATATTGTTTGTTGTCTGGTTTGAAATCAAGACAAACTACTACATGCAGTGCCAGTCTGGATATCAGATACCCACGACATGTCTTGATACCCGACCTCATCTCCCTCATCTTGTGGAACATTGTGTTTGGATATGGACTAGGGGCAGGTCATAACTGGAGTCAGCCAGCAGTGTCTTATCCAGCTATCTAGCTTCATACAATGATAATCTCTCAGAAGATGCTAAATGAGGCATGGCATGCTGTCAGCCGTGTGGTTTGCAGGCAGAAGACGAAGGTAACAAAAGCAGGAAGTTGAAGGCTTCAGCAAACCACTTATTCTGAAATAGCCCGATCCAAAACCAAATATTTTGCAACACCAGTGACCAAAATGAGTCTCCTGTTGTTTAGTCAGTGGTTAGAAACACATGACAGATATTCTAACTGCAGTAAAATTAACATTTGTGATCTTACCATTTTGTGGCAATATTGTTTTAATTCAATGTCAAGGTTTTCTCAGATTTTTATGCCTCTGCAGCGGCGACAGGCAGAGCCACAGCATTCCCATTCTTATAAAGGTGATATCTCACCAACACCGTAACAGAACAGAACAAAATTTGGCACAAATATTCATTAGGAACAAAGGATGAAGAAATTTGATTTCTCGTGATTATAGGTCAAAGGTCAACGTCACTGCAACCTCACAAAATGCATCTTTGAGCATAACGCTGATCTGAATGTCATTGGGGATAAAATTGATTGATGGCAGTTTAAATAAGAAACTAAAAACTCATTTTAAATGTGTCAAAGGACAAGTACACTGTGACATTATAATGTTCTGTAAAAACACGTCTAACTATTATTCAATGCTGTGACTCAAGAGGGGGAAATCGTGACTGTACTTATTGCCAAATAAACACGAGGCAGTAATTTTAGTTTTCATTAAAATAAGAATTACTGAATAATTTCCTGAATAAGGATCTGAACAAAGATGACTGTTAAGTTTACACAAAACCAAAAATCACTTGGATAAGCAACAATAAAAGCCATTCACAAGGGAAAATATAATCACTATCATCAATCACTCATCCAAATTATATTAATTTGACGTTTGTTTTTTCCGCCCAATAAAAAGGCTACTAGTATAATGTGAGTCATTTGAATGCCTTTGAAAACCAGTGGGCCCACTACTACTATAACTATTATTGTCTGTATTGCTATACTACCGTTTCTGCTCTCACAGATCATTATTTTCAACCAACTGTATCTTACACTGTTTCTGCTGCTTCTTTCTCTCACATTTAGTCAAATGTACGACACATCTTTACTTTTGCCTCTGCTCTTTCCTTTCACATCCTCTATGTGTTGTTACATCAAACGTTACACATAAAAGCCCCTTGGCTGGAAAGAGGTTCTCCCCTGAAATGTGTTTCTCATTTCATGCTATTATCATATCACTGGACATGTCCACATGCAACTTTTGTTTTGAAGACTGTGGATTCAGAGAGTAAATGAGCCACAGAGTCAGTAATTTGAGCTCTAATCCCGCCGTAAGCCCTGACGGAGACTCAACTGTTTAGTGGAAACATTTCCGAGGCCAGACATCAGTCGGAGAAGGAAAGTGAAGAAGATAGTGATAAAAATGACTGAATGATCCTGGAGTTCCTGTTTGTCTTGGCTTTGTTGGTTGCCATGTGACTGTGGTGTGTGAGAAGGAGAGAGAGAGATAAAGAATTACAGGTTTAAGAGGAAAATAAAATTAGTTGTTTAACAAATATAAATTACAGTTTATGCTTAGGTAGCACTGTTTAAGTATTGGTTGTTCAGTACTGTTTAAGTATTAAGGAAAAACTGATATAAAATGGAGGGACACTATTAATCTGCTATAGTTGATCATCATTAAATACACCACCATTTTTAGATACAGTAAAGAAGTAAGATAAAAACTTTTGGGGGAGGTGCTTCATTTTGTGTCAATTAATGTATCCACATCTTAAATATGGAAAACTCACCAAAGGAAAGTTTTAAAATTAATTTTGCCACATTTGGATGCAGTGCCAGTAAATCATGCCACTGGCAGTTTGCCCTGTTTCAAAGGAAGTGACATTTTAAGATTAAATATTACATTTGAAGAACTTGATGCTTTTGGATTGCAGTATATCCTCAGAGACAACTTTCTATAAAAGGCTCCACTTCCTTTACAGATGAATGGAAAAGGAATGACTGAGGTCGCAGGATTATAAAAAATGAAGAAGTATTCTTTATGACGAAAGTAATGCAGTGGTTTTGAATTACTGCACACCAAATCATTTTTATGCAAAGAAGTAACTCCAGCTCCATCATCACATAGCTGTGGACGAGCCCGAGGCTCAGACAAGGGCTTATGATTGCATGTTAATGGGTTTAGTGGGAACAGGGTGTCACTGAAAGTACTGGGGGATTAGTGATTAGAAAAATGTCTCCTCTGATCCAAAGATTTGGAGCAAGCCGCTAATGTACCCTTCAGCGGGGCAAACCTGAGTCGTCTCAGTCCAATTTAAATGGATGTTCTGTCAAACACACCACAGCTGAGGTGCTGGAAAATGGACACCTGTTAATGAAATTACTATAAAAACCAAGTGATGTTGCCAGGATGAAATTTGCGTGTGTGCTTGAAAGTGTGTTTCTCTATGAAACTCATTGCGATGCAATTATAGGCATTTCTCTCTCACCCTGTGTGTGTGTGTGTGTTACTGCCTGCTTCTCCACAAAGTTTGTCAGTGTTTTCCAGCAGGCCTGTTAGAGGTTTGACTAGAGGCCGGCCTTGTGGTCTCCCCCTGCAGCGGCTGTGATTTATCAACCAGCCTGCCCTGATCTGCTCCTCTCAGGGCTTCCCAGCTCTCTACTAACCTCCCTGAGTTTGTCTAAACCCAGGAGACCATTCAGCTCTCAGGCAACAGGGCCATATTGTGGTTAACCATCACGTTTTAAAACAAATCTCATAATGATCCATGCTGAAGCCACTACAGAGACAGTGGACCTGGATTAGAGCCATATCTCTCAACTGGCCTTGTCCCAGCCCCTGAGCCACTCTGTTCAATGTCTGACCCCTGGTTCAAGCTTCAGCCTTCCCACCTAAGCTCTCTCAACTATCTTCCACGCATACAATGCACAACAATTGCAGCCTCCATGCCAGTGTCAAATTCCCACCCATAACCCAATTTTAACCCTTGAGAAAACCCAGAAACTCAGCTTTTCAAAATCAACGCCCTGTGATCTCCAGAAACTTGGCCAAATTGTTACAGACTTGCCCACCGTACAAAACATGTTCAAATGATTACAAAAAGGGTTTAATTTTCTCAAAGAGCTCCATCGATTGCAACAATATATTCCTCGAACATATCGCAGACTGTACCACTCTGGCACACTGCAGCATACACCCACACATGGACACGATGAAGAAGCATAATGAAACCATCTATCTTCTTGACACTAAAGGCTAGCATACAGAAGGAGCTCACTGTCTTATAAATCTTTCTCATAACCTCAAACAGTTTGGTCTGCGTTGTTATTAGGGTCCAGATAACTCCTTGTTTTTCCATGTTTGAGCACAGAAGTCCAACTGAGAGACTTGGCAAGAGATGTGAGGGGGATGAGACAAAGACATGGAGTGGACGAACAGGAGATGAAGTGTTTTGAAGTTGAACCTCCCATAGCGTCCCCCTTGGGAGCTGACTCCGTTTAACCGATAAAACTGGAGTCCTCAAGTTCACTTGGTTAAGGATCAGCGAGCACACAGAGAAGGCAGTGATGCTCACACAGATATGCTTTGTCTCCACCAAACCCAAGAAGAGCATAGTTTTTTATGTGGTGCATGTGTGTGTTTGTGTGTGTGTGTGTATTTGTTTGAAAGAAAGAGAGACAGAGGGAGAGATGTAAAAAGAGGCAGAGACAAACTCATTAAAGGCATCTATACGTTTATGTGTGTGCATGTGTTTTGCATCTGTCTGTGTGGTCAGGTTGACCAAACTCACAGACAGCATGCATGTGTTTGAACTGATTAGTGGCTGTGAGCGTGTGTGTGTGTGTATATGTGTGCGTGTGTGAAGCTATTTGTATTCACATGTTTTTTTTCATGTGTGTGCATGTAATTGTGTAGACTAAACCCAAAACAACATGAAAATGAATAGAAAATCCATAAATAGTGTAATATCTGTGTGTGTGTGTGTGTGTGTGTGTGTGTGTGTGTGTGTGTGTGTGTGTGTGTGTGTGTGTGTGTGTGTGTGTGTGTGTGTGTGTGTGTGTGTGTGTG
>CM076656.1:18411823-18430964 GCA_038496675.1 Rachycentron canadum | reverse complement strand
TGTGTGTGTGTGTGTGTGTGTGTGTGTGTGTGTGTGTGTGTGTGTGTGCGCATTCATATGCCTGCCAGTGTGTGAGAGAGTGTGAGATAGCAAGGAGCACTCAGTGTTCGGCCAAGGACAACAAGAAGCTCCTTTAGGACAGAGGAGCCAGTCATGAATCAGGTGTGATACCTGCATCAGTAGAACGCCAAAACAAACATACCCAAAAGTGGGGCCGTGCCCCAGCTCAACTTCTCTCTGCGTGGAAGTAATTTCTGAGGTGTTGAAGTTGTCACTTTTCCTTTGCTGTTAAAAACACATTAATTTGAACTCTCACACAGAAACACTTCTATTTCTTGCAGGCTTTGCCCAGTTAACATTTAGGGGGCAGTGTACATGTTTGGCCCATAATGATGGACACGCAAGCTCCTCCCGGTTCAAATGACTGGTTCCTAACATAATGTTTTAATTTTCTGCTTGTTCCAGTCACAGAAAACTTCTGGTCTTGTTTCTGCCAGCTGTTTAGCTTTATTATGATTCTCTAAGCGTTATCAAGTAGCTAAAACTTTCAACAAACAATTTCCAATTAATTATTTGCCATGTATTTTCCAGACACGCTGGAGCATTTACAGCAGTTAAAGGAGTCGTGACAATAAATTTAACGCTGTACTGAAGACTCCATCCAAATAATCTTCAATCATGACACAAGTAAAGATGACTACTTGACAGGTGTTTATGCTGGCTACCATCATCAGGAGCGTCTGAGTCACAAAAACTGTTTACTTTAGCCTCCTAGTGTTAATTCTGGCTTGGAAACATCAGTAGTTAATGACAGCAGCAATATTTGACACATGGTGAGAAGAAGTACAGAAGTGTCAAAACAAATGCAAAATGGCAGCAAAGCCAACATCATTGGCTGTTATGTGGGTATAAAACCAAATATTACCAGGAATGTATTCAATTCAGCCAATTTAAAAAGCCACAACAAATACAAAATACTGCAAACCTAATTAAGCCTATTTAAATGAGGTTTACAGTGGGGTAATGTAATAGGTTTCCCATTCTGTTGACAGTGTATTCATAACTTGTACGTTTGCCATCGTGAGGCAGAGATGCAGCTTATAAAACAGCCTGAGAACTTATTCACTGTGAACTGAGAGATTTTTTTTTTTTTTTTTTTTTTTTTTTTTTTTTTTTTACTGGCAGCAAAGACGACTCTTAAGAAAATAAAACAGCCAAGTTTTATTAAATGACGTGACGGGATTTTCCAAGTTAAGCTGGACAAAAACTGTGGCTTGTTTCTATGACTCCAATGTAATCATTACTGTTCAAGTGATCAAACTGTGAAAATGATGGCTACATATCAGCTCATCGAGTTTTTGCTGCAATATAGATGTCATTTGTTTTATTTAGAACATAGGATTCATTTCAGAGTAACATATCCACAGATACAACAACCTGTTAAGTTCATTAGTACACACAGTACATGGAAATGCCTGGTAATGATGTTACAGTAATGTGATCCAGCCATGTTTTATTTAACCTACCAGAGCTGGGATTTCATATTGTCAGGACTGATTTGCAACTGGAGTTGTCTCCAGCTGGAAATGTCAATGCATGTGTGTCTGTGTGTAAGCAACTGTACTGATTAACGAGTCAGGCTGTACATAAGACCTTCCTGACACTTATGGGTTCAATGCTGGTGTGAGCTGCTGGGTTTACAGGGCAGGGCAGGGCCAGCCAGGTGTGACCCACAGCGGGGCCGTACAGCTCTGGACAGGCCCCATCGTCCAAATCAGGGGTGGCCATTTTACAGGAGAGAACGAAAGTGTTGGGTTTCAGTGTCACACAGGGGTAACTATTGCAACTACACTTCTCAACCCCTGCCCTCCTCACCCTGCCTCCCTCAGCACCAGTATCCATTATGTCCCAATATACTCCTCACTCCCTTTCCCTCCCCCATTGAGCTCTAGCTGCCATCTCACGGCCCAGTGTGCTCCCAGACTGTTCGTACTCTGTTTCACTGTTGTAAATGTCACCTGAGTTACACTCTCTCTGCTTTCCACAGACGGCCCTTTATTTGCCACCCTTTTAAAAAGACCCCCACTCACATTTCATGTTTTCTCATTTTTACTACGTGCCAGAGAACCCTTTTCCTCCCCATTCATTCCGCCATACGATAACACTCATATTTTTTCTGTGAATGCCAGAGTGTCTTTCCATGCATCGTAATTTTGTTTTCTACCTTTTTATCTGAGACTTAGCTCTGGTGCCGTCTGTATTTCAGTAAATACGCTGGACAGCTAAGGGGAGTGTGTCTGAGGTTTTTCACAAATCTAAATTTAAGCTAACCGCGGGTTTATGGCTGTTTGACGCCATTTGTAGGAAAGACAGTATTAAACAAGTATTCCCACTCATGAGACAGTTTTGGCAGCCAGGTCCACTCGTAATAGCATGCAGTTGTGACAGTGAATGGTGCAGAAAGAAAAAAATTAATACTAGAATGAACATATCAGCCCTCAAGCCACGTGATGATGTGGAATTTTACAGCTGTGTAACATGCCAAAGTGCCAGATCAGAGCCAAGTCTGTGTTGTTCTGTGAATGGTTCATGCTGGAAAGTTCACTTCCTCTTGTATCTCTTAGCACAAAATGCAAATCTCCCATGCGTGTTTAAACATATCTAAACGTTTAACATAACAGTATGTTTTTGAGTTCAGTAGGAATTTCGGCACAAGGCCCTCAGATCATTAAACACTTACAATCTTGGATCTTGACTGAAGGCGATACATTCACACTTGTTCCATGATGCGAAGTCCATATTCTGAAGAGGCCATGAAAGACCTGGTCTGACAGTGATGACAGCGTGATTAATGGCCACCTCCGTTCTCACTCACATACTAACTTCACACAGCAAGTCTAAGTGGCTTGAAGAAAAGCAGAGGAAAGCTGCCAGCGGGGCCAACAAAAGGTAGCCACATGATGATAAGATACTATTTGATAAGATAAATTTTGATAGTGGAAAGAACACTGAACCTATAACAGAAAATTTTGTCAAGGTTTGGTAACTTTTTTGTTATTTCAACGCTTATTTCTGTGACATTAAAGAGGCTGTTTGGAACTTTTGCTGCTGCCACAAAGCCAACATTAGCATTACAGTTGTTTACTCACTAGTCTTGCAAAGAGCTTCAGCCATTGTTCGGTTTACAATGCAAGACATCATAATACGTCCGCTGGGCGGTGCTACATCTTCAGGACTGGACGCTACAACAATGGACACTAGCACCTATAAAACTCACTAATTAACACTATATCTTTTTTGTTACTGTTCCAAGTCAAGAAATATTTCAGTGCATATTCTCCTGTAAAAATGGAGCAATGTCACAGCTCACATCATCTCTTCAGATAATAGCCATTGCCTGTTTATTTCTCTGATTATTTTTGCCAAATCTGTTTTGCATACACTGGCCATCATCTTTGTTGTTGTTTTGAGGATAGATGACTGGTGACAGAACAGGAGTGTATCGTGACTTTTTTTTTGTTTTTAAGCCATAATTCGAGCAGAAGCATTTCAGGTCCTTGTCATTTTAACCTAGGTAAAACATTTTAGTCGCCTAAAGCTGGATCTAGACTGAATTGACCAACTTTTTAGCCCAGTGGCTAGACCAACCTCGACCTTTTAAAAGTTTTTACAATATTATACTCACCTCATACACAGGTGAATGGGCGATTAAACCAGCAACATAAATTGCTTGAATATAAGAGGATATTTAGTATATTTCTGAGGAATTCTAGAGGAAGGACAAGTGACATGGACATTGCTTCAGGCCAGTCGAAACAGATCACCAAGCTCAGTGCTGCCTTTCAGTAGACAGTTAAAGGACCCTTCCAATTGTCCTTGTCTTCACACTAAACGCTGGTGGTCAGCGGTTCTGTCTCACCACCTTTCCTGAGCGTCTTGCATCGATTTGTGACCCTGTCAGATGACAGTCTGGTCACCCAGCTAATGCTCCTGTGGTTCCAACACCTTATGTGGACTCCTCTCCAAATGAGTCCTTTTCCCAGGGGAAAGACCTGTCTGGCATTAGATCGTTAAAGAGGCTGTGATCAGATGCTCTTCATCCTGGCTCTGCAGGGAAATCATCTCCCAAGTCTGACAGAAGCTCCTGCCTCAGTTCTGATCAGTGATTTCATTATCAGGGACATCCAGATAACCTTCATAAAAACATTGTACTTTCCTCGAGCTGAAAAGGAAAGCACAGAAAATCCCAGGTCTTCTGGAGAATCATCCCTCAGCCACTAAGGTTGTAATCGGTGTTGGTATAAATCATACCACTCACCAGTAGTCTGATCTGCTGAAACATGATTTTATCTGGTTCTGCTCAAGGTTTCCGCCTCTTAAAAGGAAGTTTTTTCCTTGCCACTGTTGTCTAGTGTTTGCTCATGGTGGGATTTGCTGGGTCCCTTTAAATAACTTTATAAAGAATTGCTCTATAAGTAAAGTGCTTAAATAATGTTTGTTCTGTTGTCTGCATTGCAACCGTCTATCTATTTATCTATAACCCTGAGTCACAAGATTCCTAATTTGACTGAGTTGCATTTTTCTGACACAATGACAACATATTCCTTTAGATTTTATGTCTTTCTTATGACTTCTGTGTTGATTACAGACCAATGACAGACTCTGGACACTGAGGGTCTCAAGGTTTTCTGTGCTGAAATGTTCAAAGGTGATTTTTAGTGTTTTCGTATATGTGCGTGTATGTGTCTTCCTCTCTGTGTACTTAGGTTGCAGCTTGCAGCTCTTGTGTTTATGGCAATGGTGATTAATATTATTGAGCTGGTGATCAATTGTCTGCTATTGTAAGTCCAACACCTATTTTTCTGCCTCACAATTTGACTTGACCCTTACATGAAACAATAATACTGTTCACTGTTTTCTCTCCCATGCACCAGAGAGGGCTCCCCTTGTTGTTTCAGTTATCATAATCGTTGGAGCGTTATCTTTCACTGTTTGTGTCTGTCATTGTTGGGCTATTGCCATGTCAGGCAAAGTAGGCATTACCAGAGGAAAGGAAATTTCAAAATAAGGTCTCTTCACTCTGAGCCTGGTTCTGCCCAAGGTTTCTGCCTCTTAAAATGAGGTTTTTCCTCAACGCTGTTGCCAAGTGGTTGCTCATGGTGGGATTTGATTTGATTTGATTTTATAAAGATCAAATCAATGATAATGTTAATGATTTGACAATATATAAATGAAATATTTATATAAATATAAATATAAATTGAACTGGAATTTTTGTCCAGCCTATTTCCACTAAATCAAGTTCAATTATGTTCCTTTACTCTCTTTTTCCGCACCTTTTTTCTCAAATAATCAAGTCATGAGATAAGATAAGATAAGAGATAAGATCCAAACGAAAGCTGTCTTAGAAATTTCAAAAATCTGTCTCACTGATCAAATTTAAATTATTATTTAGTGGTGGAAAATAATTCATTGTCTTAAGGAATTGTTAAACATAATGAGTAAAATAAATGAAATAACATAAACAAAGTAAGACAGTGAGACATTATGGCATCAGTCGACTTTCTTTAATATTACATCAGTGAAAAGACAAGTTGTTTCCAAAAGGAAATTCATCCATTTATCATCCATATATTATACCATTTACCCATGCAGGGTCGTGGGGGAGTAGGTATGTTTGTAGCATCATATATGCCTCTGCAAAACTGTGGAGAATTACAATTTGTATTAGTGTAAAACACAAATTTGTTATGACATGATTGCATCTTGCCACATGTGCACAGATAAAACGTTTCCTTTTATGCAACTAAACTGGCCTGTATTTCACCCTGAACAAAATCCACACTATTAATTATCAATTTGTAGTGAACAAAATTATGTTAGGCAACGATAAAACCTGCCCAGACATGTAAGGTATCACCAAAGATGACTTTTCTCTAAAACATTAAAGCACTTTGTGGTTGATTCACCCTTCAACAGTCAAAGTAGGCTGCTGAGGAAATGCAGTGATGCAAAGGAACTCACCTCTGAAACCAACTTTGTTCACCTCATTACCTCCATTAATCTTCCACAGGCTGCTATAAAGGAGCCTGTGTGGAGAATCCAAAGGTTTGTCTGGATCCAGTGCATGCAAGTGGCCAAATGGTCAGTCAGAGTAATATGAGATTCAGGTTGGCACACCGATGCCATGCCAGTCGTGCTCCATGCCAATACAAGCTATCAGGCCAAATAGACAAGCCCCTTGACAAAGTGCTCCCTACTGCCAGAGTTTCTCTGCTCTGCCAAGTCTTACAGAAAACTGAGGAGAGCTTAATGGAAACCATGGATTAAACCTGCACCTCTGTGTTTTTCTTTCTCCATTTATAAATTTTATGTGATCATGATGTATGAAATCCCATAAAATTTAGACCAAGTGTCAGCTGCACACCTTTTAGACCGTTCCAAAGTTCACATATGTAAAACGCTTCTTAAATATTTTCATCATGGGAAATATGCATTTTCTATGAGTTTTACAAGCATGTCATTAATTATGTTACAATGTTTGCATTTTCCCTTGATATTTTTACATATCTATTAGTAACTAACATCACATTACTTATTGCACCCTCTTAATCATGTAATTCATCATATTAGGATCCAGTGGGGCCTTCTTAGCTTTCATCAGCCAAACATATCAGCCTTTAAAAAGTTATGTATAATCTCTTAGATTTCATAGTAATTCTCTTCTAATTCTTATTTTATCATTTATTCTCTTATAATTATATTTTCAGTCTTATTTTCTATCAGGTCTAAGCAGATAAAAGTTTAGCTAGCTCACTCAATGGTTAGGAGTTCATAACCGGGATGAAAGGCCCCCCCCAAAAGTAAGTGGCAAGTGAATTGACCGATCATATTCTGATTAAAAGTTGGTGGGATCGAAAAACCACTTACACAAAGTGTACCACCAATCAGCAAAGTTGCAAAAAAAATGGTCACAGTCTCCCCCTGCATGCTTGAGTAAGAGTTTTTGCAGAACATTATGCTCAGGTCACAGTGAAGTTGACCTTCGACCATTTGGATAAAAGGTCATCACTTCATTGGTTTAACCTATTTTGTGTTAAATTGTGTCATAATACATGTATGACTTTGTGCGCTATGGCCAAAAATGTCTTTTATGAGGTCACTATGACCTTGACCTTTGACCTTTGAATTGTGAAGTGAATATTTGTACCAATTTGTAAAGAAAATTTTCCTTCGCCACTGTTTAAAATATTGATGATTTAAAATAACTTAAAGTGTCACGTATCTCAGTATGAAGTACTGAAAAGGAGAAAAGGTTTATTGCTCATCTGAACAAATGTGAATACAGTCTGGTTATGTACTGTACTGTAATGTAAGAGTAGAACAGTTGCTTGTTTTAATATATCATTCATACCATGAGTACATTCAAACCTTGACAATGGCGGAGGTGCAGTATTTGATTTGTTTCCGTTGCATTACTTGTGTCCTTCGTGTCTCACAAAAAGAGTTTATTAAAGCAAGTCGAGCAGTACGGCTTCCCTCTTTGCTCCTTGAAGATGCCTTGGCTGAGCTGCCGCAGACAGAAGGCGCACACAAAGTGCTCAGGGTGAAACTTGCGATCGAGAGCTGAGATGCAGCGGCCCGTGATGGGCACACCACAGCCGCCACACAGATTTCCCTGCCGGGTGTGGAAGTGCAGCACGCAAAGGGGTCGACCATCCAACTCCATGAAACAGCCGTCAGTGAAGGGCTTCAGACAGTCCTGAATGTCAGGGGAGGATAGGGGGAGGATAAAGAGAAGCAGAAAAAAAAAGGTTAGAGACAGTAACAGAGCAGGAAGGATAATTTGGATAAGTACGTTTTCTTTTAAAAGACCATAGCAATGATTTTTCATGAGGGACACTAATAGTTGTAGGAGCCATGAATATTTTCAGACAAATGTGTAGGTTTTTGTAGTGCATATTCTATGATAGTGTTTTTTGTTGGTGATTAATCAATTTTTAATATCATTTGTTTTTGTGTGATCACAGTGGATATGGGACATGCTTTGTGTTGCTGATTTATCGCCCATTCACCTGTTTGTGAGGTGAGGTTTTTTTGTTGACTACTACTTTCTTTTGATCACTGTGATCATGTTGCTTTTACTTTTTGTGCACATTATAATAAGTTGATATTTTGTTAATAAAGTTTCCTTGATGCTTCTTTGGACTGGCAGCAAATACTTTTTGGAGGCTCTGGTGTCAGACAACCAGGACTGACTTCAGACACTCAGAGACTTTTAGTTTGTTTTCCCTATAATAGTAGCTATTATTTTTCAAAGCATACCATGGTTTTACTACTGTATAAAAATTAAACTAATATTTTACAATGAATGTATCTATAACCCTGTGGTATGAGCTAATGTAAAGTTAGTAGCTACACAATCCAATGACAGTGCTGCTTAATGACTTACATGGACCTTTATTGTGTAGCTAACAAACAGAAAGCTGCAAGAGAATCAAACCTCTGCTAGAAGTGCTAGAATATAAAATAAACATGTCTACAGCTGGAAAGCTGTATATGCTTACACAGATTTCTCTTGGCAGATATTTTGACTTTGTCATTGCAGCAAAATCACAGGTGTAAGTGTCAACATTAGTGATGGCTCTGGTCCATTCGTGTGTGCCAGTAAAACCATGACAGGGAGCCAGTATGTGCACCATCATGGCCTTGGAACACCTGAGTGGAATAATCCATTAATTACATCAGGGTGTTCAACAAATCAAAATGTCGCCTGTGAGGATTAAGGGCCTGCTTTGTTAAGTGTGTTAGACGAGTGTTTCTTAAAACTATAACAAACTATGGTCAATATCAAAATGGTTTGGAGTCAAATGTTTTTCTAATAATAATCAGTTGACGTATAATGAGAATACCATTGCAGACAGCAACAACTCTGCTTCCAGAGGAACCTCAACTCATTTGGGCTATGTAGGAAGCTAATGAGTCATACTGGCCATACTGGTTTAAGTGCGGTTTAGAGGAGTAATCAAATCAAATCCTTGCTGAGGCAGGGCTGCAGCACAGCTCAGTGAGAGTGACCAGAAAGATCAAAAGTGCAAAATTATATGAACTGCCTCATTTATTTTAAGCTGGGGGTTGATTAAAAAGGCTCGGCCACATTGGAGTGTCCACTTCATCCTCTTTGTGGAGAGTCTGACCTCCTGCCCTCTGAAGATAGATTCAGGCTGACGATGGCCAGGTAAAACTGTGACCTTACTGATGATGACTGCCCCACATAAAACAATGTTTAGATTCTGTGCTAACTGTGAGGCATATAACTGCGGTAATGACTGGGTTAGGTCGTCGTAATTGGATGTATTTTATATTTTATGTGATGCTGTTAGTTGTAATTTTTAATTATTTATATTTTATGAATTCCATGGTCAGATTTATGTGCACTGTATTTCTGCATGAATAACTTTTTAGAGAGTATAAAATACAAGATACAAAGTTCCTGCCTAATCTCACAACATCTCTACTGAGAGCATCTGATGTTTAACAATTGCTCGAGTAAAGTAGAAGTTGAGCTGCACACTGAAACATTTTTGACCAGATGCTACATACAGAAGTGGGTTTGAAAAGAATGTAAAAGATACCCACACTGAGGAATATGGTTTCCTTGATTTATTTGCATCATTTCAACCGCATCGTTTTCATCAGACATACGGTTTTCATCAGCCTTGTGGTTGAAATGTTGCAAATAAAGCAAATGTGTGGGTATCTTTCTCATTTATGCTCGGGCTTGTGTGCGAGCCAGAACAGTGTGTGTGGTCTGAGGGTAAAAGGCTCACTGCGCAGACGAAGCACTCCGAATGCCAGGTGCCATTGGCTGCAGTCAGGTAGTTCTCCTTCACTGACTCCCCACAGCCTGAGCACTTTGGAGCAAAGAGGTGGTAGAAGTCCTTGCAGCAATATGGCTTCCCATCCTTTTCTAGGAATCCTTGGACATACAAGACATGTAGGAGATATTGCAAGTGATTGTTAAATTATGGGCAGATTTTGTGGTTTCCAGTGAAGAGAAATGAATGCACAAGCATGTCACCTTCTGGTCCAAACAGGCCTCCACAGTGTGTACAGAAGAAGTGCTCGGGGTGCCAGGTCTGGTCCAGGGCTGTCAAAATGTTCTAGTAAACCAGCCAGGTACAGAAATATTACATCAAGCTTTTACTTCCTTTGAGGATTAGCAAGGTTTTTCTCATCTCACATGTTCAGATGTCAGGAAGTACAAAAATGTGGATTGTAAAACACATACAGTGAATCATAGGAGAAGCTGTATTAGTTTCTGATTAATGACTTGGTCTGCAGCATAATGTAACCTCAGTCTGGAGAACCCCAATATGGTTTTGTGTTTTACTTATTTTGATGACATGTGGGATACGTCTAGAAAAATTAACTACATACTACTGTATGTCATCATCCAATCTTCACAGGATTACTGTGTAAATTAATGGATGTAATATATGACAGAACAAATTAGTGTATCAATCAAAAACATTGGGACAGCGGAAATTTCACAATCTAATGCTTCACTTCATCATGGAGATCATTTTAACACACATTTCCCACCTGCACAATGGGGCCCTTGCAATAAGCACAGCGAGGAGAAAAGAGATGATGGTAGTCTTTGCTACAGTAAGGTCGTCCCTCGCGCTCAAAGAAACCTGTGGTGCTCAGCTCAGTCTTACAAACCGCGCACACAAAGTGCTCAGGATGCCACACTTCACCCAGTGCTGTGATCATCTGGAGAACAGAAGAAAAAGTGAAGTCAATGAGAGAACAAGCATTTTTGTTACCCCTGTAAATTAATTTTATTCATTCAATATATATAAACAGTTTTGTTATGCAAATTTCTAAATCTACAATATATTTAAAATGCTTGTTCATTTGTTTATGTGATTTACTGTACCTTTCCCACAATGCATTTGTTGCAGGAAGCACAGTTGCCCTTGGTTGTGGTGCGTACACCAATCTTCTCCAAGTCAGAGCTCAGCCCTCCTAGCAGGTCATCTATAGTATCTGTTTTCTTGCTCGTGGTCGAGGCCTTTGCTTCTGCACCTGCTGTGCTGCTGCTCTCCTTGTTCTCCTGTTGCCCACCGTCTGTTTTCCTTTTCACAGACTGCTTTTGCATAAGTGGCGGCGGGGTTTTTGAAGCCGCTGGCTCCTGATCGATCACACAAATAATAAATCTACTGTTTTGGGCCATAAAGTTGTGTTTTAAAGGTCATTGCTTGAAGACGCTCATACATTTTTCCATGAGGTTGTGCAATGTTGAGATTAGTGCAATACTGCCCTCTGCTGTTAAACCTGGTTCATTTCACCCTCATATGAAATATTTCTAAACTTTACATCCACTGATCTCCATCATTCCCATCAGCATTTCCTGTTAATTATCCGCTAACATTCAGAAATTATATTAAAATGAACCAACCACCAGGTTCAATCATTTTGGGACATGCACTTGAAATGAATGTACTGACCCCTTCACCCATATCCATCAGATCTTGCAAGATGGAGTCCAGCTCCTTTGTGGGTGAGTCACGGTCCATTGAAGCTGCCACTGGAGCTGGTAGATCACTAAAACCCAGAGAATAAACATTAGAGCATGATATCTCAAATTTTAAAATCAACCTCCAATAACACTGACAATCCCATGGTTATTGTAATAATTCATATTTAGGGTACATTTGTGATGTTATGCAACTGAAAATTGTTTCTGAACATAATCCAGGGTCCTTGGGGAGGTTTTAATGTAATGCGTTGTTGTCTTTTAAAGAAAACCATTTAAGATGTGCCAATAATACTTAAAATTTATAAATCTGTTCTTAAGTGATATCGCTCAAAAATTCTCATAAAAATACCCCTGTCATTAAAGTAGAAGTAGACAAGTAAATCAGTAAGACCTTTGTGTATATTAAGATGGTTTAAAAGTGAAGTGACAACCAAAATACTGTCCAAATGAATTTCAGGTATTTTTCTAATTCCTTGACACTGTTTATACAATAATGTGAATCAGGGATCAACAGCAGCCACAAGTCTGTGGTTCACCTGTAGACATTTGAGCAGGCTGAGCTTTTTTTATTCCTGATAAGTCCAGCGTAGCTTTCGCCTGGTGCCTGCGAACAAACGACTTGTCAGCTGGTTAAACTGATTAAATGTCAAATGTTTCAAGTAAGTAATCGTCCATATAAATATGGTGAAAGTTGAACTTTTTTTGCAGTTTTGTTTTCACCTCTCCATCAGCTGTATCATTTCCACTGCTTTCATTGACACTCTCTGAACCCGCTGGATTCAGGACCAGCTCTTCCAACAGCAAATCTGTGAAAGGATATAGGTCATTAATCTTCCAACCACACACATGAACATAAAATCTCATATAAATACTCATGCAAAGAGTATGCAGTATTCACACAACCACTATGTTCTTTCTGAGTGTTTACTGCTAAACTAGAGCATATGAAACACATTGCAGAGTGAAATATTTCCTGTAAGACAGAGTGCACCACCATGTGTAGATCTGGGTTTCAGGTTATTTTATGCAAGTCAGCTTCCTCAGGAAATCATTGTGTGACATGTTGCAGAAGTGAAACTTGAATTAATGTTGTAACAAATGTAAATGTAGATCCGGACACACCAACACAATATAAACTCGCATAAGAAAATTATGCAAACAAAGAGATTTCTGGAGAGGTAGAAAATATGTCTTTTGAAAAGAAAAAAAAGGAAAATTATTAAAATAAATGTTGTTTCTTGTAAGACACAAATGATATATTTAGTTGAGCAATGGTCGTATCGCTTGATGATCTGTTGAGATAAGCCGTCTTTTAGGCCTATGAGTCCTGGGTAAAATGTCAGAATACAATATAAATGCATAACAAAACCAAAGTGAAAGATGACAAATGCATCAAAATAGGGTAATTAACTTCTTAAATTACTTAAGCAAAAAGTAAATACTACCAAGCCACAGAACATAAAAGGTACTATGATCCTGTTCCATATTGAGTTCTTTATTTCATTTCTAGTGAAAAATGTAAATTGTAGCTTATTGCGCTGTTGGAATTATTGTTACTAATTTCTGTTTGAGCATGATCAACAGTGTAAAACACAGACTGATAGAAAGTTGTCTTACCGAGCTCATCCATGGTGGTTCCTGCTCTCAACACCACAAAACATTTCCTTTGAGTGTGGTTTTTTGCTGCTGAAACCATGTCACTTCCTCTGACAAAGTCTGATATTACTTTGTTACTTAGTTGTTGAATCAAAACATTTCCATATTTAATATGAGATGTTTCTTAACATTTTAAGTGCGATAACAGCTTTGATTTTTGTGCTTAGTAGTGTAGTACATGTACTTTTGACACCCATGTTATGAATTGAGTGTTTTGGATTTTTTTTTTTTTTTTTTATGCATACATGATAATACAATCACAGTATTGGAAACAGTAGCTCCACTTTAGTTGGTCTATTATGAATGTTTATAAGAGAATTTATTTAACTTAAAATGTTTCATATTTTTCAATTTTGAATGCATAAAAAGAATATAGAGTAAAACTGGAGCTAAAATTCAGCACAGTCAAGCACTAATTCACACAGTGCTGATAGATAAATAAATAAATATAGCTTTTATTGGCTCCGTTAACTTCATCAATATGCAATAGCCTATGCATAAAAATATGAAGTAAAAGTAAAATGCCCCTTTATTGATTTTCATTCCCATGGCTTCAACTGCCATGCGAGTGTATACCTGAGATGAAATATGCACAACAGTATAGTGCAAGCATTTTAACACATAGCATGAACAGTGTTTATATGATCTTCCTGTCTCTTCACCCATCAATGTCCATTTGTGTTTCTTTGTGTCTCTATGACTTTCCAACAAACTGAAAGGGCTGTACTATGAAGCAAGATTTGAGATTAGTGAGGCAACTTCCTAAAACTTGCTTTAACTTCAAAGGATCAAATCAAAACCTGTCAATGACCAAGGGCAACAAAAGGGTTTATAATGAGGTAATAAATAGTAATATGCAACATGTACATGAGTTGGTTTGTTTTGCTGTTTGAGTCATTCCATGTGTTCACTTTTTAAAAACAGAGCTTCCGACAAACACAGGACAGTTTATGACACATTGGATATGGAAAATAAGTAATATGGAACATTGATCTAAAGGTGTCACAACTGTCGTGAACATTTCTGTCAAGTAATGCAGGAAAGTTCTCTTCATTTTTGGCAAAATATTTAGTGTGGTAACCTTACTTATTGATGGGAACAGAGCGTTGAATGTTATGTTTAGGGAACGTTTCTGGAACGTTAGCTGGAACCTTTAGCGAAGTATCTGGGAACATTCGCTGAGGGTTGCGAATATTTAACTTTAACAGCTTTTCGCAGAAATTTCCTGTAATGTTACCTGTTTGCTGGAATAATAACCATTACATCTTATTTTTATTTGGATAGTGATTCTTTAATCCAAATTCGTGATGCTTTTTCTCCCTTTCTATCACTGCATCTTGGAATAGCATGAGACTTCATGATGATAACTAAATGGAAATAAAAACTAAACCCTAAGATGCCTTTGATTGGAAAAATGATCCACTCATTGTTAAATATTTCTATTATTATCAATAATAGTAATAATAATAATTCATGTATGCATCCCTAGTCTGACAATTTGAAATGACTTTTCACAGTTTCTTCTCACATCATGTTAAGTACTTTATTTGTGGTTCTGACATATTTCTATAAAATGAATAAAATAATTAGAATTTAAAACCCCTCCTCTAAACATAGCCGTTTAGAGTTAACCAAACAAGTTGATAACCAGTTTCTTGAAACAGATTATTCAAAGTAAAGTAAGGTCAACACAAATTACAAAAATATATCCTGGCCAGGTTGAACTCTGTTGACATTACAGGCCCAATAAGGCTCAATAACAGAAGTGTCATCTGGTTTGGTTTTTATGAAACAGCTCCCTGTCAAACTAAAAACTAGCACACTCCTATTTATTAAATCTTTTATTAAAGAACAGGTTGTTGGGAAGTTTAATTAGTAGTTTAATAAGAAGTTTAATTAGCTGGATTCAGACAGTTTTTTATTTCCAGTTCAGTCGCCTCGTTGCCGTCCCCTGCGCGCGCACAGCCCACCTGCGTTGTGTCGAACCACTTCAGTCGCAACCATTAGCTTTTCAGAGCAGGGGCGTTTGTGGCATCGTGAGAATTTTAAATGCTAAATAAAGGCGATTAATGTATAATATTATGCCTAACTGATATGTAAAATCTTTTTTGTAGATGTATATTTCCCCAAAACCGTGAGCAAATCAGCCTCAGCGGCTCATTTCTAACTTTTTTGAGACTAATTGTGACCCCCGCTCCGTAGTTTCGCCCATTACCGGAAAGGTCCGTGTTTACAGCACAGCTTTTGCTCCACGTTAGCACCGTTGCTTTGACGAGCATTGAATAGGAATAAACCTGAGTTTTTTCTTTTTTCTTGTCGTTAAATAACAGTTTAATAATTTTATATAAACCACGTGGTTAATTCTGTAGCACATCGCGATTAGCATGACGGTTTGGAGGCTAATGGGCGAACAACAAGCATAGCAATGACCAGCTGGCTAACGTAGCACCGAGGTTAGCCAGCTAGGCAACTAACCCCAGCTGCAGCTAACTTGTCACACAGCGGTGGCACGTCCAGTCCAGCCGAACAGGTATTCCCTGATTATATATATTTTTGCATATGCGTGTGTAACGACTGGCAACCTCGCTTTGCAGCGGGGCGCGGTTGGCCTTGTTTTACACCCCCAATGTCTCTCCTCAAATTGCCCCTCAGGTTCAGGGACAAGCGCGGCCATGGGTGCGGAGAGCAGCGCGGTGCGGAGCTGCACCCTGGGGGAGCAGCTCCTCACCTTGCCCTCCGGACTCACTATGTACTCGGCTGTGCTCCAGGATGGAAAAGCCGCTTCTGTGTTTGTCCACAAGCGGGGCAATGAGGACAAAGTCAACAAAGCTGCCAAGGTAGAGATGCTGAAGCCTCCTCCTGTTACCAAATCACACTGGTTTAGGTGCCAATAGTAGTAGTAGAAGTAGTAGTAGTGGTAGATTTGTCTTACACACATTTCCAAATCACCATTTCAGTAGTGAGGCAACATTTTTCAGAAAGGAACATCTTAACTTGCAAACAAAAAAGTTGAACTCTCATATAGGTAAAGTACTTTACATCTGTGTAGAGAGAAAGTCTCCAAAAGATGGCTTTAAGCTCTACATTGACAACAGTCTGTATATGATTCTAGTTGGTAATAAGTGGTTTTGGCACCAAAGCTGCATAATCAGTTCTTACTCATAGATCCTCCAACAGCTGCCTGACATGCACCTTTATTTTTAGATATGGAATAAATAAATGCTTTCATTTCCTGCAAGCACCTGAAGACCTTGAGGCACCCTTGTCTGCTGCGCTTCCTGTCCTGCTCAGTGCAGGATGGCGGGATCCACCTAGTGACAGAGCGTGTGCAGCCCCTGGAGCTGCTGCTGGACAGTCTCTCCCCAGAGGAAATTTGTGCAGGGATCTACGACCTCCTGCAGGCACTTGTGTTTCTGCATGAGAGGGTGAGTAAATAGAAGCATTAAGAGGTTGCTCTGTGTGCAGGTTGTCCCTGTAGGATTATCTTAACACGTGATTAAATAACAAGAGAAAGAAAAACAAATGATTAAAAAAGACTGCTGTGGTTTCATGTTTCTCATCATTTGTTGTGGCTCCTCACCTGTTGTCCTCTTCCACCAGGGCAAATCAAGCCACAACAATGTTTGCATTTCATCTGTTTATGTCAGTGAAGATGGTCATTGGAAACTAGGAGGAATGGAGACTGTCTGCAAGTTCTCTGAAGCAACTCCAGAGGTAAGAGAATTATAACAAAATTTTTGCTAAATGTCTTTTTTTTATCCTTCTTTTTTTGTTTGTTTGTTTCCTAGAGATCAGACATTTGAAAATTCCCTCAACCATAAATCAGTTGTATGTTTTGGCTTTCTTGAACTCCTCAGTTCCTTGCAAGCATTCAGAATGTGATAGAGGCCAGCTGTGTTCCTCCAGAAGAGCATGTAAGCAAATTAAAGATTGTGATTGGGGAAAAATGGAAGTTGTTCCTCATTTTGTTTTGATTGCTCATGAAACATGTCGTTGATAGGTTGAGGCCTTTAAAATGCTTCCAGATAAACATGCTCACTCTCGGGACTGTTACTCTTTTGGAATGATGGTGGAGACCCTTATACCTCTCCTGAATGGCTATGGTGAGTAGAGATGAGCTTGACCTCAAACCTTGTCTTGCGTCTTGTCAAATTCTACCTCTATATGTACTGTTTTAATGTTGTGGCTGATTGGTGAACTTTTTGACTAAAGCCCCTTTGGTCAATTAGTCAAAAAGCCTGCAAAGAGCCGCTAACATCAAGCTTTTGTCGGCAGTGGAAAGGGTACAATCACCATTCAGACCTGGGTCAAATGACTCTACAGTAGACAAGGTATTTTTTCAGCTCTTGGTGAACAGACACATTTTCAACATTCTTTCTGCTCTAAAGTCTTTCAGAGCACAGTATAGACAGACCTGCACTGTGCTGTTAAACCAGGCACAACATGGTTACCCTGTGCTGAGGGTGATGAGGGAGTGAGCTGCTGCCTCAAAATAAGTTTTTAAAACACACAATCACCTATTAAAGGATCTCACACAGCGGCCCTGACACGCTAGCATTTGCACGAACCCAGGGATGACAATGGATGGATCCGTTTTGCCCAGCAGCTAGCACCAGTGACCCGTTGTAACGTTGAAAGTCATCAGTGTATCTTTTCATGCACTTGTTCACTCCTCTTCCTTTGATTGTTTACAGTGTCGCAAGAGCTGTCCGACAGCCTAAAGAAGACCCTGCAGGCAGGCCTGCTAAACTCTGACCCCTTGTCACGACCTCCACTGAGCTCTCTGCTGACTCATGACTTTTTCAGGTTTGTGTGGTCATGTTTGCTGTTGTCACCAACACATAGTGAACATGATTTGTTTTCAAAGTGTTTTTTTTTTTTTTCTTTCTATGAATAGGAATGACTTCCTGGAAATAATGAATTTTCTGAAGAGCCTGACATTGAAGACAGAAGAAGAAAAGAATGAATTCTTTAAGTGAGAAACCTTTGATGGTTTTGTTTGTTGTTTGTGCCTTGTGGTAATGGAAAACATACCATAACTTGTCATGTATTCTTTTTCTTACCTAGTTTTTGTGCAATTGTTTTGGATTGTAGGTTGATGATAACTTGGATTAGGGAGTTGAAATGTTTCCCATACATTCCCATACATAGTGCCAAATTTTAACTAGACCTAATCAGTGAACATGTCTGTTTTGTTTGTTTGTGTAGGTTTTTACTAGACCGGGTCCAGAGTCTCCCTGAAGAGCTGATAGCTGCGCGCCTCGTCCCCAAACTCCTCAACTCTCTTGTCCTTGCAGAACCTATGGCTGTGAAAAGCTTCCTGCCTCATCTTCTAAGGCCAAAGAAGGGTATGGTGGTATTTCATTAGACTCTTTCTCTTGCTACAAATAATAAGTCAGATCCTCTAATCTCCATCACAGAGACAGAAGCATACAATATCTGTCACAGCTCTTATGTAAAAGTGAATCTTTGAATTGTCTGTGTTGACAGATTCCAGTAGTGGTGGTGCCAGTGAAGAATGCCTCCTATCTGTGAGCCTTTACCGTAAACATGTGATTCCTCAGCTTCTCAAGCTCTTCAAGGTCAATGAGGAACATGTGCGAATCGTGCTTCTGGCTCACATCCACATCTACGCTGAGTTCTTCTCCCACGATGAGCTCAAAAACCACATCCTGCCTCAGGTGGAGTGTTGATAGAGTAGCACTACGTTTAACTTTGATGTAAATGGTGAATACTTGGCTAACTGTAAAGGAATAGTTGGACGAATAGTTTGAGCTAGAGCCTGGAGGAGATGAGATTAGTTTCGCATTAAGACTGGGAGCAGGGGGAAACGTAGAAACGTAGCATAATGATCTGTTCTTTCTATATATAAAATATATTGTGATATGCATCTATCTATCTATCTATCTATCTATCTATCTATCTATCTATCTATCT
>CM076656.1:18373263-18411323 GCA_038496675.1 Rachycentron canadum | reverse complement strand
ACAAGCAAATGAACATTACTTATCTCCTGTGTGAATATAGATAGATAATTATAATTTGATTCCACATCTTTTAGGTTGACGTCAAAGTGCTGATTATCTGCCAGTTTGGAACTCATCTCCTTTATGTCCTTAATAAAATCAAGTGTCCTGTCACGTTTAGTTTTAAACCAAACAACAAAAAGCCATTGGACACATGTGGAGATTGTTCATTGTGTAGAAGGTGTCAGCCATGAATTACAGCTAATGTGATAATATTATGTCATAGATCTAGATTACAGTTCAAGACCAATGTTGTTGAATCATTGTAGCTAAATGACACAAATCAGATGTGTACGTGTTGTTTCATCATATTATTCCCATTATTTTAGAACTACTGACACTCTCGTCGACCAGTTTGTGTTGAAAGTCGTGCGAATTAATAATATCTTTCCTCCAGTCATTGCACTTTTCATGACTTTGCATGTCAGCAGTCTTGGGTCATGCACATGTATACTTGTAAATGGTCAATTTAAAATCTGGTCACATGTATACAAGGCAAAAAACATCAGCATTCTCCAGTAAAAATAAAGCTGTAGGAAATTAAGTCTCTCTAATCTCCTATCCCAGTTAATAACTGGGTCTCTCTTATAAAAAAGTCAACTGTTTTGACAGCACATGCACTGCAAATACTCAACACTTTTTGCATATGTTTGCTAAGATGCAGTGTGTTGAGCTCTTATAGTATAACTGTTAGCTTGAATATGTATACATTTTGATTTAACATCATCACAGTGTTACAAGGAATCCAGAGCAGCAGTGGTTTCCATATAGGTGTGACACAAAGGGACAGGGCCCCCAGCCTTATAGTTGTACAAACACTTATGAGCAGTTATGAGACCCCACAGAGTCCTTGCCACTGGCAAAAAGTAGGGTGTGGAGGATCACTGGGAAATATGAGTCTGTGGGGAAAATGAACTCATATTATCAAATACCATTCACGCATGGCTTTTAAATGACTGCAATTATTCTTTAAAGCATGATTAGCCTGTGGAGGATTCTCATGAGACCAGTGTGGTGGATTAACTATGTCAGCCTGACACTTGTGTAATTTGGCAGGGAATGGTGAGGAAAAACTGTGCTGAGAAACACACAAGTTATCGCATATTAACGTGACTTGTGTTGTGACGTTCTGCGGGCTAATTATAAAACCTCAATCAATAAATTGAGTCATTAAAGTTAATTACAAACAGTCATGATATAAATATAATAAAGAAAGCCCAGTGAAAAAGAACAAACCTTTAAGCTAATTAGCCGTGCTGAACCATGTCTAATCGTAGGTCATCTGAGTCACAAATCCTCACATAATCTAACATCACTAATCCTTAATGAAGAGATTTTTAATAATTGCTGATAATTTCTGGACGATGGTGGACATGTTGAACATTTATGATTACAGGACTCACCGGCGTCTCAACATGCGACCTCTCTCCATGCATTGATATCTGACTTACACCTGAAGTAACTCTACGCACACATCTGCCCAAACCATAGCATTATAGCTGCTTTAACGTTTTCCAGTATCATTTCCAAATGTCTGTGCATCTCTGCCTTTGGATCAGTTGTCCAATGTTCCTCTATAGGCTTTTTGTTCCTCCTTGGTGCCCTCACCTTTCCCCACTTTCCCTTTTTCCATGCTCTACCCTCTCCCTCCAGTAATAAATCACCTTACCTGTCTGTTTCTCTGACCCTGACCTTGATAACTATTGATGAGAGGATGGAACTCTTTATTCAAAACCTCATCTACCTGTCAAGCTGATGGAAGGAGAAGAACAAACCAACCATAGTGTGCAGGCCAGACACGCACACATGCTCACATTTAGAAGCAGAGAGTGAAGGAAACGAGAAATACATAGACACCACCTTTGAGTCCTGCCTTCACTCTCACTGTCCTGGATTGACCCCTGATTTCTCTAAAATCCTCTTTTTTAATGAGTAGTAGCCTGTAATTTTCTTTATGCTAATGGAAACCTTTGACAAGCTAACATTTGTTTCCCCAGTTTGCTGGCCTCCATGACTCATAGGACATGGTAACAGTGTGGAAAGTTAATCTAACTGCACCTCTGTCTTCATTGGCGTTATTGATAGGCTTAGTGGAGACCAGTGAGGGCAACTAGATGAGCAGGGCAGTACCTGTAGCCCACCCCAGCAGTTCTTCGGACACGACCCACTTCTGATTTAGTCCTATGGATTAGCTGTCACTGAAGGTGGGGCGATGTGTCACAGCCCACAAGACCCATGAGAGAGGGTACAACGTAAAACACATATGAGTCATGGTACACTAATAAAATGAATCATTTTATTATGTTGAACTCTAACATACCTCTTTTCCTATCTCCTCGTTGCTCTG
Source organism: Rachycentron canadum (assembly GCA_038496675.1). Lineage (NCBI taxonomy): Eukaryota > Metazoa > Chordata > Actinopteri > Carangiformes > Rachycentridae > Rachycentron > Rachycentron canadum. The sequence goes on along the minus strand of CM076656.1, from coordinate 18,408,937 downwards.
TCCTTTGTCACTACACACTTCAATCTGAATCCTACGATATAGTCTGGTGTTGCCCTAAGAGGCTGCTCATTCTCTTTGTTTGCAAGAGAGTGATGAATTTCTCCAGCCTACCCTCTGTGGAGTCTGCACTGTGTGGGCCAGAAGTTAATGGCCATGTTTGACGCTTATGACAGCTTATGAAGCCGTGCACGTCTGGTTAGGAGAGCAGCTTGTAGTTACAGCCCCGCTTCCCTCTGTTCGTCTACAGAAATTCTTCCCGCCAAGGCTGGGCACCTAGGCTGGTAAATCTTATGACATATCAGACCCCAGAGCACGGACAGTAAACACAGCCGGCTGGAGGTTGGACAGAGACATTGGCTGATCAATAGAAACAGCATTTGCCTCCATTGTTTTCCCTCTTCTCAGCAGAATCGTCGTTCTCATAAAGAATCTGCTCCCAGCAATTAGGCTGGACTTGCTGATGGTGGCTTGGGTGGACGAGGTATTAGATTTAGAAATGGAGGGTGAGGGGGAGGAAGAGGGAGGTGATAATGGAATTGAAACAGTTGGAGACTAATGCATGAGATTCAAAAGGATGCCAAAGCATGCAAAATATCTTGCGTGTACTGTGAGGAAGCATGCCTTATACCAACAAATATATGTGTATTTATGCATTTGCAATGTATATGTACTGAGTAGATTGTGTTCCTCCTTACACACATTTTTAATATATAACATTTGATTAAATTCATAAAACAATTGATGCAGATTGAACATTTATAGTATATTTACGTTAACTGAGGGCAATAAGTCAAGTGAGAAATAGGATCACTTTCCCATAGACTTCATTACAATCTGACTTTGTTGCACAACCAGTGAAGTTGCCTTAAATTTCCAGACCCAGAGTCTTTTATATACAGTCTATTATTGTGACTAATGCAGTGAAATACCTACATTGTGGTCACCCAGTGTCATGACACTAGTGGTTTTGGTGTAATACTCAGTTGGCATCAGCATCAGAAACAATATTCAGTGCCCTACACGTTTTCAAATGTAATTGGGTTAATAAACACTAAGAAATTGCTCAGCTTCGATTTACTTGAATTTTGGATTATATAGGTTATATGTAAGGGAAAGAGCCAAGAAGTCATCTCCCTAAATAAACTGTGGCTAAGATGTGCTCTTTTCCCTCCCACAGTTTAATGCCAAAAGCAAATGCCAATTTAATTGATGTGAATAGAGAGAGAATATGCCAATATACCTTTTCATTACATTGCAGAATCAGCTGACCTGATGACTTGTCTGATTAAATTGATTTCTTTTTCGTCAAGTGCTTTTAAAGTGTATATTTCTTATCTGCTACACCAGAAAGATTGAACACTCTCAGCGACACAGAGAAAGACAGATGAAGGAAGAAGCTTTTCCCAAAGAGGTAACTGTTGCCTGACCTAGGGTGACCTGTATGTGCCAACGCTAAGCGTGATTCAGCCTGAGTGGGTATTTATCAGCACCATCGCATGCAGACACACAGAGCTGTGTCTGACACAGCCGGACTGTAAGAGCCATCATCCCACATTTGTGCTGTAATGTTAGTTCTGTGAGTTCCAGCACGTCCAGCTCGTCCTGCTGGTCCCTGGAAGTGCACGGCCGGGTGAGACAGGCAGCTGGTTAGGCCACTCTCACTGCCCATTACTGTTGAACAGGAACACCTGACCTCCCATAAATTTACTGCCTGCTTTGCCATTCATTTAAATTTACATGCTTAACAAGAAGGGGATACTGGGGATGGCTGTAACATTTTTGACAGTTCTGTCTGAGCTCTTTTAGGCCAGTGTGTTCAGTGTTATACAAACTAGATGCGTGTGCTGTTAAATGCAGGTCTAGTCTCAAACACAATGAGTGAAATGTGACACCCCATAGTGCAGGTTGGTTGTAACATATCCAGGGGTGAACATGATGCGACATCATAATATAAAGATATGACAAAAACCTTTTAACATAATTGGTGTGTGCACCAATGCTTCATAGTGAGGACCAAAAAAGTATTTTCCTGAATGAGGACATTTTGGGAAAGTAAAAAATACATTTTAATTTAACTCTTTTTTTTATTTTTCCTTCCAAAATTGACTTTGTCTGTCTGCCACAGGGTCTGTCTTCACATGTGGAATAAACGCTGAATTGAGCATATATGGAGTGAATCAGCTGATTTTTAACATCTTCCAGATTGGAGAAATTGGAAGCGTTACAACCGTCCCCGCTCTCCCCAAACTGCCTGTCTCCCTGTCAGTCCTTCTGCCTCATCGCCCTTTCTGCCTCTCTCTTTCTCACTGACCACAATCTCTGTCCCTCTCATTTTTAGGTAAAGTGATTCTTTCATAAGACACATCCAAAGTTGGCTCCCCTTCTCTGTTTGATATTGCTGTCCTGTCTCGTCTTAGGGGACTGGAGTGATATATGAAAATGAGATAAGGATATATTGACCGCTGACTTTTAATAGGAAGACACAAAGCTACTCTATATTAGATCCCGAATACTGTTGGAGCTGCAGGATGACCTTTAAAAGAAAAATGTAATTTTAATGCGAGGCAATATCCCCAAACAAAAGCCTTTAAGATCTATTATTGAACTGTCTTCAGCCAAAGGTACAAAAGCTACTCCACCTGTTTTGTTATATTATGCCTGAGAAAAATCTAAGAAATTACTGTGGAGGAAAAAATAGAAGCATCCTGGTCATTACAATATATTCTGGATGATTCATCAAGTGCTGAAAGGGTCAGTTAATCCAAATTAAACTGAAATCGTATGTAGCCTAGCCATGCATTTTGTTTGGTTTTATTTATGTCTTTGATTTCTTTGTGATGACTTTAATTGAACTAATTCAAGCATTTTAAAGCAATGTACTGTTAAAACTGTTCAATTCACTTCCACAATTAGTGAAACCATCACTAATCATAATTCACAGATCTTGCTTGATCAAAACTTTCCATGTTATTTCTTTGTGCTCCATGTTAATAACAGTGACGTGTTAATGTGGCACTGACATTATGTAAGAAGCAAAACCTGAACATTAGAGCTATCTGCATGGCTAGTCACTACGAGAGCAGTGGGTCCCAACCTGAAAGGGTTAATATGAAGGGTCACGTGGATTCAAGAGAAATTACAATTTTTTGATAACAAAAAACGCTTTGGAGTCTGGACGGTAGCAGCATCCACTGAAAATGTGAGTGTGTTGCAAGCCCAGACAAGAATACAGCTGTGCTGCAGCCCTCTGGTGATTAGCAGGTTGCCTGGCCACTGTGATGTTGTGCGTGGTTTGGCGACAGTCAGACACACAGACATGGACAAACACAGAACAACACATGTGCCTCAGACACAGATACAATAATTAAACCCACTAGGCCCTTGGTCTCTGTACAAGAGGAGGAGGGCTCCCTCTTGTCCTCTGTTCAAACACTGTGCCCCGGCAGCTCTCTACACACAACAGTCCTGCACAACAAACCGTGCTCCTGACCTTTCCCCACACTGATCTGACCACCTGTATGAATGTGCGTGTGTGTGCGCTTTCTGTGTGCCCATGAATTGAAATGTTGGCACAGTGCCCCACTGCACCGGCGAATGTGGGTCAGAGTGAGCGCTCATACATGCGTAGACACACAGAAGGACTGTGTGGCGACCTTCATTTGAGCTCCAGAAGACTTGCTGTGCACCGGGCACATCAGAAAACTGTTGTAGCCTCTTCAGATCAAATAAGAACAATGTCATGTTGCATTAAGCCCATCTGGAAACATCTGATGCATAAAATTGTTTTTCTTTGTCGCTCAGAGGGGTAAGATGGCTATTGTTCCCCGACACTAAATTTGCTGCTTGTATTCGATATAAGCAGATAGAGAAAAATAATGCAGTTCGTTTAACCTGCACGGTCACTGCCTCAACAGCAAATGTATTAAAACAGATAATTAGATGGAAAGAGGACTTGGGAAAACAGTGATGCTGGTTAAATCGTCCTTAAGGACACTGGGCACCAGAGGAGCTCAAGGACGGCATAGTTAATGGGGCATCAGGCAGATGACAGGGAAGAAAGGAAATGGTGTATATGTTAAATAAAAGGGCGGCTGACAGGCAAGAAACTCAAGACATGTGTTGGAAAATGTCCATTAGTGATATAAAGATGGATGGATAATATAACGGCCTTGGAATAATACAGCCTCAACCATAAGTGGGGATCACGGTCAGTCGCTTTAATGGCATCATTTTGGATGCTCTTACAGTCAATGACAACTCAAATATTGTAATTTGGAAGCCTGGAAATGCTTTTTACACCATCTAACAGACCTAAAAACGTCTGATAAATTCTTAATAGCTGCTTCCATATTGGTACTTATTATTTTTGTTTTTTGGGGGAAAGTTCTTCCCGCTTCAGCTGTTGTCACCCTGCTTGTTAGTCCTGCTGCAGCTGCCAACCTGCATCCAAGGCACAGTGGGATGTCAGCACTCACCCGTCAAGTGAGAGAGTCTATGTGACACTTCTGCCCTACTTCCTTGGGACTTGACCCAGCACCACTTCTGTGTGTGTGTGTGTGTGTGTGTGTGTGTGTGTTTAGAGAAAGACATATGCATGAGAGAGTAGCCCCCTGGTCAGCCAGCTGCATGGCTGTTACCTTCTTTGCTCTTCAGACAGTGACGTTTGTATTCTGTGTTCATATGAGTCACAGCAAAATATCCCTGTTGAGTTCACGTCACAAACCTCTTAACAACATCAATTATGCATCGTATGTACAAAAGTGAATGTGTGTGTATGTGCTCCTATTGGTGTGCAAAAAATCCTCTGTCAGTAAAATCAGGAAAATCCCTCAGAGAGCATTTCCTCCTTGTGAAAAGATCAACCCCCCCTTCAGCGTATATGTCTTTAGATACATCTAGTATGTTAGGCATTAAAAGTTCTGCAAATGACCATCACTGCCACGAGATCTCGCACCAACGGCATCTCGCGCCAAAACAAATGCCTGGTCAGACACACCTGAAGCCTCCTTTTCCCGTTCGCAGGGCGCAACTGAATAAAGTTATCCCGTCAATACGAGAGCCAACAAAAAGTGATTGATCCAACAACCATTAGCTCATGTTAGCATTGGTGTGATATTCTCCACAGCAATGCTGACAGTTAGACAGATAGCAATAGCAACATTTGCCAAAACCAGCTTTAATGTTATCGTGCTACTGTAGCCATCACTAATGAAAACAGACATGTAACATTATGTAGCATGAAGCAGGTTACTTAAACACACGTCAAGCTGGAGGCCTTTAGCATTTCGTGGTCTGTCCATCTTGGTAAAACCAGACCAGTATTGGCTCCACGGTCAGACTGGGAAAGATATTCAGCCCCTGGACTTTATCCAGATGTGTCACAAATGACACAGAAGGAGTTGGTAAAGACGGAGTTAGCAAAAACTTCCTGGAGGTTGATGGTTGACCAGCTGCAAAGGATATGACTGGGAAAGAAATTCAGCCTTCGATTTATTTCTGCTCCAACTGGGATTTGAGCTAGTGCTCCCCATGGCCAGTCAGCCTGTGCTCTGGTCTCATCTCATTTTGTCTGAGACCTTTTCAGACATAAAAAAATATTTTTTGTTCAATGGAGGAAATTCGGAAGGGTCACTTTCAACTGAACATAATTTCACCGGAGCACTGCATACTGTACTGTGTCAGCCCACATGTGGCCGGTGCCTGTGGGGAAGGCCAATGGTTTAACGGATTCTGAGGATTCAAAGTCACAAACGTCCCACATTCTCAGTCCGGTTATCAAAACTGAAAACATAGACACTCACATTACAACACACTTCTTTCTATGCTCACTGTCACTGTCACTCCACTACATCTGTACATAGAAAATAGTTGTTTACTGTTATTATTGTTTAAAGGGTTGTTGATATATATATATACTTTACAGTACTAAATACCATTTTCCATTCCATACATTTAAAGATTTATTTCTTACCTTCCAGGTGTCACTTCACTACAGTTGCAGTTCATGATAGTATGCAATGAAAACCAACCTCCAGAGAGTTATTTTGTAAAATAACATTTTAGTTACATGTCTTAACACACTGTCTCAGGTACATCACCTATTTGAGCATCAAAGTAGCAACATTTAAAGAGAGGAAAAGACCAAAGGAATTACTTTGGACAATTTTGACACTGTCTAGGTTTGATGTTTGATATTCTAGTCATGTGATTTGTGTAAGCATCAACGGGAAACAGTTTTCAAAACAGCTGCTGCTGGAAACTGCACTAGCTGTCAGGCAATAATAAACTGTAACAAAAACTAAAGGTGACTACATATTTAGTGTGATGGATTACCTTCAGCAAGCAAATTTATGGACTCTGCAAGCTCATTATCACACTGCTTTGGAGGTATGTAAATCTTTCTAAAATTAAATCACTGTAAAAGGCTGTCGTGCAAACTCACATCAGATCTTCTCTTGGTCAGCGTCTGACAGGATCCAGCTGATCACTGCCCCCCAGCTGTGAATTTTCCGTGAAGCCTCCTCTCGTGTGGAGAACTGTTTGTATGTGTGTTGCAGGGATGCATCATGAGCAATGAGGACAACATTGGGGAGCTGCAACCTCAGCACAGCTCAGCAACAGAGAGGATCCATCATCCAGGACAGCGCTGGAACAGTGGAGCTGCTAGTCCACATGTACAGACAGACAGACAATACGCATGCAAGCATACGCGACAAGCGGGCTTGTTTATATTCCACCCTCCTACCTTCTCACCCAAGGCCGCTGTAATCAATCCTTCTGTACAAGAGCAGGCCAGTCTAAATTGACATGACACTGCATGATGCCCTGCATCCCACCATCTGTACTGAGCTGTCGGGCTGCTGCCACAGATGGTGAACAGCTACTGTGGTGTGATCACACCCTTTCATCTGCACCCTCTAACCAAAAGACATCTCAGACAGATTGTAAGTGAAGCGCAGACCCAGCCCTGTGTTTGATAGATTTCATTTGCTCGTTGATGAACACTAACACATAGCCAAAGGGATATTAAAGGCCATTTCTGAAGAAATAGAAAAGGCATAACATTTAGAACAGATGAAAACAAGTGCACAAAACCAGAGTTATTAGGCTGATTGCAGTTGAGAGATTTTAATTGAGGTGATGACATCTTACAGTGAAAATGGGCCAAATGCAGAAAAGTTGAACTATGTGAATTCCTGTTGGCTTGACAAGAGAAAAGAGCTTGGTGTGATGTGATTGTGTGTAATCTAGATTCTTTGACAGTGAAATTTGTGTGTATTTACATAAACATAGCAGTTTTTTTCAAAGACATGTAGATGGTGTCAGACTCGCCACCATCACCCTGGACCTGTGATGATTAATGTGACTGAGAGATTACTGGTGAGTTTAGTGTTGCTGAAGGTCACCATCTATATAAATAAACATTTGATTTGATCATTAATGTTGATGAAACATAAAGCTGAACAGAGGCAATAATAAATCTAATGAGTCTGTTTTGGTCAGAAGAATCTAATCTTTTTGTTACTGTGCATCTTGCCATTAGAAAAATCATGTACAGGCTCGGTGATCTGAGGCCTGGACTATGAAGCAAAATCAACATACCCAGGTTGTGGAAACTTTCCTGAGTTATTTGATGTGTTAAACTGTCTTGTGTTTGTTAGCAGTTCTGTGCTTAAGGAGTGAACATATTGGAGAGACTCAAACAGCAAACTGACCCATTTATATAAATGTCTACTGCTCTTTATTATTTATTAATTAACTGTAAACTCTTTCCAAATATACAATTGTTCTGTAGTTTGGTTTCTGATTCTCTGAAGCTGCCCCAGAGCAGATTAGGGGTTCAGCACAAGCCCTGGTGATTTACCCAGATAAGAAATAAACCACCGTCATAGGAATGAAAACCCAGGGTGAATCCTGAAGCCTGCGGTTTCTACCTGACTGCAGTCAGGTTTACTTTACATGAGCAAAATTTCACTATAAGTAAACAAGTGCACTGGAAATCACATTCAAAGAATTACCTTCCAGATATGAAGGCAAGCGTAAGCATTTTCTGGATAAAGGCACAAATATTTTGATAGGAATTTATTTTCAAAATTTTTGCTAGTGTGAAAAACGGGTCATTTTTATTTTCCATAATAAATATAGACTTTCTGACGATTTAACAATTACATTGGACAATTATCATACAAAGTGGATCGAGGAGAGCACTGATTGGCTGTGACACCACAAACCACAGCCACCAAGATGACAATACCTCAGAGAGGAAGAGAGAGTCTGAGGGACAGATGAAACCGACGGTGGCAGATGTGTTTGAGGTTTTCAAGACCAAAGTGAAGGGGCCTCAAGAACAAATCTACTCCCTTGGTTTTCACAATTTCTTCTCATATGAATAGTAAGTTAAATAACTTCATTTATCCAACAACAGCCGTCCTGCACCATAGATTCAATGAATGGACAGCCATGCAGGCATTGCAGAAAGTATAGCTGACAGTTGTTGATGGTCTACTGCCACCTAGTGTGGGCCAGAGGAACAGTGTCAACCATTCAAACAAATGTGTTGGGACTGAACCCAAAGCCAGGGCAGAAAAAAATAACAAGAGTGAAGCCCCAAGTGTTCAACAGCACTTCCCCCACAGTGTTTCTGTTGCAAAGTGAGCCCTTGCCCCACTTGTCTGTCCCTCATCTCCACATGCTTTCCTCTCCCCCCGGCCCCCACCTTCCCCTTTCTTCCCAGCCAGCTCCGGGGCATGTTCAGGTACAGTATGTTCTCTCCCTAGGTGAGTGTGCTCTGTGCTCATCAAGAGTCTTAGAGGATCTGTTCAGTGCTAGATGCGGAAATGTCAAGTAGTCTCCAGGCAGCGTATGGGTTGAGCTCCTCCTGATCCCGACACAGAGCCCACACATACATCATCCTGAGCACTTTTTCCTGGAAAGACAAACAGATGGGTGCACTTATTCCTAACTGTTCACTTCATCTTAATAACTGTAAAACAGAGAGGACAGATACAAAAGGACAAATTAATAGTTTTAAGTTTGCTTTATACAAACCTAATATAAACAGCTCTTTTATTGTTATGTTAGTCTGCGTTAATAAATTTGTCTTCCTGAAATGAGAATTCAACAGCTCAGCAGAATAACTGCTAACATTATTTTTGAGTTAGATGTCCAAAAGTCCATATCTATCTAAAACTAAGAAAGTTTCAAATGAGAAGAAAGTTTTAAAGGTTGTAACAAAACAAATGGTAGGGAAAATGGAAGCTGGGTGTTAACTCCATGTGAGCAGAGATTAATATTTAAAGCCCAGACTTCAGGAGTCATCTTACAAAACTCAGAAGTACAGTATATCCTCTATTAATCCTCTTGCAGCAGTATTTTATTGTGAATACTGGGTAGGTGCCAACTGCATGGTCCTGAGTGGACACCTTTTTACCAATCACAGGTGTCCCTGAGGAGCCCTGAATGGACAATATGGCTGCTTTACAGCCTATAAAGCTGTAGTCTGGGTCCTGGGTCTAAATAAATAAAATCAATGCCCAAATAGTAAAAAGTGGCTCCATTGTCTCATAATATTCTCTGTGTACCTCGTTTATAAGAACAGATTTGTGATCATGATGGTGACCAAAGCTTTTCATTCTTCTGTAGCATGACACTGCAAAATGTCACGTAATTTATAGTTCTGTATTTTAGCTGCTGTTTGCTTCTATCATATTGGTATTTCTGTTTTTGTTCACATATGTTTGTACTTACAGGGTCTCCCTCGACAACTTCTCCTTTGGTGTTTCGGATCACCATGACTAACTGAGCCTGGAAGGTGATAATCAATACTGGCCCCTGGTCCATCATCTTCCCCATGGCCAACTGAAGAAGAAGAAGCAACACATATACACTTCACTGAACCAACAAACACAATGTTATGACTTTTTTGAATTGCTGCAAAGAAAGAAAAAAAAAAGAGTTTAAAAGGCTTATACTTTGATTTTGCATATGTGCTAACTTTGTCCCTGTGGACATTGTTTTACATTAAAAAGATGAGTTGTATCTATTAATGCTTGGATTTTTTTTATTCGCTCACCCTAACCCCTTTTCAGTAATATCTAGTAGAAAATATTCAAACCAGTGGCTCATTTTGATCAGCTGTTATTAATTAGAATTAATTTCAGGTATTTCAAAAACCCACCCACACAACTTGACATGTACACCACTTAACTCCTTGAATTTTAAAAACCTTTGCAACGCCAATGCTCACAACTTCATTATAAATCTTGTGTAGTGTGTCTGGTGTAACTTACATCAATATTGTCAATGTCCAGGATCTTGGAGTGGAACTGAAGTCCCATGGCCTTGGCTTGCTGAATCGGATGTGCCAGCTGACTGTATGTCTACACAGCCAGTGAAGGGCGAAAGGAAGATAAGACAAAATTGTAACAACACATTTCAAAAAATACTACACTACTGCAGCCTGCATGTGCACGAGTGTTAGTTAAGGTACTACACTTCTGTATGCGCAGTTAAACTACTGTCTTCACGTAGGATCTGCGTTTCAACACTTCAAGCTCAGCGTCAGTGTGTGCCGCGTACCGCTTCATAAGACCAGTCCTTCAGTACCTCCAGCTCGCCTCTGATCATAGCCTACATGGAGACGGGACAAACAAAGCCATGAAAAAAGTCCCAAAATACATTTGTAAGAATACATCATGGCCTATTCATATACGGTGCTGTAGGTCAACCTGTTTTATATGTGCAAAGATAAAAACATTTCTTGACACAGACTCTGGCTGGAGTCTTCAGCAGCTGGTATCAGCATGGTTTTCAGTCCAACATACCTCCAGTATGTTGGGGATGATGTCCTGTTCACATTGCTTGAGGAAGGAATCTTTGTCAAAGGAAGGGTCCACCTTCAAAATCTCCGTTAGTACCTCGGACATCTCTGTCTTGGAAAACAGCCCACCTAGACACACGTGCACACTAAAATCAAACTACTAACCAAAAATATCTTTAAAGTGCAAAATATAGATAAGATAAAACTTTTCATGTGCTCATAGACACGACAAAGCATACATATCAGCTACATTTTCTTTGTTAAAGCTTGATTGATCAAACCAAAGGTCTCTCACCTATGAGGTCGGTCATCTTGTCGGTGACAGCACGAGATGCTCTGATAAGGGCATTGTCGCTCTCATCGTACTTCATCTTCATCTCAAAAAACCCTGCAGTGAGCATAAGAATGAGAGGAAGTTTAGGTTGAGGCCAGAAGCTTCTTACAGCACCTTATTTCATAGTAAGTTTATATACAAAGGTTAGGCATAATTTTTCCTGCTAGAAATATGAACTCCCTCCAGATAACACGAGGAATCAAATATCTAAAAACCGAAGCTCAGCAAAAGGCTGTGTATCATCATACTCATCATCATAAGAATACAATACATACTGATAATAAAACATAGACACACACTCACACCTCAGTCCACTCACACACAATGAATTGGACACGTTCACCCTTGAACAACAGCTGATTTCTGGGCTTCAAGTCTCTCTGCATTTTACATTAGTGAACAAAAAGGCTTTAAACAGATCACAGCCATGTGATGCCACCAAAAATCCACACTGTGGTGCTGCAGGTATGTTTTGCACCTGTCCAGACATTATTAATCATCATCATTGTTTCCCTGACTAATGTGCATAATTATCAACTAAATAAAACCAGTGATGAAAAATTATTCTCTCCATAGAAGCATTTAATCCCAAATGCTGTTATACTTTTAAAATAAAATTAAAAGCTTTCTGCAAGTAAGCAGCCGAGGGAGCAGAGAGACAGAAAGACACAAAGGTGAGTCACTCCTTACTGTTGAACACGGCATTGTTGTCTTTGAAGTCCTTCCACTGCTGATACCATTTTGAGTCCTTGTGCAGCACCACACCCATAGCTTCCCTGGAAAAGGTTTTAAGCAATTAGCTGAGGAACATGGGTGTTACTGATGATATTCTGCATTCGTGTTGAAAATTGCATTTTAACCCACAAAGGAAAACATGGCTGTATTACAGCAAGAACAATAAACTAAATGTAAAGCAAATACTGGGAATAGTAATAATGTTCAGCTTTGAGAAAGCTGAGCTGATGTGTGTCTGGTGTGATCGATAGGAGACTATGAGGCCGTATGAGTGTCTGTATCCCTGAATCTGGGAAGTATCAGCGCAAAGCAGAGGGCACTCACGTACTCATTGGCTGCGAAGACTTTGCTCTCATCCTCTGCTCCCTTGGAGGAGAACTCACTCCTCTTCCTGAGTTTAGAGGGAGGCCGATAAGGGCCAGTGTGACCCAGGTCACCAATCTCTTTCTTCACACTCTCCACGCCCTGAAATAAAGCAGCAGACAAGAAAAGAATATTCAGGTGTATACCTGTCATTATTGTAACAATACTCCAACTCCATTCTTACATTGATACCCTTGCAAGTAGTGGCTTAGATAAAAGGGCTGTTTTCACTTGTATGTGTCTTTACTTTATTTAGGAGACATAAAAAACAATGGATGCCATTAACAGTCAAATATACTATATCTTAAGCACGGAGGGTAAAGTGATTCCATACCTGAGATATTGCTTTGAACGCACCAGTCTTCCCCAACATCTCTCCGCTCTTAGAGACAGACTCTGCAGAAGTCTTTGCTGTTTTGGCTGCTTCCTCCACTCCCTCCTTAATTTTCTTTCCAATGTCTGTTCGACTGACTTCTTCTATCCCCTGTCCACATACACACACAAGGGTGTGAGGGTGGAGGTGTCAACATGTATTTATCATATAAAAAGGAAAGGCTGCATTTGATTGAGATAAACATCAAATTTACCTCTTTAACTGTCTCTGAGATAGTTTCTAGCTTCTTCCTGAGAACCTCAGAGGTCTTCGCTGTTTCAGACTCTATAGTTTTCTGGGAAAGAGACAGAGGAGAGGACCGTTGGTATTTAAAAAAATGCCTTACACCTTACATTTGTTTTTTTTTTTGAGCACAAACACAATGTTGTGTCCGTAGTGTGGCCATATACTAACATATTTTCGTCGAGCTTGTTTCAGTGCGTCTGACTCCTCCAGTTTTTTGGCCTCTTCACGAAACTTTTTGATGCTTTCTTTCATTTCCTTGTTCTTCTTTAGCTCCTGCTTCAAGTTGTCCAGAAACTCCCCCAAGAATCCTTTTCTGCCCCCACCTCTCTCCCCTGATAAATACCTTACTTGTTGAGGGGATGATCGTGGCACCTGGTTGATATGAAGCAAGAAAATCAAAGTATGTCCGGAGCAGTTAACTTGCATTTATGTGCATAGTTGGTTATGTGCTGATTTGAAGGACAATTAGAAAATGTAGAAACCAAATGTAATAACCATTAAAGAATATGGGCCGACCTTAGTGCAGCATAGTAAAAATTAATCCAAGATCTTATGTCTTCTTATTTGGGTCTAAAAACATGGCCTATCAACACGTGTCTGTTATACATTTTGATGTATGCTCTTGCACTTTTTGCTTGCTTACTACTTAAATATGTGAACATAAGCTCACTTCTAGTCGATCAAGTTCAATATCCAAACTGGGAAAAAAAAAAAAAAACTGCCATTGTAATCACAATATGTTTTTTGCAGGTCGTGCAGCCCTCATATCTAGATCAAAACTGACAGCAACTGTCTGTGTCTTTTTTAAGCAAAGAGCAGTGGAGGTGTGTTGAAGTTCAAAATGAGCCAAACTAAAAAAAAAAAACAGGAGTCTCCTCCACAGATGAAGGTAGATGCTGATAATTAATCTGCAAAGGACGTTTGTACCTGTGAAGAGCATGTGAGGAAACCACGTATCCTGAAGACATTGGGTCCGTTGTAACGTAGTAGGTAAGGAGGAGGAAACGTGACCAAGCCTCTTCTCATACATATCTGGAGACAGACACAAAAACTCAGCCTCAAACTTCAGTAAAACGGCTCAGGTTCTCACATTCGGCTTAAAGACAAACTTTAACTCATTTCTGCAACGGCCTTTGTCATTTTGGATCAAAACGATGACAGTCGCTTGCGAAGAAGCGGAGGTTACAGGTACGATACTTGAAAACGCTGTTCACAACAAGACGTGGCTGCGAGTAAAAAAAAACACGTAGCGACCAAAGCTGAGTTTATACTTGGCGAAACTTCAGTTTCCCGTCGTCGTCCTGAGCCACAGGGACCAAACACCGGCTGGGTAGGTTAGCAGTCAGAGAGCTAACCCGGCTAGCTAACGCCACGTTACTAGCCTCGGTGGAAAAACTCGTAACGTACGCTGTCAGGAACCAAACGGACACTTTGAGGATCTCGTTTAAGTTCCCTTTCGTCCCTTCGCCTTTTTTTTTTCCCCCTTTTTCCGCGCTGGTATTCAACGTAAAATGTCTCAAACTCTCACCTGGTAACACTGACACAAGGGGGTCGCCATCTTGAATGTAGTGCCTGTGACCTTCTTCCGGTGGTGACCTTCCATGTCCACGAGGGGAGGGTTCTCGGTCACGTGACACCTCCAAAAGTCCCTCCACATGGACTCATTTCACAACACGCACATTGTGCATCGCTACATGTAAGTAACAGCACTTTAAATATTAAAAAAAAATAATAATGATGCTAGATGTCCATCATCGTGACACGTGATGCAATAACACAAAAAGGCAGAAAACCAGTCCAAATATTGAGGTTTATTTATCAAAACACCTTATAGAACAAAGGCAACGACAAGTGAAGCAAGACAAAAAAAAAAAAAAATTAAAAATTTGGTCTCTAAAAAGAAAAAAAAAAGAAAAAAGTAAAACTTAGCAAGAACTAAAACACTTCCACTGTTACAGATTTCTAACTAAAATAACATTTGCACTGTTACAAATACCTAACAATCCAAGTGTGTATGCTGAAGGGCAATTCAGATGATACAGAGCATGTGGACATGAGACTAAATGAAATGTCAGATGTAGCACAGACAAATAACTTATGCATTCCTATCAATCCTAACGTCAATCTCTCTTCCGTTCAGCCGGTAGCCGTTCATCGTCCGGCAGGCGCGCTCGGCAGTTTCAGGGTTGTCAAAGCGGACCACACCGCAGCCCTTGGACTTGCCATTCTCCATCTTAATATCAGCATACTGGACCATGCCTACAGCAGGAAGAATGCAGTGTTAGAAGTAATCTGGATAGGAAATAAACACTCGTGGTTATTTTTTTTGTTTACAAATAACGACCACTTACCACATGTATTGAAGGTATCCTTCAGCATCTTCCAGGTGAAGTCAAATGGCAGCTAAAAAAAAAAAAAAAAGGAAAATGATTAAAATCATAAGAGAAGATATTGTGAATTCAGTCACAAATAACTTGTAGATAAACACTTACATTTCTGACAAAGATCTGGCATCCCTTCCTGATATTGGTTCCCCCAGTTCCAGGCCCTCCAGCTCCAGTTCCTCCAAAGGAATTGCCACCAAATCCTCGATCTAGGTCACCAGAGCGATCAAACTGGCCACTGACGCCTCCAGATCCCATCCGGTCCATGCCAGAGCTCATGCGGTCGAGGCCACCTGAGGGGAAGCGGTCGAGTCCTCCAGTGGAGCCCATGCGGTCGAAGCTGCTGGCCATTCTGTCAAGCCCAGTGTTGCCCATGCGCTCCATACTAATTGGGGAACTGAAGTCCATGCCAGAACCCATGCGATCCAAACCAGACGGGCCTAGGCGATCAAACCCAGCTGGGCCGAGGCGGTCCATGCTGGAGCTCATACGGTCCAGGCCAGGTCCTAGCCTGTCCATACTGGGCCCCAGCCGGTCCATCCCTGAGCCCATCCGGTCGAACCCAGTACCCAGCCTGTCCAGGTCAGACACGCGGTCCATCCTGTCCATGCCCATGCGGTCCATCCCCGTCATGCGGTCCATGCTGCCTCCCAGCCGGTCCATTCCAGAGTTCATGCGATCCATGCCCAGGGAGTTCCCTGTAAAAGTGAGAAAACAACAAGAATTCAAGACAGGTTACATCAACTGCTTTAACTCAAACAGGCATCAAATCTGATGAGGCTCATTGGAGGTCTTATCGGGAGGAATTTCAAACAAAATCCTGAAAATACGAACCCATTCCTCTTTCAAAGGAGTCTCCAAAATTATTGCGAGACATTCCCATTTCATTTCGCCCAAACTCCCTGTCAAAAGCACCACCAATCCCACGGTCCATCTCTGACAATGCAAGAGATGAAACCATTAGAAGTGTCCAGCAAAACGTGAAAGTCATCCACGCTTGCTTTGGAGTGCTTAGCACATCTCACAACACGTCCTTACCATTCATCCTGCCCATCCCTGAAGAACCAAAACGATCCATGTTGTTCATTCCTCCAAAGTTGTCCATTCCTATAACACAGGACAAGAAAGTTTGAGTACAAGGGGACACCAGAACACTACAGACTGGTTGGGTGAGACATTCAGATTTTCAGAGCCAGGAAGTTATGACTGATTATTTTGCTGTGCCTTCTCGCTTTTAAAATGTACGTAATGGAGATTAACTTTAAATTAGACTATGCCAAGAATTGCTGTAACATTTTTAAATATGATACAAGTAGCAGTGAGTTTGCTCTGACAGCAAAAGTGTCAGTTGAGCAAAAAAAAGTGAGTTATGACGTTAGAGTATGTACCTCCTCCCATACGCCCCCCTATGTTGCCGAAGCCCATTCCTTCCATTCCTACAATAAAGAGAAGTGATGATGAGTCATTCAGTCTTTTAATCAAAAGTTTAACAAAAAGAACAAAGTAGCAAGTTACCTCCAGGGCCCATGTTGTTCATTCCTCCACTACCTCCTCTGTTGAGTTGGGTAGCATCAATGGGCTGGCCACCAGGCCCCAGGCCCAAACCAACACCACTCAGACCACCTGGGAAAAAATAGACAGTATTTTGTGCTTGCAGAAATTGACTTATTCACAGTATTATTGTTCTTCAATATCAAGGGGAACTCAAATGATCACTCAGTCCTATAGCAGAGAAGGTGGCTGGAAATACAGACCCAGGATAAAAGCAATTTCAAGTAAACTTACGTGGAAGAGCAGCAGCTCTGTCAGGTGGTCCAAAATCTTTGGGCAGGGACTTCTCATCCTGGAGGGGAGAAAAAAAACAAAACAAAACCCAGATAAATGCATTTGGCATATACTCATCATAATGTGCTCCAATGTACAGATAGGTTTAGGCAACATACCAGTTTCACATGCATGACCCTGTTGAACAACAACTGCCCATTGAACATAGCTGTAAAAACAGGAATCAAGGAAAACATACCAGAGACATCTTGAAGCAATGTCATCATACTGAACAAACATTCTGTGGTTACACTTTTCCAAAAAAGGATACAGACAGCTTGGACTGCTTCAATGGGCATATCAAAAGTTACTGTGCCCATGCCTCTGCTTTTCCCGTCCTTGTCTTCCAGAATGTCGGCTCTCACCACCATGCCTGCCATGCTGAACACCTCTTTCAGCTTCTTCCAGCCCACTTTGTAGTCCAGCTATATGCACAAGGAACAATTTGAGAATGTTGCATGCTTATTCAACGCCAATCAAGAACAAAGTATTTTCCCTTTTTGATAACACCTAATTCCACACGTTTTGAGATAACAGAACAAAAAACAATGACAAAAATACAGAAGCCTCACATTAGCCACAAAGACTGTGCTGCCAATCCTGCCAGCCTGGAGTCCATGGATGATCTCATTGGGGATGTTGGGGTTATTCATCAGGCTGGGAGGAATGTTGACCATGGGGCCAGTCGGTCCAGGGCCCATTCGATCCATGTTCATACGATCCATTCCACCCATTCCCCCCATTCCACCCATTCCTCCCATCCCACCATGGCCTCCTGGAGGTCCTCCACCTTGAGCCTTGTTGATTTCCCTCTGAGCAATCACACCATCAGGGTCCTAACAAAGCACATGAAAATATGACTAAACAATCCCACAACTTACACATTGGTCTGACAGGAAAAGTTCAAGTTCAAGTTGTTTTCTTGTTATTCTTGCTGTGGCCTACCTCCTTCACTTTTAGGGGTCGTCCATTGAGGTTGTGCTTGTTTACCTTCTCCACTGCTTTCTTCATTAGCTCTTCAGTCCTAAACTCAACGACACTGACAAACGTATCCAAATGAGTAAAGTTGAACTGCTTCATCTGTAAAACCAAGAGGCGCAACCAATTTTAAATGAATTGAATACTTACGCACAACCCTTTGTTGATTGAAGAAGTCAGAACAGGTCGCACCAAAAGGAGTTAAGAACAGCTCAAATTAGTAAAAGCAATAGTTTTAGCAATAGTTTAATTGATAAAAAAAAATTTAGAAAACAGAATTCCATGCACAATCAAAAGTTCAACACCACACGAGCCTACAGCCTTGGCCACAGCCCTGTGCTTCCAAATAAAAATTACATTATTTAAGTGTCACATTTTTCCCCCATCTCTAACACAATGCAGACAAGTCTGGTGAGTATAAATTTTTTTCCAACATCCAAAGGGCAGAAAATCCACAGTGAGATAGGATTCCCGACTAAGATATTGGAGGTGACTTTTCCAGTAAAGCAGTTCTACAGAATGAGTTTTATTTAACAACCATCTAACAGCCTTGTAACAACCTCTTGCAGACTAGATCCCTTTAGTTCACAAGGAGCAAATCCAGCAACCAAAAGGGACACTGTCAGCTACTGCAATCCCACAGGATTGGCTACGAAGAAAGCTGAAGACCTGTTTTAAGAGCATCAACCCTCCGGATGACCTCAAGATATTGCCACAGACGACACAGAATAAAACATGCCTCTGGCATGTCACCATCTCACACACCACCAGGTTTCTGAATCTGAACAATTCCCAACAATGAAAATAAAGAAACCAAAGTTGACAAACACAGGTTTGTCTAGGATTATTCATATTTTTTTTTTTTTTATTTGTATGTATTTGCACTTACCCTCGATTTGCCTTCTGCGTCCATTAAGTGTTCCACGTACGTTACCTCACCCACTACAAATCAGATTCCAGAGACGACACACACCAAGGGGAGAGAAGCCGAGAGAACAATGGGGGTTTAGAGCAGAAACACAAGTAGGGCGGCCGGTGACAGTGAGCTCGGACTGCCAGTCCTGAGTCTTCCCCCAGCATCAGCAGCACAATATGGTACAGGTCTACAAAAAGCAAGCTTGGGTCTCATCAGAAAAAATAAAGACTTCTTAGCCTGTCCTTGTTGGATTTCTCCCGAAGCACCAAAAGCAATAGACTGAGGACAACAACTGTTGAAATGGCCATCAGCCTTCCTATTTGGATATAACGCCGTGCACACCACCTTCTAAATGAAGAGAATTAACCAGAGAATTTCAAGTCGTCAAAACCCATTCAATGCCTCAGCCCATTTCATTGCAAACCTGCGCATACTTTGTCAAATGTTGCCATTTTAAACCTCAGGCTAGTGCATCTCTACATTTGTGCATCAACTGAGCCTAAGAGGAAACCTACAGCTAGAAAACTAACCATAATGTTAATGATGACAAACTCTTGTTGGACAGAAACTTCTCTAACTACAAACATGTTTGTAAAGTGGACCTGTTCCAGGGACGCACAATATCAGAATTTTGATTTAGCGTCGCCCACGGCCACGCTTTCATTTCAGATCACGTTTCTGTTCAACGAATGGGCATCCGTGACCAAGCCTCTAGGGACAAGGACAGTGCATAAGAAGTTGCTTCATTTTGTAGACCTGTACCCCAAAGAAATCCCCAACGCATAGCTGTGTTTGGCACAACATGGAGATCTGCTGAGAAAACATTTGCTTGTCACGGTCAAACCTAAAAAAGAAAATGCAATTTAACTCCACAGTCAGTTGTGATAAAACAAACACCAGGCACTCCTTCTGAAAGAGGACTGTACCCGTCTTGACACATGCTTTGGCTTAAAATGCCAATTTGGTTCATTACTTAAGATTCATGTAAAGCTTTCCAATACCCCATCACTAAACAACCACTTTCATATAAATAACAGCACATTAAAATCCATAGTGAACTTTTAAAAGAAAAAAAGTTAATACCTGCTGAAGTTCAAGTTGCTGCATTACAAATTATTTTCTTGGACATCTCCAAAATTTTGACCAAATGTTACATGGCCAGGTTTTACTGCAACATGTTGTGAGAACAACTTGATCCTTGCCTCTGGGCAAAATAATTACACTGCAGCAAACTACTATATAATCTTTCGTGCATTTCTTAGGTGAAAGCATCTCATTATGCCCCTTATGATCTCACACCACTAGACTTTCACATTAGTGCACAAGCTTACACATATACAAGTGCAACCTTCACTTCACAAACCCCCCCTCAAAAGGTTGTAGTAGTCTCAAATGAGAATAAATGTTCATCCTAACATCCAGGTTGCAGCACTTGTGCAAGTCTGCAGCAACTCCTTTGTTGGCGGACAAATAAGGGGGACCTCATCCAAAACCTTTTCCCACATAACTACCACAAACCAGCAACTTTGTGCAACTTGTGCACAAATTCCCAAAAGCCCCTCAAAGCTGCATAGGTCAACAAAATGACCCAGGATCTCTTTTTTGTCCAAAGCTGATTGAGTCAATCCCTTATCCAGACACCTTACCTTTTTCTTTCATCAGGTCTTTGAGGGCTTGCCATTTCACGTCATATGGGATGTTGCTGACAAAAACACGATATCTTTTGTTCGCGTTTCCATAGGGTTCGTATCGCCCGCCTCCACCTCTCTTCTGGGGCCTCTCCTTCCTGCTTGGATTGGGCTCATGCTTGACTTTCCCATTCACTTCTCTGTGTAAAGAGGTCAATTAATGCAGTGAATAGTAGTGGGGGAACAAAAATGTGTATTTTATGAGAGCATCGCAAGTTTCTTTTGAACATGAACAAAAGCTAAAATTAATTTTTAATTAACTTTCCACTGCAGGTAATAATCAAGGAAATTACACATAACACACTACCATTTCAGTTCCTTTACTCCATAATAGTGGCCAAATGAGGCCACTGCTGCACCTCAATCCAATATGGGATCCCTTTGTTCTGTTAATGCTAATGTTAACATTGTCGCCCAGGTGGATTTTTACGATGTAAAACCTACAGCTATTGATATTATATTAATAAGAAACTTAATTCAGACACGGATACATTTGCTTGAACTGTAAGGCTATTCCTCAATGCAAGCTTGCGATCGGGGCGAGTGAATTAAAGTCGCATGGCAAGGCCGCTCTTCAGGCGCACTGGGCCTTTATTAAGCCAACTTTCCATAAATCGCACATCTACACACAAATTACTAAGAAATGAACTGAAACGAAAAGTGAACTGTAATGAAAGAAACTGGCATTAACCAGCGGCCGATTGAGCGAAAAGCTAACGTTAGCCTACGTTTAGATACGTTACGTAAAAATATACCGATCCCCTTGTGGAAAGACGGGCCCCAAAGACCGCCATCGAAACGCATTAAAACGACGACATTTAAACATATCGCGGTCATTAATATATACTTGCTTCGAGTGCATACAACTATTTTAACTTTTTTTTCCCCTCATCAAATGATATTTCCGTGGATGAATAATTGTTTAGCAAGGAAGAGCCAACAAAGGGCCCTTGATGAATGGACTTACCCCTGCTGCTGCTGCTGCTGCTGTGGCTGCTGTTGTGGCGGCGGCGGCTGCGTCTGAGGCGGCTGCTGCTGCTGCTGCGGCGGCTGACCTACTTTCTCGGCAGTATTTTCGACCTGCTCGTTGGACAT
This sequence comes from Rachycentron canadum, assembly GCA_038496675.1. NCBI lineage: Eukaryota > Metazoa > Chordata > Actinopteri > Carangiformes > Rachycentridae > Rachycentron > Rachycentron canadum. Next base: position 18,387,182 of record CM076656.1, on the reverse strand, counting down.
CTTCTCACACAGTTTAGTGTCTTGCCAAAAAAAAAAAAAACAAAAACAAAAAACCCCAAAACAAACTGTGCTGACGAGTCGAGTTTTCAAAACTGACCTTTAGAGCAGATACAACAGCTAAATGAATGGCTGCGCTGACCACTCCTGCGACACAAGCTAACGAAAATGGCGGCGGATTTAGTCCGGTCGGCCCAACGGATGCTGGGAATTTGAAAAGACGCTGTGACGCAATGGTCTACATCCGGTTTCTCCTTACGAAAATAAAGGGCTTTTCAGAATAAGAGTACCTATACTGCGGACAAGTATACCAAAATATCAAAACGTAAATATAAAATGTGTTGTTACATATTGTTACTAATATGTTGTGTTTATTTATATATCTTAATATGTTTTTTTTTATGTTAGTTTGTTTGGTTATCTTTCTATCTACCATTTAAAAGCTGTTTTCTGTGTTCCTCTCAGCTTTAGGAAACCCACATATAAGGAACTATATAGGTGTTATATAGGTATATATAGGTGGCTGGCAAACCCAGATCAACAAGTTAACAGGCTTTTAGTTTTCATGCCATTCATTTTTGGTAAGCTCACCTATATGACAATATGTATATTTGAATTTACAACAGAAGGCCTAAGAGTTTTAAAATTTCAATCCCATTCTCTCAAACAAATAAACGTTCTCATATCTCACCTGTTGTCACTTGCTTTCAGTTTAAATACAAATATATTTACCATACACAAATGCTGCAATAAATAACTATAGCATTACTATACTATACTATTACTGGACTGCACTTTACTACATATGCTTGAAACGACATTTTAAAGGATTAGTTAGTCATTTATAAATTTCTGCCTTCGGTGTTACGATCAATCACAAATACACAAACAATAAATTTCTCATTTATTTGAAACGGAAATAGATCATTTCTGCAGTTCGCCGCCCGACTTCACGGGGGCGACACAGGCGGCAGCGCGGCCGGAAGTAGTGTCTGTTCCGGTGGCTAACGATTCACCTAGCCTCAACAATAGCTTGTGATCATTCTTTAATAGCTACCTAGCTTGTTTTCGTGTATAGTATAAACGCTCAATGTTGTATAAGAAATATTTTAAGGTCGTTACGTCGCTGTTTGTGTCTCTGTGTAAAGTAGGCGTGGTTTAGAAATGATAACGTTAGCGTTAGCCTTTAGCTAGAGGCGCATTCGTTGGCTAGTACCGCATTACTGAATGAGCGCCTGTGAATGAGCGAACAGTATTTGCGGTTTACGGGCTTTGAGAAACGTCGAATAACAATATATTAAGCCATGGCCACTGGTGCTGATGTTAGGGATATTCTGGAGTTGACCGGAGGGGACAATGACGGTCCCATCAGCAAGAAAGATCTTATCAACTCCGACAAGGTGAGGATGAGTGAGAAAATATATCCATGACGGCCCCTGTTCCAGTATTCTCAATTATCATTAATTCTTTTCCGTGTTAGTTAATAGTTCATTAGCTGTGGGGTCGATCGCTGTAATTTGCCTCGGTGTCTCAGGAATTGAATGGACTGCAAACATCTCTGAGGGATTACTAACCTTAAACCTAGAGGTTACATCTCAAACGTGTATCAGTCAAATCATGGTGTCTAATTGCTTTTATGAAACAGTTATACATAGTGTGTGTGTGAAACAAAACCACGCCATTCCCACAGGATGAAACTGAGAAGATAAAATGTTGTGCTTGACAGAGGTACCACAATAATTCTTATAAAAATAACCAGTTTCTCCATCACTTGTCTCAGAAAAAAACCAAGAAGACGACAGAAACGCTGACCTTCAAGAGACCAGAGGGGATGCACAGGGAGGTCTATGCTCTGCTCTACTCAGACAAAAAGTACGCGTTCTGGTTTTGATATAACAAGTTTGTCTTGAATTGATGTTCTGATGTGTTCTTGAGTTTTGGATGCAAATCATGTGTAAAATCATTGTCATCATTTGACCATCTGATCTTGCAACCTGCAAAGATGTTTGTTTTTGTCACTAATGTGTTTTTACTGAATATCCTTAATGATCTGGGCAGATTATTAAGAGATAAAGCAGATATTCTGTTTACCTTGTAAACCTTGTAACCTTGGTATAGCTAAGATTGTTTTTTCCCTGTTTCCAGAGATGCACCCCCTCTGCTTCCAAGTGATACTACTCAAGGCTACAGGACAGTGAAAGCCAAGCTGGGTTGTAAAAAAGTGCGACCATGGAAGTGGATGCCCTTCACTAATCCTGCTCGCAGGGATGGAGCCATATTCCACCACTGGAGGCGCGTGGCAGAGGAGGGCAAGGACTACCCTTTTGCCCGCTTCAACAAGGTAGGGATGACAACAGGGGCCTTTTCAGTCTAATCACCCATGCAGTGCAAGCATAAACAATGGATGGATTTTTACAGCTACCAGCCTTTCTCTTCACCTGTTTTTCAGACATGCTCACTTTTCTGATTCTGTGCATTTTCTCTGTACTTTCATAGACAGTTCAGGTACCAGTGTACTCAGAGCAGGAGTATCAGATGCATCTGCATGATGACGGCTGGACTAAAGCAGAGACAGACCACCTGTTTGATCTGTGCAAGCGCTTTGACCTGCGCTTCATCGTTGTCCACGACCGTTATGACCACCAGCAATACAGAGTAATCAGTTATTTACTTACAGTAAAGCACTGAGGTTATATTGCAAAAACCATAATTCTGAAAGCTGAAGCATATATTTATTATAATATCCTCCCAATTATGCTTTTCAGAAACGCTCTGTAGAGGATCTGAAAGAACGCTATTACAGTATTTGTGGTAAGCTTACAAAGGTCCGTGCAGCTTCAGGGACAGAGCCCAAGATTTACATCTTTGATGCTGGCCATGAAAGACGGCGCAAAGAGCAGCTGGAGAAGCTCTTCAATCGCACACCTGAACAAGTTAGTAATTTTGATTTTTATTTTTTTTAATTTTTTTTTTTAAATGCAGATTTTGAGTCAAGATTAGAAGTAACATGTCAAGCACAAAGCACATTAAAACTGCATTCATTAATGCAGTAATGCCTTTTGTGGGAAAAAAAAACACAAATATAAATAAGAAAATATATTGTATTCAAAATATGGATTATATAGGAGATGTTTTCCAGCCTTTTAACTATGAAGATTGTACTTCTCTGGTTTTTCCTGCAGGTGGCAGAAGAGGAATATCTCATTCAGGAGCTGAGGAAGATCGAGACCAGGAAGAAAGAGCGTGAAAAGAAAGCCCAGGATCTGCAGAAACTCATTAAAGCAGCTGACACAACAACAGAGTTGAGGCGAGCTGAAAAGAGAGTTTCCAAGAAGAAGCTCCCACAAAAAAGAGAAACAGAAAAACCGGTATGATATGATATGATAACAAAGTAAAGCACAAACCAACCAAACCTGAGAAATATTTACCAACTAATCAAAGCACCAGTAAAATAATTAAATTATGATTGAGATGACTAAGCTATAATTGCAGGGTATTGCTTAGTCAATGCAGTGGTACACTGAAATAATTCATGAAATTTAAGATCAGTGTCAACATTTTGTGTCTCAGATTAATTGGGAGCTCTTTGTCTTAGTTTGTGAAAAAAATATTTAGTTTAGACAGATGTCATATCTTTTCTCTTATCGGTTATGACTTTTCCTTTAGGCTGTTCCAGAGACTGCAGGCATCAAGTTCCCTGACTTCAAATCAGCAGGAGTCACACTGCGAAGTCAGAGGGTGAGTAAAGCTGGATCCTACGGATGTATTAAATAAACAAAAAGAGTATTCTGAAACACATATTTAACTTAAAACTGCACTTTGGCCCCCAAATTCTAGGAGAAAATGAAACACCAATCTCAAAGAGTTAACCTACAGTAGTCAAGACAATCCCTTAGATCTGCATTAGGAAATTGTGTTTCTCTGTACTGTGCTTTGGAGTTGATGTAAACACATTAAAAAGCTTGAATTAGCTGACTTTTGTTCAAACAACTACTAATGTCAAAAGAATTGAACCTGCAGTTGATGTATGTGAGAAACCAGAGGCTCTGACTAGAGCTGGCTATCTCTCATTAGCACTGTGATGATTAATTCTGTTACTGACTAGCTAATATCTGTAAGATCTAGCAAGGGAACTCTTATTCATCTTCAAGACTGATGAGGAGCTGCAGCTCTCTATGGAAAATGCATTAGTGTGGCTAAAGAAGTGGAGTGCCCCTCTAGCTAATCAGTCAGACAGAGTTCAGTGGATAAAGACATTTTGATCTGGCCTGTTGAAGTGCATTTCATACGAATTAAAAGCCCCGAGGTGGAGCTGTTTATCCTAATATCCCCAGCACCTTAAATCACACCCTTGTGTGTGTTGCCGTGTGTGTCTCTGTGTGTTATTCAGATGAAACTGCCAAGCTCTGTGGGCCAGAAGAAGATCAAGGCCATTGAGCAGATCCTCATAGAGCAAGGAGTGGGTGAGTGTGAATAAACATTAGCAATTTGCCAAGATTTCAAAGTTTCAACTCTCCTCTGCAACTAACTCACAATAAAATGACCCTAAGTTATTTATGTAAAATAGAACAGTGTGTTAACAACAGTGCATTTATGCAAAATGACAAATTCCACCTGGGCACAGTAGTTACAGGCAGAATCTCAGAGACCATGTCCTCATGTTGTCTGATGACATACGACTGTCATTAAAGATGTGGCTTCTCTTTCGCATTAATCATACCAAGGATATTACACACTGTACATCTACTGGGATAAACCGACTAGTAAGGCTACAACAATATGATTTTTAATCATCTTTAACTTTGTGTCTGTGGATCCAGATCTTAACCCCATGCCCACAGAGGAGATTGTACAGATGTTCAACGAGCTGCGCAGTGACCTGGTGTTGCTGTATGAGCTGAAGCAAGCCCACAGCAATTGTGAATATGAGCAACAGATGCTGCGTCACCGCTATGAAGCTCTACTGAAGGCTGGCAGCGGAGGTGGGTGTGGAACCACAGGGGCAGGACTAGTTACCACACCACACGGTGGGGAACTCAATGCCACCAACAGCACTGCAGCATCCACGCCAGGGGGTGAGGTTCAGTCCTGGCCCAGTGTGGACGACATCAAGGTGGAGGCCAAGGAGCAGATCATTGATGTTGTAGGAGCACCGCTTACCCCAAACTCAGTAAGTCTGCATAGCTTAGACCCAAATCTTAAATCAATTATAGTGTATGATGTTCATGCATTTATCAATTGTATCAGTTTTAAAACTTTTTCATCAACAGAAGTCAGTCTTTTTGAGGACAATCTAAACTTGAAATTCAATGTGAAAATCGTGGCATCAAATGTTAAATGGAAACACAGGCATGTATAACTAATTAAGCAGACCAGAGTGCTGATAAAGGCAATCAGAAACAGTGTGGCTTGTCTATAAAACTATAGTGGAACTTATCCTCGAATACTGTAGGTGCATGAAGCCCATTGATCACTTGGGTCACTGCGGGTAAATCATCTTTTTGCAGTGCACTGCCAGTGCCATCGCAGTTTCTGTAGAGTTTAGAGGTTAAGAAAGAAACACACATCCATTAGGCAGCCTGAGTCTGTAGCCAATATATGTCTTCTCCCTATCACCCACTTATCATTAAGCATTGTTGATGGGGGGGCGCCCAGTAAGGCATCCGGTGCTTTTCATTGCACTTGGTTTGCCTTTCCATTGTGTGGATCTGAATAGTTGGTACATCCACATAATAAAGATCTGTATTGGTAGATTAAAACAAGCAGCTGGTGACTTCAGTTGTCTGATGGAGACACGAAGTTGTCAGGGATTCAGAAGCAGAAAGAAAATTCCAGGTAAAGAACACACTTATGTGATTTTGTGCATGACGTTGCAGCGCAAACGGAGAGAATCTGCATCCAGTTCGTCCTCGGTGAAAAAGGTGAAGAAGCCTTGATGACGACGAGAGCGCCAACTGGTACATAATGGAGTTACTCTGATCACAGTGGAGACGCACACGTTTTAAGGTTGGACGAAAAAAGGACAGGGAAGCAGGACATCATATTGTTGTTCCTTCACGTAAACGCACCACTGACTACACACACACACACACACACACACAACTTTTCACCTTCTAACCAGACCCCCCCCACATGTGGTTCGCCCACCATCTTTGTGACAAAGGCAACAACTGAGTGACATTTCATTCCATTACTGCTTGTCTCCCTGCCTCCACCAATGCTTGGCTTTAGATGAGGAAAGATCAACTGTAAATTGCCAGGCTGAGCTAATCGGGACACGGGGAAGAAGGTGGGAATGACTGGATAATTGAAATGAATTGGAATGAAAGAAGAGACTCTGTGAGTGGGAGGACCTCCAGCCGCAATGCTCATTTGACCCATCTGAGGGTTTTTGTAGCCTAATCATGTTGTAGTGTTTACTGGAAATGTGTTTTTGCTTTAGCCTGTAGTACCAGCTCCCTCTTAACCTCAGAAGAGATGCTGCTTCCATCTGCTGCCCGTGTTTTATGTTGGACTCACAGGACTGATTTGTGTTGCATGTCCTCAGGTGACCTTGAAGATGCATTAGCCAATGATTCAATAAACCTCTGTATTTTTTTTTTTTTTCTTACTGTGTTTCTTGGATGTTTGTGCCATGGTTATCCCTTTTACATTTCAAGCTCTTTCTCAGAAGAGATCTTAACTTGGAGGTAATTAGTGTTGAATACACATTTGCAGAGGAAATTGTAGGATCGTGACATTCTTACCTCACCTGTCATTTAACTTAAGTGACAACTAATGACTTCATTAATATGATAATTAAGCAGTGATCATTCTTCGCTTGGCACAGCCACTGAAACTTCATTAGGTCCCCTCCCCGTAATATTGCTAATTGCATGTCAATTATGTTGTTTAGCCTACTTAGTCATTAATTTCTATGCAAATTTTGAATATCATTGCCCAGGCAAGGGGAGCCCTGTTATCTGGGCATAATATAAGTATTTATATATCTATAACTCTAAGTCTTTGCTTTGCAAATTTTATATATTTCAGGTACTGCAATCTGCATACTTTTTATGTTTTATATAAACTGTTGGTTTTGCAAAAGAAACAATTCTCAAAAGCTAGAAAATGGAAAGACTTTACTAAACTCTCTCTTACTAATCTCACCTTTGTTTAAGTCTCCCAGCTTCGGAGGGCTCCTTATTTACTACTTGCCGTCGGTGGTGAAAAAACACCGGCGAAAGCTGCTCATCACGTCACGTCACCACAATCAAAACGTCTTCATTATCAGCTCTAATCAGTGCTGCTAAGGTTACAGGAGTGAACCCGTCCACAGACTGTAGGCTGTATGATTGAGAGAGAAAGAGAGTCTAAGAGAGAAAAAGAGTGAGAGAAGGCAAGTAAACATGGGTAAAATGGATTCTCCGTGTCTATATTTCATGTTGAAAATTGGCTCATAAATCCAGTGGTTTGATCTATGGAACCCGTCGTTGCTTGAAAAAACCTCCGTAAATGTGTAATTTCTCCCTTGACAGAACACAGCCGAAAGGCTATCTTTCTTTTGCTTCCTCCTCCCCTCTCTCCTCCCTTTTTTCCTCTGTCTCTCATTCTTGCTCCCTCTCCACTGGCCTGGTGTTGGATTAATGCTTTGCTCCCTTCCCCTCTCTCCTTTCATGCTCCTCTGATATCTTCTTTTCATCACTGCTCATCCATTTATCAAAACTGGGGCTTCGCTCTGCCACTCTCTCTTTCAACATCTAAGCCAGTCTTAAGTTATATGGCAGGTATCTTGTAAGATTGGCTTCAAGAAGGTGGAGGTTATTAATAAATAATAGTCCAAATTGAAAATAGGTCGGCAGGGATGCAACACCAGCCATGTGTGAATGATAAAGACCCCCAGCAGCCACCATCTAAGGCCGTCTGCCATGAGCTCCATCCGGGCTACAGTGTACGTTCTGCAACACAAAATGTGAAAAGCATGAAGCAGAACACCAGCGTCTTATAGTGTCTTATAATGTGGTTGTGATGGCACTGAGATGGGATCTCTTTATCAAGGCCGGGCTGAGGCTTTAATCACGGCCTAAGAGGTGCACTGGCTGTTTATCATAATTGAACTGTATCCAGGCTAATCGCTGGCATACGTCACTGTCGAGGGGTCGCTCGGCCGCACCGGCAGGCGAAGCTGGTGTTGGTGATTGAACACACAGTTAAGAGAAAAGATGTGTACTGAGGGACATAAGGCAGGAAGAGGCAGGTAATAGCAGATGTGATAGAACCCTCTTCAAATACATCACACCTTGAGGTAATCGCTGATGTGACAATGATTAGATTGGCGATGCCTCCTTTATGTGGCAGAGTGCTTTATACCCATCATGTCACATACAATCACTGATTACTACAAGGGGAAGAGGCAGGGATGGTGCAATAGGAGTGTAAGGAAAGGGTTTGGATAATTTCCTTCCTGGGCTCAGGAGTGAGTGCTTTCTATATGGGCCATAACAAATGTCCAAAACAGAGTTTCACCTCCATGTCCCTCTCTCATCTCCATGTCTCACTTTGACTTTCACCCCCTCCAGTATTTAGGTCACCTTGAGGGAGAAAACTTTTAATCATTGTTCCACATCAAATTCACCTGTGCCCCCTGGGACGCTGAGCTGCAACAAAGAGGAGGAGAGTCAAAACCGCAGGTTGGAAAATCAGAAATGCCCACAGGCCTGGACAGTGGAAGTCATTTCCACTGGATTTTTTTTGCTGGTGGGGGAAGGCCTGCTACGACACAAACCCAATCACTAGTGCTAAGCAGTGCTTACAGCTAGGCATTAACCCCACTGTCCACTCTTCACATTAAAGCCCCGGGGAGGCAGGAGAGAGTGGAGTGGAGTAGAGCACAGAGTGGGACTAAATCTAGACTTCCTATTCCCCAGCACTTTGCTGCTCTCGGGAACATCTCTGGTCAGTTGTTGTTTTCTTTCAAGGTGTCCTACCTTGAAAGGAAGTAACAGCGATGTCTAGTGATGGAAGTCATTTCAGGAGGAGAACATCAACTTCATATATGGTCATGTGGATGGACATGGACAGAACAGGTCATTTCAGGTGTGTGATTTGATTCGATTCAATCTATAAAGCTACAGCTCATATTGCAGCGAACTAAATTTACCTGTATTTAGACACACAAGGACACTTCAAATATAAATTTTTTTAGAGTTATTTAATGGTAATGGTTGTCTGTCTTTTACAGTGGCCCTGAGAGTTCAGCGCACTTCAACGGACAAAATGAATAAATTCAGTAAACGCCACCATCAGTACACAACAGAAGTGTTTTCGGTTGACACTAATAAGTGATGAACCTGTCTGAGAAACAGTTGTTCAAGGATTTGTGACTTTTGAAGTTCAAAATATTGAACAAGTGCACATGGATGTGTTATGATACATCCATCCATGCATGCACGCGCGTCCCAGCCAGGTTCATCACGGGTTATTTATTCTGATAGCGGCGCTAAAGTCAGGGAGAGAGGGAGAGAATGGCCCGCAGCAAAGAGCCAGGGGTCAGATACGAACCCGTGGCCACAGCTGCCGTCACCAGGTGAGCCCTCATCACTTTTTTGTGTCTGCTGGAAACACTGTTGTGATGTCAAATTGATGATGATTTCTGAATTTGCAGTGCATTATTGTATTTGGCATGTGTTGTCAGGGTTTGAGCTCTCAGGGCCACCGCTGAAAAATCATAAAATATGTTATTCTTAGGCAGAAGATCTGTAGGTGACCTGACAGCAGAAAAATGATTTGACCATATACAGCATGTGTGCATGTCCTGAGTGTTTGCGTTTAATGGGCTCAATTTAATCTTTGCAAATTTGGTCTTTTACAATACTTTCTGTCTCTACGTGCGTGATAAACAAAGGGAGATGCATCAGGGTGAGCAGAGTCTGGTCTGTTTAGGTCAGAGCAGTGATTGCATGTTGTCAAGACCAAGTTGGACAGATCAGCCTCACTCTGTTCTGCCACCAGCCTTAGAAACAAACCGCTTTGATTTGATTTGTCAATGAGAGATAGAGACGCCCGTGGACAATATGTGACAGAGTTACCTCGCCAAAGCAGTACAGCGAATGCCTCTCTCCCTCTCTTTACCTGGCCAAGCACAATTCTAACAAAGAGGGAAAAAAATCCAATTTACCATGCGGATCCACAGCTGTCACGGTGGGGGAATTAAACATTACCCATAACTCACTGGGGGTGCAGCGCAGGTCAGCGGATGGCAGGGATGGTAACATCACTCTGGGGTGCAATAACAAAGGATTTTAACCTCTGACTCCTTCACTTGGGCTGCAGGCAGATCATCCTCCTGACCAACAACAGCTTTCACCAAGATAGTTAACAATCTCTGTTTGAGTTGACAACCCAACTTACCAACACACACCTTACTACTCAATTTTATTTCTCAATTTTATACCCAACACAAGCAGGAAGACATGGGGAAATGTCAGCATAAATGCAATGTTTTCCACCCTGCTGGGTCCTGGAGCAGTTCCTGCGACACTCCATAGGGGGTTGCCGGGATCCTGGAGCTGCAAGCGTCCTGGTGTCATCACCCGCGCAGGCTGACTGCTTGCCTGGCTGGCCCGCCACCACCAGAGCCTCAATTACCTGACTGACGTTTCATTAGCGCCTGCAGCTGATCCCGTGGCTGAGAGGCAGTGGGGCGCAGAGGAGCATAGAGCGAGCGAGAGAAGGGGGGAGTAGAAGGAGGCTTCAACGCATTACATTCTCATGCGCTGTCAGTGTCACAGCTCTGAGTACAGCCACACAGCCACTCATTACATTGCAGTCATTTAGTATATACTCTTATTGAGCTGGACTGTGTATACTAAAATAGAGCTGGCTGGGTTTTATCAGGTGACAACAGTTCTGAGCTGAATCTCACATACCTGACATGGATTGTTGGAGCAACTGAGAAGTGTGAGAGATTGTAGGTGCATGTGTGTGGGCACTTTGATATGAGGTTGCAGCTTGAGGGTCTATGGGACAAATCAATCCGGTGCAGTGTACTGATCAGAGGTTTATCTCTTCTTGTGTTTCTCTGTGTGTAATCTTACATCTGCGGAACCATATATATGTGCTTGCGTGTCCTGTATACATACCTGGGTTTTGTGTGTGATGCGTGTGGCCTCTCCATCCATGGGGTTAGTGCAGGCCATGTCAGAGATGATCCAGGGCGGAGCTGAGGGGGCTTAGTGAGGGCCCCGGCCTGAGCCTCTCCACAGAGCCCACGCTTGGCTGGCCTCTCCTTCCCATTTGTCATCCTGGGCCAGTAAGACCCCCGGAGAGATTAGGGCAGAGCAGAGAGACTGGAGGAGTAGCAGGAATAAGAGGATCAGTTAAGCTATAAACACAGACAAGTTTGTGTCTCTCACCCACTCTGGCGCAGTGACAGTTTGTAATGGCTGTCAAAAGTTCGTTCTGTGTTGTACATCTTCTTTTAAAGGACAATGCAGTGCCTGAATGTGACATACCTCTTGTGTCAGCGAATGGAGCAGGTATAGGAGCTCCTTACAGTTTGGCCATATGCAGTGTGTGGGCTCAAGTTGGACATTGAACAGAAGAGTTAACTGTATTGGCCTGCAATGACCCAAGCTAATGAACCATGACCTAATGCAGAACAGAAAATGCAAAGGTTTGCCTATAATTAGAATTATGTGGCACCAAGACCATTAGTCAAATCCAGAGAGCTCCTTCATTTCCATATTTTTGAATATTCTACTTAATTATGCAAAGGGAATAGTGAGGTAGATGAGAAGTTTTAAGAAAGCCTCATAAAGTCCTTATTAAGAACAGAGGGGATTAATGACAGTTAATATGAGGGCAATCAAACATTTAATGCAAGGCTCTCCTGCAGGCAAACAGTATTTAAATGAGTCAATTAGACATTCATTATCTACAAGCCTATAAGTGGCGTCAGATCTGCATAAATGTTGGTGCGGAGAATCACTCCCCTCTAAAAAGGAACTAATGAAATATTAAAAAAGTTAACAAGTTAGACATGAGGAATGCACAAATATTTATTGCTAGAGGGCTGGTTACATGTTGTCGTCAAATCAGGGGGAATGTGCGATATCCACTGGAGATTATCTCATAAATCATAATTATTGAGTTAGCATGATCTCTCCTCCCAATTAGCCGTGTAGCATTGTTGAAGTAGGATGAGAGAGGGGAAAGGGGGAAGCCCTCCAATTGTCCATTAAAAAAAATAACATCAAATCCTACATGTGAATTGCTGCAGTTTTACTGTAACTGCCTCCAACTTATTGTCATGCTAACAAACTACCTTAAAATAAGAGGACATAGACAAAAACATACATATTCTGCAGAGGATGGTTTGAATAATGTACCAAACTATGCAGATATATCATTGTCAGCACCTCCTCCCTCCTCCTCCTCCTATCCTTCTTTCTTTCCCTCTCTCCATGTCTGAGCCTCCACTCTTGTCAGTTGCCCCAGCACACAATTACTGTGTGTGATTGCTATCAGGCGGGACGGTCGGGGAGGCTCCCAAATTAGGGCCTAAATAGGATTTCCTACATGGCGAAGGGCACAGGCCTGGACATGGTAATGAAAGCCTATACATCACAATCAAGCCGACAATCCTATTCATACTGCAACACATTACTCTCACTCCTCATAATTATAGAGGGGTGACAGACGGGCCTGTGAGGCATAGTGGAGGAGGCGCAAAAGTGAGGAGGAGGAGGAGGAGGAGAAGGTGGTGGCGATGGAGGCGATGGAGGGGGGTGGGGGCTCTGGCAAGGTGTCTGTGGTGGCTGTCAGTTAGTTTCAAGTGGCTTCTTCTTGCCACTTATGTGATCTCTTGATACCTAGGATGACCCGATTAGGTGGGAGTCCACTGGATTCAATTCTACATAGTTCCAGCATGAGATCCCGCCACCTATAGATCTGTGTAATTACAGAAAAGAGTTATAATTTGGGCATTTTCTCCCAGTGGGAAGGTTCTTCCAATGGGACACTGACCACATCTTCCATCAGACTGACTGACACGCCAACTCACACACACACACACACACACACAAACATACTCCCCCACACAGAGCGATGTGATGAGATGTGAGGGGGACAGCTTTGCGATCAATACCATGAGCAGGAATCAGCGATGGGGAGAATAAGACAATGGCCTATCAGATTGAGGTTGACTTCTCCTTGTATGTGTGGCAGGCCTGTGACAATAGATTGGCCCAGAAATCCGATGGCACTCGCCGAAAGAGGAAAAAAAAGACGAGACAGATGAAAAGAAAGATTGCTAATGCTCTCCAAGCAGGCATTTTAATCTGTGACAGAGGAGGGATTTGGTGAAAGCCATTATCACACAGCAACCCCCCCCCCCCTTCTCTCTCTTCCTCCCTCACCATTCTTTTCTGATAAGACAACCTTATCAGACTGCTTTGGGGGGGAGAATGTGTATGTGTGTATGCGTCCACACCTTTGCATGTGTTTGTGTTGCAAAATGGGATATTCCAAATGTGATTCATCGGACCCAAGAAAGCCATGCTCTAACAATGTAAATCACCTTAAGAACTCAGTCAGACGGTAAGCATCACAAAGTGGATTGCGATCACAATAACCCACTTCACCAGGCAAAGAAACACCGCTGACAAGGAGGCTACATGAGACGCATTGTTACATCTGTTCGCTGCTGAGCCTCCAGGGAAGCAACCACCTTCATTTTGTGTGTGTTTTTGTGTGTCTCACTTCCAGCTGTCGAGACACCTCTCATCTCATGATCACATCACAAGAGAGATGAGATGATGATGGTGTCTGCCCACTCAGGTCACATATTCACCTCTGTTCTGTCAGCTAGGCCAGGTGCTGTGTGTGTGTGTGTGTGTGTGTGTGTGTGTGTGTGTGTGTGTGTGTGTGTGTGTGTGTGTGTG
>CM076656.1:18326558-18338219 GCA_038496675.1 Rachycentron canadum | reverse complement strand
TGTGTGTGTGTGTGTGTGTGTGTGTGTGTGTGTGTGTGTGTGTGTGTGCGTGTGTGTGTGCGTGCCATCGAGGTACCCATGTGTGAGATCTTGTTTGGTGGAGCGTGAATAATGTGACTGAGTGGCAGTTGAAAAACCACTGAACTTTTCAGTCCGGATTACAGTGGGACAGGATGCCTTGAAGGTTGGCTTAAAAGTAACAGTTTCCTCTTCCTGAGGAGGAGGAGAAGAAGAAGAAACTCTGATTTGAAAACTTGTTATACTGACAGGAACAAGCAGATGGTATAGAGAGATGGGCAACATTACATTTTGTTATCCTAAAATTCGGCGTGTGACCTTAGAAATAAGAAAAAACAATCTCTCCTCTGCTTTGTCCTGAGTCTTCATACAGTCCAGTAGCCATTTTATTTCCCCCCATCAGGTGCAATGCTGGTGAGCACGACTTCGAAGGACTGTCGAGACAGCGACGCAGACCTGGACGTGGACGGAGACGACACTCTGGAGTACGGCAGAGCACAGTATCCTTCACAGTGAACACACAGTTCGACGACACAGCAATTTATTGCGTATTCAAGTTTACACTGACGAGAGGAAACTCAAGTACAACGTGAAGAAACCAAGGGAAAAAAACTCTGACAGATAAGAAATTCTAATTAACATTTAGTTATCCGTCATGTTGAGAGTAATGTTGTCTTGAAACGTTGACCTTAAAGAGATTATGGAAGACGTTAACATGGGGAAAGTTTGAGCAGTGGATTTTTTTTATTTCTCAGGGAAACAGTTCAGCTTATAGCTCAGTTTATAGATCACATGTCTTCTTTGTTGTCCGCTCCCTCCATCTTGTTTCTCCTGAGTTTTATTCTCAGATACACAGAGACAGATGTGATTCCCTGCTCGGGAGAAAGCTCCAAGGAAGCGACAGTGAAGTACGTGTCGCAACGGAAGTGATTATATGCTTCGTTCCTTATAGACTTTCTTTTAATTTTCCCAGTTTTCTCACTGTTTTCCTTTTCTTTTTTCAGCAGCAGCACGTTGCCTGATTCCAGAGTAAACCTTGACTTTTCCAAATGGTTAAATGATGGTGAGTGAAGCAAAATCTGAATGAAGTGATTAAATAAGGAAAAAGTGAAGGAAGGAGGGAATTCAGACTTTTCGGGAAGATGTTTGTGAGCGTGTTCACAATTTATTGCTTTATTTGTTGTCCGTTCTCTCACTCAGGGAGTCCGTCTACCAGCAGCGGAGAGAAAGTGGACGGCAACATAGCCGCTCTGCCCAAAACCTGCAAAAACACTGAGATCGAGACGTAAGTGTGTGAATAAGTTTCACTCAGACGCGTTTGTGTCACATTTCTCGCTGCTCGTCAGCTCAAATCTTCTAAGTAAAAGTGATGCAACAAACCTCCTGTGGTGATCGACAGTTTTATTTAAAGTTAAATCTAAAAGAAGGAAGTGATTTATTACGTCTTTGTGTTTAATTAGTTACATTTGAACTTTGAGATGATGTTTCAAAAGGAGTTTTTTATTGTTCTTAATCATAAAAAGGGGGGGGTTAGGCCTCAGAACTGACATCAAGTTAAAAATTGACTCATAAATCAGGACAAATCAGAGGCGTCCCGATGTCTGAGTGATCATACGACTGAGCCCTGGACGTTTTCAAGTTTCCACACCTGGCTGGACCAAATTCCTGTCTTTCTCCACTCTCCATATAAAAACATTAAAAAGGCCCAAAAAAAAAAAAAAAAAATTTTTAAACATCAGTCTTTTTTATACCTTGGGCGAGTCGGCTGTGTTGGGCCCGTCGCTCTCTCTCTCCCTCTCTCTTTCTGTGTCATATACCCTCAGACTACCTGCCCCTGCTCCCACCAGCATGATACACAATACTATATCAATGTGATGATATCATCAATCAAGGTCATAGCAGGCGACGCAGGCGTGTACACACATTTCATCACACTTAATGCACTGTAGCCCGTCTGCCTCCATGTACAGTATGTTTGCACATAAAGTCTATCCGGTAATTGTGAGAGTGTTTGTGTGTGTGTGTCTATCTCTGTGAGGACTATGACACCTCACCCAAACCCCCCTCCAGCCGCCTCACCTCACCACCCCCTCCCTACACTTATGATAAATGAGACAGCGAATGCAGGCAATGTGATTGCTGCTAAATTTCATGCTCAGTGTCCATGTTGGCCAGCGAATAATTTAATCTGTCTTCGATTTATAAATGACTCTCCAGTGTCTAACTCACGCGCCCTCCCCTCTCCCCTCCTGTTACTATCCATCCATGTGTGTGTGTGTGTGTGTGTATATATATGTGTGTGTGTGTATGTGTGTGCAGGCTCTCAGAGGACTCCACGCTGACAACTCTGGATGCACTTAAAGCTCGGATACGGGATTTGGAGAAACAGTTGTCTAAAGGAGACAGATTTAAATGCCTCATCTGCATGGTGAGTGCGAAGGCAAATTAAAGCGACAGAGCGGACACACAAAATGGAGATAAAGGCGCTGTAATGCAGAAACTGATGATATTCCTGCAGGGACCTGTGTTTTGAGCCGGGCAATCATATTGTCATGGTAATATTAGAATAATAATATTTAAAATCATAGGAACATTTGTCTGACATCACACTTCAATTATGGTGCAGACTCATATGATAAGTTAACATGAAATTGTAATTGTGATGTTTCAAATCTATATTCTGTTAATATAGATTGATTAATGCACGTAGACAAATCTTGATCTTGAAATCTGGCTCTGATGTTTTTCCAAGACAAAGACTGGTCAATTAATCAAATAGTTAATCTACAGAAAATGAATCCATACATCACTTTATCATTTAAGTCATTTATTGAGCAGAAATGCTTCTCATTTAATCCTTCCACCTTCTCAAGTGAAGAAGGTGGAACATTGTATAATTTAAATGATTAACTAAATTGAAAAAGGTGAATTTTATCATCTTATCTCTGGTATCAGCCAAAAATCAGCTCTATAGCTACACAAAAACCACAAGTAAAAATTTCAACAGCAATTAACAATTAAACTGCAATTTCAAAATTTTGTTGAGATGGACTTTGATCAGATTCTTGTATATTTTGAAACACAAATTTGGTGACCCATGCTTTTATTTTGAAGGAGGTACTTGACGGGGCTCTAAATTCGTGGGCTAACCTTGATCATTTTGCTTTAAATATATATGGAAACTGGATTTTATCACCTGTTAAAAGGAGACTGGGAAGTGTAATAAAGCAGGAAACACCCCAAATGGATCTGTCACCACAGTGAAAGTTGATTTAAAAGAAGCATCTCCTCCTGTGACGCTCCGACTGTAGTTTCACATGGACATCTAGGGGCAGCTTTTCGTACTACAGGAAAGAAATCCTCACCTGTATCATCTCCGCTTCTCTACAGGACACGTACACAACGCCGCTCACTTCCATCCAGTGCTGGCACGTTCACTGTGAGGAGTGTTGGCTGCGAACGCTGGTAAAAAATCAGATATTCAGGCAATGAATATGAAGCAAAATGCCCAGAGCAGGTTTGATAAAAAAAAAGTGATTTAATGCTTGTTTTATTTTTTTATTTTTTACAGGGAGCAAAGAAGTTGTGTCCTCAGTGCAACACCATCACCTCACCTGGAGACCTGAGGCGGGTTTACCTGTGACAGGGGAGGAGCTTCTCCTCTTTTAGCCAATCAGGGGTGGACTTGTGGGCAGCTGGCCTGTCATAGACTCCCACCCTCCTCCTCCTCCTCCTCCTCCTCACACCTTCCTGGTCTGTTCTTTACATCAGTGTACTCCTAAGCTCCAAGTTGAAGAACAGCAAACGTGACCTTTGACCTTCCTTTTACAGCCCTGTACAAAATCTGTGTTCCTGCTGCAACATCAACCAGATCCGAAGAAAAATTTAAAACCAACTGAGAGCTCAGGCACCGAAAAACACATAGAGGAAAATGCTTTGGGACAATATTTATCCATTTTGTAATCCTTTTGTCTGTTTTATGAGGAAAAAAATAGTAATATGTACATACTTTTGTGTATGTTTGGATTGGTGTGTGTATATGATGTTGACTAGCAGAACAAGCTGACTGTATTTACTGTACAGAGTCTTTGATTAGACCATTTATTATTTGTTTAGCTCCTGCAGGCTCATTAACAGTAATCTCATAACGTTCAGGCTCATTTCGTCTTTGTCATCAACATCTTTCTTTGTACAGTAAATCTAATTTTATCAATGTTACTACAATAAAACGTGCGTCTAAAACCATCGCAGTTGCACAAACTCTTTGAGCCGTGGAGATGACGTGAATATTCACCTCCTGAATGTGCAGCTTTTAGGTGGAAAGCAAGCATCCAGCCCTGTGTACGGCCTTGTTATCCTGACCGTATGTGGTGTATTCGCCCTTTAAGAAGTGGGTCGGGGCAGGATTAGCCAGGCAGAGCCCATCGCAGCTCATCTGGAGTGGAGGGACACTAAACCCTGCTATTCTGAGCTTTTACTCCACCATTCAAGCAGCAACACACAAACACAGATGGGGAACACCACAAAAAATGTAGTACAAGGGGGAAATTGTTAACATCACTACCATAATGATATAATTCAGGGTCCATGAGGTGTCAGTTAACAGCAGTTTTAAACCATATGAACAGTAAAAGAGCAGCACAGATGCTTCCTTTATTTCTACCCCTTATGTGCCCATGAGCAAGAGCTTTAACCTCAAACTGCTGGGCAGCTTCCAACTATGAGCATGTGTAACTTCCTGAGAGAGAACAAGGTATTCCTGAAACTATCCTGGATAAATGAAGAGCTTCCTCCATATGTACTTTGTGTGCAAACAAGTTTTATAAGTTTTTTCAATCAGACACTTCAGCTTTTTCTTTCAAAGCAAAAAGCTATGAATTCAGAATTAGATGCTTCAGCAACACGTCCCTGCAGTCTCGGTGGAAACCTTTAAACAATGATGAAATTTTTGTTGGTGAAGAGTTTCTCGTCTTGTGATGTGTACAAGGTGTGACCTGTATGGACGCAGCGGATAAAATCAAGCCAGCGTGCAGGCGTGTGATTGGTCGCTGAGCTGATGGGAGGTGGTGGTAATTCAGACTGACAGTGAGCTGCTTCAGTGAATCAGTGTGACACATGCACGCACGCACACACGCACACACACACACACACACACACACACACACACACACGCACACACACACTACACAGTCCATTAAGGAGCCTCGCTGGAGAGTCATCTGTTATTGAACACGTCCACGACACAGACGATACAGGCTAGGTGAGAAAAGGTAAGGTGGATTTTTTGCTTGTTAAAACTTTGATCATAAAACCTGACTATGTTTATTTTGAATAAAGTTAAACAGGGTGATATAGACTCTGACAATTGTTTGTTACTGTTGTTCCCTTAGGTGAGGAAACTTCACTGTGCAGGTGAAAAAAGTTACACTACACATTCATAATATAGAAGTTTTAGCTAAAACCTGATACTTTTAACAGATTACTAAGAGAAAAATGTCTGTTGTGAAAGTTAAAAGTAAACCTCTATAAGCACAATCAGCAAAATGTATTTAAAGCATCAAAAGTAAAATGATGAATTCTGCTAAATGCCGTCTTTCACTTTGTTATTATACACGTTATTATATTAGTATATTAATATAATCAGTGATAATTTAGCACGTAGGCAGCATTTTATAACACTGAATAGCTAGTTTAGTTTAGCTAATTTTCATAGCCTTGTTTAAATCAAATCAAAGCAAATTTTATTTATATAGCAGCAAATCATAACAAAGTTACCTCAAGGCACTTCACATACAGAGCAGGTCCAGACCAAACTCTTTTTTGAATTATTTAAAGGGACCCAACAAATCCCACCATGAGCAGCACTTGGCAGCAGAGGCTGGAAAAACTTCCTTTAAGAGGCAGAAACCTGGAGCAGAACCAGACTCAGGGTGGGCAGCCATCTGCCTCGACCACTGATTTACTGCTGGGTATTACAATGAATAACAAGTAACCTAAAGATTGTAATGAAGTAGGAGACGACTTTTCCACTACTAGTCCTACCGGTCCTAAATACACTGTTACATTTCACAGTTTGTGTGTTTTTGCTTTACTGGTCCAGACTCCTGTGTTGTTAAGTCATTGAGTTAATGGGGATTTTTAATCAATTGATTCAACAACATCCCTGAAACATCATCCTCTCCTAGCGCAGCAGGTAACTGGGCCACCTGTCCAGGACTCTTTGTGCTGCCTGGCCCAGCTCCAATTAATCCTGCTGACTGCCCTGCCATGACTTCATTAGGAGGCATTCTTAACATTTACCCCAGGGCTTCTGGCTGTCTAACAAGTCAGCAATTAGGACGTGGATGTGTTTTAATATTTTAATTAAGGAAGTAGGATGAAGAAAATTTCCAAGTGTTCATTTATTATCGGTGGAAATTAAAGCCACAATAATATAGGAGCAAAGGCCTGATTTTAACCCTGGCCTGTTGGGAGGTTTCCTCATGGCGGTATGGTGGTTTAGAGAAGCTTGGATCAAAGGATTAGTCTTACTGCACCTTAGATCAGTCACCAGGAGGCTTGCTGAGCTTCAGCAGCACTGCAGTAGTAATGTACAGGAAGACGGGGAGTTTAGCAATAGAAAATACTTAATCAAATCCTTGGTTCACCACTCAGGGACTGTGGTTCTATGGATGCCATGATGCCCAGTGTCTTATTGTAGAAAAAGACTGTGGCACCTTTAATGCTGGATTTTCTCCAGCACAAAAGATCTGCTTTTAATCCGCTCCTGGCACAGACCTGAGCTCACGCTGTCTCTTCCTGTCTGTGTCTGTCTGTCTGTCTCAGAACAATGTCAGGACTGAGGCCCGTGGTGCTGAGCGGCCCCTCCGGAGCAGGGAAGAGCACTCTGATGAAGAGGCTGATGAAGGAACACGAGGACGTCTTTGGATTCAGCGTGTCACGTACGTTAACCCGTGATCGGCTTCCTCCATGACATCCTGTCTGAGGATGAGGAGCAGGGCAGGAGTCACTGTATTTAATGCTGCCCTGGCCTGTAGATTTGTGCTACATCAGTAAAATTTGTAACGCTGACACTGAGGTTTTTGCAGCAGCTAGATATCCATCAAAAGCAACACTATTGATGATTCATTACCTCTGGAGGGGTTTTAATGCTGAAATCCTCTCCTCACAGACACAACAAGAAACCCTCGACCAGGAGAGGAAGATGGCAAAGGTACAGTAGCTCTGGCTCAAAACAGAGAGGTGGGATTCACCCAGCAGAAACCCCAGGCTTTGATTTGAAGCTGTAGTGCTGCGATAAAAGTGTATTTTATAAACTAGGGTATTTGACAATACACCTCTTTCCTTTTGTTTCTATACCACCAGCCTCCCCCACCTGCATGGGCCACAGTAATGCCCACAACACTTCTTACTCCCAAGTGAACTGCACAAATGGTTTTGTCCCCGCTGTATAGCCCCCCTGATATAAAGGGATAAACCTTCTTTCTGTGCCTTTTTTGTTTTCTCCATAGGGCTGAACAAGCTCCCCATGCTTCTGGGGGCTACTTTACTGCCCGTAGCAGACGTCTTATCCTCTGAAGACTTAGAAATGTCAACCTCATTTTCGTGTCCAAACGAATCTGAAACCACAGATGAAGGTGACCTCAGTGTGATTCCTGATCACAATTGTTTTTCTTTTTTAAGACGGAGGGAAGGGGGTTACTTTCATCATCCTGGCACGCTCTCGTTCGATTCATAGGAATAAGTCAAAAAAAAAACAAAAAAAAAAAAACAAAAAACCATGAAACGATCTCAGGAATCAGGATCAGACAGTCTACACTTTGGAGTAAAAAGCTTTTGAAAATAGCCCCCTGTGATGCCTCAGTAGTGATCCCCATCTCCTGTCCAGTGAGGTCCCATTTCCCACTGTGGCCGATAGAGCACTGATGATTTGCAACCAACCATTAGCATCACAGGTCGATGATTCATTAAACGCATTTAAATATATTTACGTATTTACATCTACATGATCATCTGACCTTTTTGAACATTGCTGTCACATCTGATTAATGTGTTAAAGCTTTATTTAGACAGACAATGCTGTACTATACTAATGTTTTTTTATATACTCACAATATGTCCCATGATTTGAGTAACACATGGATTTTTCTCACTTTGGGCCTGATTTAAGTTCTGATCTTGATCATGTATTAAAATCTACTCTGTCTAGCTTTCAGGCTCACTTGGTCATTTCCTGTTTTATCCACTTCAGATTCTTACTTCACTCTCAGCAGACTCCTTCAGCATTGCTATGCTAATGATTGTGTGCTGTCACAGTGGCTGCTCGTGGTGGTAGTAGCAGTAGTAACCTGTTTGTTTTTTGAAACTCTGCTGTTTTAGATCTCCAGAGGTTTTGATGTTGGGAAGATTATGGCCTGTGGATCTGGTACGGACAATAAGATTTATACTAACGGCATCTTTAGAAAAGACTTTTTCTCATCTTTGCATGTTTTGCATGGTTTTTTTCTCTCAGTTGCTCATCATCACAATTTGAAATTTATGTCGGACCGTGCACTTTCAACACACACTATCAGACATGAAAAAGGTGGCAGAAACATTATCCAAAGAGCTGTTCACATTGAGGTTGGCCCTCCGTGTCTGGATTCTCTCATTGACTCTGACAATACTGGGGTCGTCTTTCTCTAAACTACAATTTTACTGTCAGTGCTAGATTTTATTGTCAATTGCATTTTGCAGACTACCACTTCACAACAAGAGAGGCCATGGAGGAGGGCATCAGCAAGGGCGCATTCATTGAAAATGCAGAGTTTTCCGGCAACTTGTACGGAACAAGGTAAATATTTGCATCTGCGTGAATGTCAACATATTCATAACCATGTAATAAATCAATGGGAATCTGCATTGAGAAAATATGAATCAGATGTATGTTCCTTGTACATTTCTCTACTAAATGAGTTGGAATATTTATTTTTGCTTAAGCATCTAATCCTTCCACATGATTTAATTTTCTAGTTTTAATTTAGGTCTTAAGGTTTCAGAAGCTTTTCCATCCATGTTCATACAAATGAAAAACCAATGAGATGATGGAATATCAGTGTTTACAAGCGTCAAATTTGATTCAAAAGAAATGAAGTCTGCTGCCTTGTATAAGAGAAGACTCTCAGACTGGGCCACAGGGATCAAGAGGCTATATAATAGCCTGGTGACAGATGGAGCTTTAATGCCCATTAGGTCAAAAAGAGCAGCGGCGCAGCTCAGCACCTTGTGTGTCACCTTTAATCTCTTGCTCTTATTCTGAAGATAACACACTCGCTGCAGTCTGAGTGGCCCGGATCAATGCAGCGATCCTCTTACCTTAGTCACTACATGTGAGGAGCACACAATGACATGGTCGCACTTTCAGTACATGTTTGGTTGTTGTCAGATCCACCTCTGGGTGCTGGGTATTTAAGTAGGTTTGTGTTTGGTGTCATTTCATACTGTAACACTGCTCTTCTTCTGTAGTAAAGCTGCCATAGAAGACGTGCTGGCCAAGAACCTCATCTGCATCCTTGATGTGGACATCCAGGGGGTGAAGAGGATTAAAGAGACCGACCTGAACCCCATCTACATCTCCATCCAGCCTCCTTCCATGGAGATCCTGGTAAATGTTTTAGATTTTGCACTTATGTAATATATCGCAATTATTATATATCGAAATTCCATTTCTGCACTTTGTTAGTTGTTAGTTTTTTCATTTTCAACAGCAGCAGTCTTGATATTATCCTATTATATTACTGCTGTTTTGTTATTTAACAGAGCAGCTCTTTCGCTGAAGTTAAGTCAGTCTTGATTTGTTTTTCTCAGGAAAAACGTCTGAGGGAGAGGCAGACGGAAACAGAGGAGAGTTTACAGAAACGTCTGGAGGCAGCACGCATTGATATGGAGCTCAGTAAGTTTCTCTGAGGTTCTGCTCAAACACGATGCTGAGATAAAGACGGACGTTGCAGCTGATTCGTGCCTTTTTTTTCCCCAGGTAAGGAGCCGGGGGTGTTTGATGTTGTTATCATCAACGATGATTTAGAGAAGGCCTACGAGGAGCTGAAAGATATCCTCAATGATGTGAGTAAAAGAATATAAAAATATACTGGCTCTTTTATTTAAATTCTATCTAAATCTATTGTCTTTTTATATTCATGATGCTCTGGACAGTTATGGTTCCTCTCTCTTTTCTACAGGAAATCAAAAAAGTTCAGGAGGCCAAATCATAAGATGGAAACAGTAAACACGCCTGAAATAAATTCCCATCTGAAGAAAAGTTTGTTTTTCTTTTACACTCACTTAATGTGCTCAGAGACACTGAGGTGGAAGGGAGGGACTCTGAGTTGAAAGGTATTGTTTTCTCAACTAAGAGAACAAGGTGAGGGGGGTTGTGTTAGATTTAGATCAATTAAGGGTAACTATCTAGATAGATTATTTCTGCCTCTGGGCTCAGCTACATGTAAAAGACAAACAATAGAAACAACTGCCAAAACCAGTGAAGTGTGGAGAACACAACCAGACAACACCTGCTGCGCACACACCAACACCAATAGTTAGACATTGATTTGAAAGTAATGACACTTTTATTTGTTCTAATATAGAACTAGAAATAAACTGACTCATAATTAAGTGTAAAATCTAAATTGTGGTGATTTATATTCATCTCTGTAACTATTAAAAAAAATGTACTCACATGCTGCATATTACTCAAAGCTTACATGAAGATAAAGTCACTATATATATTTGTGTATATTTGTATATACATACATAATATTTATAAATATAATATATATATATATATATATAGAAACACACACACATATATATATGGGACACGATGAACACATTTAAAACATGCATGTATGTTTGTGTATGTGACACTGAATAAAGAATTTGAGCACAGTCGTCGACCACTTTTGTGCCATTTAATTAAACTTTCAATCACTAACTCATTCAGGTGTGTTGTCAACCCAACATATTAATAATATGAAACTTAAGAAGCAGCCAATAAAACCTTTCAATCTAATCAATTTCCCATTCATACATTGCAATCTTAAGGTAGAACATGTAAAGATTTCAATAAAATACTGTATATAGCTCAGAAATATATCTGCCTTCTGTTCGGAGCAGAAAAGTACAGGAAACTTTTTTTTTTTTTTTTACTGTCAGACCAAACATGTGCAGCTGTCTGATACCGGGGAGCAAAACATGTCACNTATATATATATATATATATAGAAACACACACACATATATATATGGGACACGATGAACACATTTAAAACATGCATGTATGTTTGTGTATGTGACACTGAATAAAGAATTTGAGCACAGTCGTCGACCACTTTTGTGCCATTTAATTAAACTTTCAATCACTAACTCATTCAGGTGTGTTGTCAACCCAACATATTAATAATATGAAACTTAAGAAGCAGCCAATAAAACCTTTCAATCTAATCAATTTCCCATTCATACATTGCAATCTTAAGGTAGAACATGTAAAGATTTCAATAAAATACTGTATATAGCTCAGAAATATATCTGCCTTCTGTTCGGAGCAGAAAAGTACAGGAAACTTTTTTTTTTTTTTTACTGTCAGACCAAACATGTGCAGCTGTCTGAT
>CM076656.1:18286838-18326058 GCA_038496675.1 Rachycentron canadum | reverse complement strand
TTTTTTTTTTTTTTTTTTTTTTTTTTTTTTAATTTGGTGATAGAATAGTGATCCTGAAACTAATCAAAACAGTGTATTAAGAAAAGTTGGCAGTAGTAAATGAAAAAAGACAAAGACGGTCATGCAAATGTTCAGCAGTATTGTGATCAAACCATGCTGTAGTCTGTATTATAAAAGTCACCAGTGCAGGAGTGGTTACAGTAATATGGTAACTGCAGGAAGAACCCTTGTAGTTTGGAAAAGCTGAAGGTATGAGGAAGCTCAGAGCATTTGGATGTACACACTTTAATAATGGTTGTGATTGCCAAATAATGCATCATTGACATCAATACTTAAGAAACTGGTTTTGCAGGTGGGCCAGTTCCAACTAGTAATTGGTTATTGTTGTTATTGTCATCAATAACTAATTTGCAGTCAAGCTGCTCTTGAGCCAGGTGTTTAAAATAAAAAAAGAAAACAAATAAAATGTAAGAATCAAAGTATGTTGTTGGATCTGTACACTCACATTTGAAATTTTAATTAATTCTAACCCTTTTTTTTTTTTTAAAGCCTCGCCTGTTCATATAGTCGGAGGTTCCCACCCTCAGTTGGCCCAACCTTCCAAAATCTTGAATTTATTCCCTAGACCATCAGGAACTGAAGATCTGGTCTTAGGTAATATGGATCGTTTAGCAGGTACTAGGGAGCATCCAAAAAGTTACCCCCTGGCTCCAAACTCCGGTATGACACTACCCTTCGTACTTCTCTACTTTTAGTTTAACAGTTAGACATTACTGTGCCTGAAGCTCAGTCTCCTCTCTGTTGTGTGTTTCAGACGTGAGCCGACAGATGTCTCTTCCTTTGAATGGCCTTCACCAGGACAGTGAGATGGTGCCGCTGTCTTTCAGCCCAGAGCAGCCACACAGACCAGAAGGCCCAGTGGAAGACTGGCCTGACTGGAGCGACGCTGAAGACGGCGAGAACAGAAATAGACAGTCAGTCCAGATCCACATTCAGGCCTCAGAGAGAGTTGATCCAGTCAACAGCAGGCGCCCACACTCGCACCAGAACATGGAAGAGGAGCCATGGGACGACTTTGAGGACACTGAACCTACCTCAGATCTCTCGCCTACTGCTCCTTTATCAGATACAGCTATACTCACACCACCCAGAGAGGTCACTGCTACTTCAACTGTAAAACATGCAACTGAAACACACAGACTTGGATCCTCCAAACCCCTAAAACTGACCTCAACACTGCGACAATTCACACAGAGCAAGAGCACTTCCTCATGGGACAATGGCTGGGCTCAAGAGGAGAGGGACTCTGGGAAACTACACAGCCCCGTCAACCCCAACCCCAAACCTACAGTGCCACAGAAGAATGGTGGGCTGGGGGGTTTAGGGGAGGAGTTCACCATTAAGGTGAAGAAAAAGGTAGAGCAAGACCCAGAGCTGGACTTGTTTGCTGACATGGTGCCAGACATCAAGCTGTCTTCGCCAACTTTGCTGCCACTGGGAGAAAGCTGTGTGAGCGATGCTGGACTATCTGCAGCATCCTCGGAAAACACGAACCCTTTCCAGGTTGACTCATCCATTGATACCATAACGCTCACTGCCAAGTTTGCAGCTGCCAACCTGACAGAGGTGAGTGTGCGTGGTGTCATGAAAGGTAACAATTTTCTGACATTTGTTCTATGGCATTTTGATGGGATCTGGTTTTTAAGGTGGAAATAGAGTAAATCTATGTGTCTAAATGCTTTCAATGGGCTTCAACAACAGTGTTTAGAGATAATGTAAGGAATACTATGAGGTTCCTTTGCTTTTTTTTTCATTGTGGTCCCTAAATCAGAAGCAATGTCTCACAATTGCATGTTTGTAAGTTGTGAAAATCTCAAATTGCATTTGACGTTGGGCGAGAGCGGTAACACCCTGTACATCAGAGCTGACGTATAGAGACAAACGGCCATTCACACTCACCACCTAACCTAACCTGCATGTCTTTGGACTGTGGGAGGAAGCCGGAGTACCTGGCTCAGAAGCTTCTTGCTGTGAGGCAACACTAACCATTGCACCACCAGCAATCATCTAGCAACCCCTTAAGGTGAAGCTCTGCATTAAATTGATATTCCCTCATTAGTTGAGTGAGATGTTTGTCTCAGATTACCAGAAGCAGTTTGTTTTCTAACGTAATTAACCTTTCTGTGTTGTATTTGATTGGAGTCACTCTATGATGTTCATTCATTCACAAACTTACCTCTGATTGTACTTGGGTTTTTTTTTTTTTTCTCATAGATGGAAACAGATGGTTGGGGAGATGGCGATGACTTGAACTGGGAGGATATGAGTACCTGGTGATGACAACTGACCTGTTTCATCTGGAGCAAATGACTGGATGACTGGAAAACTTCCACCTTTGGAAGTGCCAAATTACAGCCAACTGGAAGTTGCTCTAGTTCTTTATCAGCATGAGGCAGTAAGAATTATAGTGACGGGGATGGGCTGAGAAATTTCAAATCCTATTCTTTTGGTTTTTAATCAGTATGGTTATTAAGATAATGTTCTTTTGCGTATCAGATGGTGGCAGACTTGGACAAATGAGGCCACTCTTATTTGTTTGCCAACTGATTTAAGTCACCGCCATATGGATGGAGATCTTAATCAGAGGTGAAGGTCATCCTGCTTTCATCTGCTTTTTTTTTTTACGTGCCAACTTCACTACTGGCATTAAGATCAAGAAACACTTTTTGGTACAATTTTTCCAAAATGTGTTAGGTTTGATTTACAGAAGGCTTGCACTTTGAATGAATGTGGAATAAAAAAAACATAATTTATTAGTAGCTTTTTGGTTGCTGGTGAAATAAAGATTTTACTGTATTAACTATGGCCTGCTCTTTTTGAACCCGTTATCTATGAAGCATTTAAACCTTGCAGGGTTACTGACACTGCATACTTGGACTGTCATTGACTTGGACTTTCACAAAACAAATATTTCCTGCCCGTAATATGCTGTAACACTCACTGACCTGTTCCCAGACAGTGACAACAGTAAAACTTCCAAGTGAAAATATTTACTTTATATTCCAACAAGTTTAGCAAACAGTTTAATTAATCAACAATGGCAGTTTTAAAAAGTAAAACACAAGCTATTTTTAGTAGCAGCAACAGATATTAGAGACTCCAACAATCCCAGACTGTGATTAAATATTTTTTTTGACACAAAGTAAATAATCTGGGGCTGGAAAACAATATGGAGCTGCTAGATTGTGTGTCTGGCTGTGGAGATGCTGGTTATAAGGGTCTGCAGCTCCTGCAGTCTGGATTCCAGCCACTGGGGCGGTGGCGCTTTTGTGCTGGCTCTGTCCTCGGTGAGAGCCTGAAGGGCTTTTAAAGCGCTCTCAGCTGTCTGGATGTAGCGGCTGTACTCCTCCTCTGCACTGGTCTCCTGCCGAGCTCTCTTTGGACAAGGCTGAGAGGGAGGAAAAATTCATCTTTTTATGAATTGAATCCTCACAAAGCATGATTTTAGTTTTATATCAGACAAAACAGATGTTTTTCATACATATGAAATTCTGACTTGCTGAGCATCAAATTATAGTTCTTTTACTGAGTAGTTGTTCAATATTTTACAATAGTCGACAGACAAGTACTACTGTGATTCCTCAGTAAATGTTTTACATATCTGCTAAAATACTTTAAAGACATCTTATCAGCCAACTTTAAAATATTACATCTTAGAAATGGAAACCTTCAGTGTGGGAATCCAACCAAGAGCCAGTGCAAAGTTGTACCTGACTTCATTCCCCTCTTTCTTTCAAGTGTTCTGTCACTCAGAGTATACATGTGCAGCAAGGCTGTGGATGAGCGCATATATATATATATATATATACATACATACATATATATACATATACATATATATATATACACACACACACATATACACATACATATATATATACACACATACATATATATACATACATACACATACATATATACATACATACACATATGTGTGTGTGTGTATATATATATATATATATATATATATATATACATAAATGAATGTAATTCTTAATTGGTGCTTCTAACCTCTGAATCTGATGCTGCTTCTGACGCCTGTTTGTTAGAAACATTTTCTTTTTCATTTTCCAACTTTTCATTGTGTTGCTCAATTTCTGGTGCCTCCATCTTGAGCCTCTGAAGCCGCGTCTCCACATCTTCTTGTGCATTCACAGTCTGAAACAAAACACGGTGTCATTCACATGTATCGATTTGATTTTAGGTAGATGTTCATGATAACATTAGCACCCCATACCTTGCTGAGATAATTCACCACCTTGTTCTTGCTTTCTTCTATACACAAACTCTGGGAAATGACTTCCTCGTGGTTTGTAACCTTTAACACCAAAAGGACACATTCAGGTTGTGTGAAGGCATGATGAGTATACACCACTGCATCTGAACCAATCGTTCTTGCCCTACCTCTGCAAAATGAGAGAAGGCCTCCAGAGCGTGCTGATGAAGCAGCCAGGACCTGTCAGCCAGCAGGACTCCAAACAGGCTGCTCAGCCTGGGCAGAATTTGACTCTGCAGGACCAAAGAAGTTTGTATAGATGAAATAATACACAAATAACATTAGCACTGTCACCTCACAGCAAGAAGGTTATGGGGGCCTTTCTGTGTGGAGTTTGCATGTTCTCCCTGTGCCCGCTTGGGTTCTCCAGCTTCCTCCCACAGTCCAAAGAAGCTAAATTCCCTGGCCCTGACCGATGAGCGGTATAGATAATGGACAGATGGATAAATTAACATTGTCTTTAAAGGTGAACCAATTCAGAATTCAAATGTCTTCACTAATTATTATTGCAGATTGACCTTTTTACACAATAGATTGTTCCTCTATTCTATGAACAGTAAAGAATAACAACAAATTTATGGTGTAAGAACCTAAAGTGATGGTTCAAGTGGCATCATCAGACTGCAGTATATGGAGAGTATTAACTCCATGAAATGAAGAACAACGCAAAACAATCAAGACCAAATAACGGATAGTGACATTTCAATTCAATTTCAGTTGAGAACAGCAGTAGAATTGCTTTCTGAGAACCATTAGTGAGATGTGCAAGGAACTACAAAGTAAACTCCTCATTTGCTATAGTCTGATCTCAGCACCTGGCTGTCAGGAGGCACAAAAATCTTCCCCAGGGAGGCAAGAAACTCCAGAGCAGCCAGCAGCAGCTGATCTGCACACTTCTGAGACACCAGAGCATCCACACATATCAGCGCCTGGGACACACACAAACACACCAGTCAGCAGATTTATTCTTAATTTTTCATCTTTTTAATGTGAACCATAAAAACTGGCAGCAGACCTGACAAATGACTTGAGGCTCCATGTTTTTCACCAATATGGCTGATAGGGACAGTAGGAGCTGCAGAGTACACTGGAGCACAGGGTGGGTCTGCACCTGCAGTGTGACAAGTTACATCAGTAACAGTCGAGCATTTACACATCTGTCTGTGTGTGTGTGTGTGCATGTGCATGCTCTTGGAGCTCACCTGATCTGAACTCATGCGTAACCAGAGCTGTGTGACTATCTTTGTTGCAGACAACACACACTGCTCCTCAGGGGATGACTGCCCTTGAACCACCACTAGGAGGGACAACAGCACATCATTCTGGAGACAGAAAGGACTTTTTAATACAATATTTCTGCCTACTTTCAGTTTTAAATTCCCCCTCCCTGCTTCCTTGCATTGTTTTTTTGGTTAGACTTATTTATTCTGGCATGTGCTGGACAACATAACTATGAAATATACCCTTAAGTAGAAGATTGTGTTTTTTAACAAGGCTTAAATTAAAAAGGTGCTTAAAAGCTCAGATTATGTGTTTTGTCTAGAAAAAAAATGGGAACATTATACTCTAAAACCAGTAAGACTTAACAAATGATCAGACTCCTTTCCAGTTGTATATTAACTTGATTGGTTGAAACCATCTGAATATTCTGCACCTTCTTACACCAAACGTCTTACGCTGCTTGTTCATTTAAATAACATTAAATACATTATATCTTCATGTTTTATATCTTCAAGTAACAAAAATCATGAAAGATGAGCAGACATATATATTGTGATTAAAAAAAAAAAAAAATAATGATGCTATGCCTTATCTATTGTTCCTAGAAAGAAGAAAAATGTAGCTCTTACAGAGATCAGGGAAACTGTAATGGCCACTATCACAATCTTATCTGTGTCATTCATCATCATGCATCGGAACAAGGTTATCATGCTTTTGACCTCATTGCTGTGGGGATTTGTCATCTTTCTCTCTCCTAAGTGCACAAGGACAGACACTGCTGCAGAATTGCCCCTGATGTTTGTACTGACTCTCCACTCTTTCTCTCCATTTATTCAATATTATAGTCATTACATTTCCATTGTCACAGTCAGTGGCATAATAGAACACATATATTAATACAAGTGAATAGATATCTGAAAATCTAATATCTGAGTTAGTCCTCACCACTTTGTCCACTTGTCCCAGTTTGTACCCTCCACTCTGCCAGTCACTTAGAGCTTTTTGAGTAATGCCCATGATATCGGTCTCTACACGACGACGGGCATCATGGGAAAGAGCTCTGAGCAGGATATGATTCCAGACTGGTAGGTTCTCCACATTAGAGGGTGGGAACTGCATCAGCAGCTCCATCTGAAAAACAAAGACTTGAATTAATAAAAAACTAACTTTTCAAGATAGCGCAGTTCTAACACAGCTCTCTATTCTTTGGTTGAAGGTTCGAATTCCTTTAAACTTTCAAATGTAGCTTGTGTTCATTTTGTGAATTTTATTCATCTCCATTTTAAGTAATCTTCATGGTAAAATTCATTCAATCCATTATAACTCCTGTACCTAAAATATACTGTTCATCTTCAATTTGTATTTGTTATGGTGTGGCATAATAAAAATATGAGGCCCTGTGCTGCCATGACAAGAGAACACAAGCTTTCAAACCAATTTCATCATGTTACTCGTGAAATTAAGAAACTGCACTTCAAGACAACTCCTGTTGTCTTCAGGAGTCAATTATGAGTCTATTTGTGATAAAAGGCAACCAACTTTGACAAAAAAAAAATTTAATTAATAAAAATATTCAAAATGAATTATTTCATCACTGTAGTAACTGTTAAATATAAATCAAATATAATTAAAACAAAGTCTACAAAATTCTCTGTTTGAGTCATTCTTCCAATGTTTTCTCCATCAGTTCAGAAATATTTGCTGTCCAGTCAAAGTGATTGTTGTAACTGTGGTTTTTGAGTGAATTTGAGCACAAAACTTAAATTCAATAATCTGATGTGAGATGGCACTCTTTCATGAGTTCATAAAATAACTTAAATTTCCAGAGTTTCTAACCTGGTGGTTTGGTGTCATAAGGAAAACCATGCGTTTAAGCAGCAGGCCCATGTGCCACGACTGGTAACACTCAGTGGTGCACAATTTCACCTAAAGGAGAGGAGGGAGAAACAGAGAGGATGTAAGGGACTGTATGAGTGTCAGCGTGAAGGCTCAGGAGGACTAAAATCCCCAGGACGTCAGGGCAGAGGAAAGGTGAAGAACCGAAGCAGGGGGACGTGTATGAAAATCAGTGGGATCCAGGTTAATCTGATGATGTTATGAGAAAACTGGTTATGAAAAAGTGTCAGTCCCCAAGGTCCGACAACACCAATTGTCACCTCTGTTGGGGTGCCACAGAAGAAAGCGAGAACCCCATACTAACCCATAACCCTCCAGAGAGAGATTAAGGGAATTTAGAGTGATTTTAGAAAGTGTTCAGAAAAAGGTCATGGACAGGGAAAAATTCATGACCTTGTTGATCCTGTATCAGATTCGTCTGCACAATAGGTTGTTAAGTCCCATTTATCTCTTTCAAGTTTAAAATAAAATGAGACCACAAAATGCATTCTCTGTGTCTGTCCTTGGTCTCTACCCACCAGCTCAGCAATGAGGAGGGCGTGATGCAGACAAAGTTCAGCTGTCCCATAGCTGTAGACAGAAAAGATTAAATCAGCAGTGGATTCAACATAGCACAGAAAAATGTGTACAAATGCATACAACCACACTTTGGTGAAAGAGTAGCAGAGTAGAAGTCTAAATGGGCCTGAAATGTAGACCTTGTGATGACACACAGTGCCCAAATACAGAGTGTACACTTCTATTATGAGGCAAAATTCTATATATGAACAACTGACAACTCACAGTAGTAAAGGGAAATCTACAGTGAATAGTGACAACTCACCGAGCTGTAAAGCACCACACATCTGTTGCCAGTAAAGCTGTCTGGGTGTCAGCCTGCAGGATAGCATCAACCAAACAACATTCCTGTAAGAGAGAGATAAAAAAAGAGGGGAAGTCAAACAGCCAAAGGGGGGGAAGAATAGGAGCGGCCAAAGAAAACAAGCTATTTAAACAAGAAATATACAAAAACAAAATAATTAAAATGAAAGAACTTGCTTATGATAGAGTAAAACCGTGCACCAAAACGTTGGATGAAAATTCAGTATATAGCTCGAGTATTTTCATTCTGCATAGTGTCTGTTGGTTTCAGCTGTTTGCTTCTAAGGCCCAGTCACCTCCAGCCAAACTGCAACTCTGCACTGCTAAAATCCTAATCGTATAACCAAACCATCAGCTGAGAAAATCACTAAACACTTAACCTAGCAACACTAATCAGTTGCTAGGAAGAAAACGCTATCAATCGAGCAATCAGGAGCCAGCTTTTAATTGACTATTCTAGATAAAAAAAATAATAAATCGACCAATCAGGAGCCGGGAAAAAAATTTAAAAATCGACCAATCAGGTGCCAGCGTTTAATCGACTAATCAGTTGCTAAGAAGAAATCATTATAAATCGACCAATCAGGAGCCAGCATTTAAGTGACTAATCAGTTGCTAGGTAAAAAAAAATAAATCGACCAATCAGGAGCCAGGAAAAAGAAATGTAAAAATCGACCAATCAGGAGCAAGCTTTTAATTGCTTAATTAGTTGCTAAGTAAAAAAATAAATAAACGACCAATCAGGAGCCAGGGAAAAAAAATGTAAAAATCAACCAATCAGGAGCCAGCTTTTAATCGACTAATCAGTTGCTAGGATGAAATTGCTATAAATCGACCAATCAGGAGCCAGCTTTTAATTGACTAATCAGTTGCCAGGTAAAAAAATTAATAAATTGACCAATAAGGAGCCGGGACAAAAAGTTAAATATCGACCAATCAGGAGCCAGCTTTTAATCGACTAATCAGTTGCTAGGAAGAAATTGCGATAAGTCGACCAATCAGGAGCCAGCTTTTAATTGACTAATCAGTTGCTAGGTAAAAAAATAAATAAATTGACCAATAAGGAGCCGGGGAAAAAAATTAAATAACGACCAATCAGGAGCCAGCTTTTAATTGACTAATCAGTTGCTAGGTAAAAAAATTAATAAATTGACCAATAAGGAGCCGGGACAAAAAATTAAATATCGACCAATCAGGAGCCACCTTTTAATCGACTAATCAGAAAAAATCAGGAGCCAGGAAATTTATTTTAGAAAAATCGACAATGAAATCGCTATAAATTGACTAATCAGTTGCTAGGTAAAAAACGAATTAATCAACCAATCAGGAGCCAGGAAAAAATTAATTTACTTGACCAATCAGGAGCCAGTTTTAAGTGAACAATATATGAACGGACCAATTAGGAGAAGTTTTAAGTTTTAAGTTGCTAGTTTTAAGTTGCTAGGTAAAATATAAACAAATCGACCAATCAGGAGCCAGGAAAACATAAATTAAATATCGACCAATCAAGAGCCAGTTTTAAGTCGACTAATCAGTTGCTAGGTAAAAAAAAAAAAAATTAATGGACCAATAAGGAGCCAGATTTAAGTCAACTAATCAGTTGCTAGGTAAAAAACTAATTATTGACCAATCAGGAACCGGGAAAAAATTTATCAAAACGGACCAATCAGAAGCCAGCTTTAAGTCGACTAATTAGTTGCTAGGTAAAAAATAAACAAATCGACCACTCAGGAGCCAGGGAAAAATAAAATTAATCGACCAATCAGGAGCCAGGAAAAAATTAATATAATTGACCAATCAGGAGTCAGCTTTAAGTCGACTAATTAGTTGCTAGGTAAAAATAAAATAAATGGACCAATCAGGAGACAGGAAAAAAATAATTAAATGGACCAATCAGGAGTCAGCTTTAAGTCGACTAATTAGTTGCTAGGTAAAAATAAAATAAATTGACCAATCAGGAGCCAGAAAAAAATATTATTAAATGGACCAATCAGGAGCCAGCTTTAAGTCGACTAATTAGTTGCTAGGTTAAAAATAAAATAAATTGCCGAATAAGGAGCAGGGAAAAAAAATAATTAAATGGACCAATCAGGAGCCAGCTTCAAGTCGACTAATCAGTTGCCAGGTAAAAATAAAATAAATTGACCAATAAGGAGCCAGGAAAAAAATAATTAAATGGACCAATCAGGAGCCAGCTTTTCATTGACTAATCAGTTGCTAGGTAAAAATAAAATAAATGAACCAATCAGTAGCCAGGAAAAAATTAATTAAAAGGACCAATCAGGAGCCAGCTTTAAGTCGACTCATTAGTTGCTAGGTAAAAATAAAATAAATGGACCAATCAGGAGCCAGGAAAAAAAATNAAAAAAAAAAAAAAAAAAAAAGCTTTTAATTGCTTAATTAGTTGCTAAGTAAAAAAATAAATAAAACGACCAATCAGAAGCCGGGACAAAAAATTAAAAATTGACCAATCAGGAGCCAGCTTTTAATTGACTAATCAGTTGCTAAGTAAAATAAATAAATAAAAGGACCAATCGGCAGCCAGGACAAAAAATTAAAAATCGACCAATCAGGAGCCAGCTTTTAATTGACTAATCAGTTGCGGGAGGAACATAAGCACATCATATTCAGCTTAAACCTTTAAGGTATCAATTGTACCATTTTGAAATACAGTCATTTAAATCAGCAAAAATAACAAAATTGTGCAATGAAGAAAACTCACGTATGTGATCATCCCAGCTCTCAGATTTCTGCTGCAAAGAGTGTGAACTGTCAAGGAAAACCCCATTAAAACAAGTTCCTTTCAATAATAAAAAGGCAGTGATAGATCAAAATTAGGTCACTAAAAAAAATTTTATTTAAAAAATTAAATTAATTAATTAACATTTACCAAACTGGTAAATGGTAGAGAGGGTTTGAGTATTTTGGTGTTCAATGATTCATAACATTAGACACATTGCCAGCCTTCTTCTAATTTACAACACATTCCGCGCTTCTTTCTTTTTCATATGTATTTCAACACTTGGACATCACTCTCCTCACCCATGAGACCGATATGAGGACATGAAGTTAGGTTTGACAGGATATAGTGAGCTTTGGCAGGACAGACTTTAGCTCCTGGCGACAGGTTTCCTGACTCCACTGCACCACTTCGTCCAGGACAGTGTTGGTCTGGGACATGATGACAGCAGAAACCGGGGAAGTCAGGACTGTTGTCTGCTCGACTAAAGGTTTTAGTCGAGCAAGGCGTCCAATGAGTCACTGGAAGTTTAATGCCATATGGCTTTTAGTTTAGACAAAGGGAAACTGAAAACGTCGTTAGCTTGTGTGTTTGCTACGTCGCTTTGCTAAAACATCTCACGCTAGCATAGTAGTTTCGTTTGGAGAGTTTCTTACCATAAACTCAAGATGGCACCTGCTGTTACAAATCACACAAACGGTCTCACGAGTTAATTTGTTTTAACGTCAACATTATCTTGTTCTTCTTTCTGTTAATGACTAAAACGTAACAAAGAGAGCAGATAGTCAACCCAACTGTGGACAACCATACCGCGCGCCGTTGTTTCAGTCGGATGTGACGTTATCACCAAAGCGGCTCATCAGACTAACTCTGATTGGTTGAAAAGATAACTCGAAAGCATCGAACCAATAGGAGAACGAAGTGACTGCGAAGTGCTGGAAATAACAACTGTCACCAGGAAGCTCAAATTTACACTAATAAATATACATGTGGAAATAATATAAATATACACTCATTTTCATTTCACCTGTGAAAAGAAGGAAATTTGTATTGACCCAAATCACATTTATTGAACTTTTAATACTGTCGCTAATTAACTGTAGTGATGTAGTGTAGTGGCTAATTCACCAAACAGACGATTGCTCCATGAAATACGATGATGGAAATGCAATTTAATCACAGGTTAAAGTCACAATTTGCAATATTGCTTTCAACAGAATAACGCATTCATTAACAACAATAAATCATCTTAAAGTTGATCTATCTTTGTTAAGCTCAAAGTCATTAGCCTTCATAAATGTGGATATTCTGGAATTATTTAAGTAAAAACACAAAAAAATATTATGGCCATGATGTTATCTTCATACCACACTGTAGATCTACAGAATAATATAAGAGAAACTATCAGACCTAGGTTATACACTATTGTGTAGGTTATAGACAATACTACATGATCTATAATTCTTATTATTCTATTGAGGGCCCACAATTAAAATATTTCTGTGTTACATTAATGGGTTATAGAGGCAAAACAATAAGAGGCATGGTGGAGTTTGTGGAGTCTGTGTGGAGTGTGCATGACCTTCCATTAGTGTAACTGCAGGAAATAAAGAGGCTTTCATGGGAATCAACTAGACCAAATAGGCACTGATATTCTGGTTATGTGGTGTTATCAATATAATGATATCAAAAAAGAAAAGAAAAAACATGATCTTTGAGAAACTCCACATGATGCTTATCCATTGTGATCTGGGGATAAACGGTGTGTTGAAGTGATAAAATGACACACATCATGGATGAATATTGGAAATCACAATTTTCTAGTTCTATGGTTTGTGCAGTAATTTGATGTTATAAGCCATATACAGAACATGCTATTTTAAGCAAAAGGGGAAGGGTGGTGTGTCTATCATATTTAATAATTTAATTATATGTATATGTTTTGGAAAATCCATAAAAGTAACTAGTAATAGTAGCAGTCACATATATTTAATAAGTATAAAAAGCTTAAAATGTGATGAAGTCATATAAAATGGAAAAAAAACTTAAGTACTTGAATAAATATATTAATTTTCCACTTATGACCATAATGGTGAAAATAATAATATTAAGTTTAATTAATAATATTCTGCCTAAAATCAAAGGATTTTTGGCTTCACAGGACATGAAAACATAGAGTGAAAGTTTGCAAGTCCCCCCATGGGATGGAGTAGTAGGGGTGGGAAAGGGGTGTGGGAAATTCCACTGAAAACCCCAATTGTAATGCGAGCTTCCAAGATATCTGACACCAGCAGACTGATGAAATGTATAAAAGACTGGGTATATTGAACCATCTCTCCCTCAGATACACTGAGACGATACACTGAGTCTTCTGTAGGTTATTACACACACTGCATAAAATGGTGAGTGCGGAGGTATCAATTTAAATGCAACTGTCTTTCATGCAAGTTACTTAAGTGTTTGCTTGTCAAAGATTTCCATTCATCCTTTTTACTTCATTTTTTATAGGAAATCAACTTTGGATTGCTTCAGACCCGAGGATCTTCTTCATTGATCAGATTGACCCTTCTTTGCTCAAGTATGTAAACTTAATGCAAAGAAGTTAGTGTCGCTTTTTAACAGACCATTATTGGCCTGCAATCTAATATATGTTCTGTCCTCTATCCTCAGTGCTGTGTATGTGGACAAGTGTAGAGTGCTGGTCTTACTACTACTCCAATTCCTCCATGAATTGGCAGCAAGCTAGAAACTGGTGCAGGCAGCACTACACAGATATGGTGGCCATCCAGAATCAGGAGGAGATCAAGCATCTCAACAGCTGGCTGCCCAGGCAACGCTTCTACTACTGGATTGGGATCCGCAAGATCAATAATGTCTGGACCTGGGTCGGCACCAACAAGGCTCTGACGAAAGAGGCAAGCAATTGGGCAAGGGGCGAACCAAACAATGGCAAGAGTGGAAGGATATCTGGGGAGAGTGAGGATTGTGTAGAGATGTACGTTAAAAGGGAGTTGCAGTCTGGCAAGTGGAATGATGAGAGGTGCGCGAAGCAGAAGACGGCTTTGTGCTACACAGGTGAGCTTCGGATGTTCATTCTAGCTGCCTTAGTTTTGGTATTTTTGTTGTTTGATTTATGAAAGTACTTCTTTTCTCCCTAGCTGCCTGCAAGAATGACTCATGCCTTAATGGAGAATGTGTCGAAACCATCAACAGCCACAGGTGTGCTTGTTTCGAAGGCTTTTATGGAGAGAGGTGTGAACAAGGTAAGAAATATAATGATGTTACGCTTGTTCATATTACTTTAAGTCACATCTACTCAGAAATTAATATCAAATTCTCTTGTTTTGTTTGTAGTTGTTAAGTGTGACAAAGAAAACGTCACAGCCCCAAATAAAGGAAATGTAAGCTGCATTCATAAGTATGAGGATTTTTCCTACAACTCCTCTTGCAAGTATTCCTGTGAGGAAGGATATAAGCTGAGTGTCCCAAGTCCCCTCACATGCACTTCTGCAGGAACGTGGTCAGCACAGCCTCCAACATGTGAACGTGAGTTGAGATATTTTTGAAAGGCTGCAAAAAAAAACAAAAAAAAAAAACATAATTTCAAGTAACCATATTTTATTTTCACAGTAATAATACATGCTGTAATGTGTTTTTTCTACACAGCGGTACAGTGTCCAGAGTTGTCTGATCCAGAAAGAGGATCCATGAAGTGCTCCAACCCTCTGGGTCCCTACAGCTACCAGTCCACCTGTGTATTTACCTGTGATGAAGGCTATGTACAAGATGGTTCTCCATCTAATACTCTGCAATGTGAAGCGTCAGGAAAATGGAACGCCTCACAGCCGTCTTGTGTCGGTAAGCCCACATATTTTATGTTTTTACATTCTCTATTATATTTAAGGCTGTTATTGCAAAGCTTAGTAATTTTTCAGAAGACTCCTGTTGACCCTCTTCTATTGTCCCTCTGTTTTGCAGCTGTTGAGTGCCCTGCTCTCCCGAAGCTAGAGAATGGCTTTGTCAGCTGTGAAAATGCAGAAATGAAGTTTGTCTACGGGAACACCTGCAGCTTCAGTTGTGCCACCGGCTACAATCTGGTGGGAGAGAGCAACTTGACATGCACATTATCCGCTGAGTGGAGTGAGAGAATGCCACACTGTGGTGAGGGTGCATTTTAAATATAATCCAACACTTTCTCTCCTTCTTTAATAGGAGCTTTCTCAATAGCGCTGTGACAAACACTAAATGCAATACTATTTATCCATTGCTTTCACACAACCTATTAATTAATTAATTCTTTTTTTTTGAATACAACACAACATTCAAAGGCAAGTTGGCATTTAAAAGGTAAAATAACACATTTAATATTGTTTCCACAGTTTCCCCATCTGACATTACCATTGTCTCTGGAGTGGCCACAGCAGGCACTCTGTTGTCTCTTCTTACTGCTGCTATGTGGATCCTGAAACGACTTAAGAAGAAAGCAACCAAGTTTGAACTGAACAGGTTAGATAAGCATTCACATTTCTTAAATCATACAT
Organism: Rachycentron canadum; assembly: GCA_038496675.1. Classification (NCBI taxonomy): domain Eukaryota; kingdom Metazoa; phylum Chordata; class Actinopteri; order Carangiformes; family Rachycentridae; genus Rachycentron; species Rachycentron canadum. The sequence goes on along the minus strand of CM076656.1, from coordinate 18,310,460 downwards.
TTCTGTAAAAGAAAAAAAAAGTCTGCTAAACTGCAGTGCTCACCCTCTCCTTCTTATCTTTTCTTACAGCAACTCCGACATAGAGACTCCTCCACAGGTCTACAAAAACAGCACTGACAGCCTCATATAGCCTATCATAGCCATCATATCTTTCATGTAACTGTATGTGTGTCACCAGACACAGTAACAATATGAACAATATGAAACTTTTTAACAGTGTAAATTTTTAACAGTGTAAAGCTTGTTGAGTGGAAAACCCAGTATGTCAGAGATGTTAATTATGTTAGGGAATGTTTTTGTCAAGTTTTTGAAAAGTTCATTTATTTGCTCTGTAATGTTGTTCAAACATGTATTTCCTCCCAAGGGGAGTTTTAAATCGAACATATTGTTCAACTGCTTTATGAAAATGCTGGAAAAGTGCATGGCTCGATCCAATTTATTGTAAATATTGCACAACATTTTGGGTGGATTTCCATGTTATGTAAAGAACTGTGAATAATTCCACTGTTGTTATTTGCTATTTATTTAACCATTGGTTAAATTGACTGGTATTCTTAATAAAACTTCAAACCACCATTTGCTTTGGTCATTCTTATGAATCTTCCAGTATGATATACAGTACTTTGCAAAAGTCTTAGGCCACCCTCAGATTTGTTGTTTAAGCAATGCTATAATGACCTTATATAATTATGTCTCAGTCTCTATTAGAATCCAACCAGAAAATACAGGAAATGTTAAAAAAACAGAAAAATTAAAAAAAAAAAGAAAAAAAAAGCAACTTTTATAGGCTAAAGTGCTGAGTATTCAGTGTGACCTCCCCATACACCTCCCCAGCAAACAAACTGGATACTTCAAACTTGGATTTGTCACTTCATAATACTCTTATTTATTATTCCAATCTTTGTGAGCTTTAGCATATTTTAGCCTTTTCACCCTGTTCCCCTTCTGAAAAAGTGGTTTATTGGCTGCTGCTCTTCAACAAAGCTCATTTCTGATCAAGTTTATGATTGTAGAAGGGCCAACTTGGCTTCATCCTGATGAAGCTGCCAGATGCTGAGCCAGGTCCTTGCTGGACTTCTTCCGTCTCTGGAAGAAGAAACTTCTCATCGAGTTTTGTTTGCCTTCCAGTCCTTTGTTTGTCCTTGACCTCTCCTGATTCTTCACATTTCTTTATAAACAACTTGAACACCACATCATGTGTATCCCCACAATGGACCTTTTTCACAGCATCACTTTGACATGAAATAGTCAAATACAAAAACCGGTGTTAGCAATGACAATTATTTGGTTCCATTCCCTATAGGTTTAAGAGCCTGGTTCCTGCTATTGCTGTAGTGTAAGGGAAGGTCACACTGAATACTCACCACTTTAGCCTATAGAAGTTTTCTGTTCAGTTTTTCTTTCTGTTTTTTTAACACTGCTACACATTTCCTGTATTTTCTGGTTGTACGGAGAAATAATTATATAAGGTCATTATGACATTGATAAAACAATAAATCTAAGGGTGGCCTAAGACTTTTGCACAGTACTGTGTATGTGTCTATATATACATGCAAAGCTAAGATCCTGTGGGACTTCCAGTGACAGAGCAAAAAGGTACAGTCATCAACTCCGCACGCAACTTCAACTATATTCCCACACTTTGATATTTACCCTGACATTGCAGGACATGTTTTAAGGGGTCCAGGAAAAACCTTATCCAAATACAACGCATTTCTTCTTTGTCAACTGTTTACAGGGGTCAGGACAGAGCAGAATATCTGAATAACTGGGAGAGAAGTGAAAGGAAGGAAGGGTTATATTTCCAGGGTAATCTGCTTTACAGATCATCACCATTGTTTGTCTCAATGAAGTGCCTTGAGAGTCTTGTCAGCACCTTTAGGCAACAGTGTGTGCGACACTGACTGTGTTTTTTTTTTTTTTTGTAATTTGTTGCTTAACTTCCATAAAAATACTGAAAAACACAAATTTTAACAAGTGAAAGGTTGTATGGTGTTATGTACCATCAGTACACTAGTGAAGATGAAACAAAAAACGAATGGTCATATAAGAATAATTCACCTGATAATAGAATAATAGCAGTAAAAGTGATAATAAACAAAAAACAAAAAAACAAAAATTGACTTCTAAAACTCATTCTCTGTGGTGGTGGTGCCGTCTTTCTCTGTGTTGGCTCCAACATTCACTGTTCACTGTGCTTTATTTAAAATGGGAATATTTTTTCTTATTCTTTTATTTGCTTCCTGGATTTTCTTTTTTTTTTCTATTTCATGGATGATTGAAAAATGCATCGCTGATCTCACCTTTACCACAGGCAGGTCACATTTCCCAAAACGTCTGCCAAAGTACAATAACATTAAACCAATCATTCATCGCATTTATTCACTCTGTACAGTAAACATCCAGCTATTTTCTGATAATGTGTGAGTGCGTTGCTTACAAGAGATATAAAAGCCTCTCACTGATACTTACTGCACTACTGTGGCACTGCAATGTAATGATTTAAGTTTGCAGAGGGGAGAAAGATTTAAATAATTTGAAACAATTTTGAGAAAATCTTTTCAGTATATTAACTAAATCAGTTCAGGGTAAGTAAGTAATTTCTTCTTCAGTCATTTTTTCTTGCTGATATCAATTTATACTTGAAACTTTCTTCTTTTGGACAGACAACTGGTAAAAATGAAGTGGATACTAATCCTCCTCCTTGGTGAGTATTAGATTCAATACTGTGGCAAAATGTGTAATTTATAAGATGATACTGTGAATGATGCTGTTGTCATCCCATTATCCTCTCAGGTAGCTCCTTGACTTTAACTACTTTGGCCTGGACATATCATTACTCAAATAAAACCCTAAACTGGACTGAGGCCCGGCAGTACTGCCAGTCTAATTACACAGACATGGTGGTCATCCAAAACCAAGAAGAGAATAACTATCTGGTCTCCCTGCTGCCAGATAGAAAAGGAAGTCCATATTATTGGATTGGAATCACCAAATCCCAGATGAATGGAAGTTGGACCTGGATTGGGAATAATAGCACATGGGTTGGTTATGAGTCATGGGCAGAAAATGAGCCCAACAACAACCACATCACGGAGTTCTGTGTGGAGATCTATGTCAACAATGGAAAAAACCGAGGGAAGTGGAATGATGAGAAATGTTCCAATACAAAATATCCTGTTTGCTATAAAGGTTGGTAAACTGAGTGTTTTTAAAGGTTGTTACAGTTTCATAAACATTAAAGGTCTTAGTATTGCACCTTTTCTTGACAGCCCAATGCAATGCAACATTATGTGGCAGAGGAATATGCCAGGAGACCATAAACAACATAATCTGCCACTGTGAACCTGGATTTAAGGGAGACAGATGCCAAACAGGTGAGGAGAGAGCTCTTTGAAAATAAGTCACAAACTATCATTACAGTAGATGATGTTGTATTTCATATTTAAAGGATAGGATCTTTTTTTTTTCATTTCCAATGAAGAGGTTTTTCTTGGCTGTGATTGTTTGTTCTTCCCATACTGATTATTTGCTTAGAGATTAAGGAAAAAAATCCAAACCAAATTTTGTGCAAAAAAGCATTTCAAAGTACCATTACAATGGCATGTAATTCTAACAATTATTATTATTACTGTTATTGTTTTAAGGCAGTCTTTAAAAAAAGTCAGCATATTTTATAAACTGGCTATGATCAATATTTTTATATTGACAATGAATTTTTGTTGATTGGTGAGTGGTGAAGGTGGTGGAGCTTTCTTTTCTTGCACATGCAGTTTATAATAGTAATGGCAGATCTATCACTCAAAATCCTTAACAATATAAAACATATGCTAATCATAACGGCATACATGTAACTATGTTTAGGACTATGACTGGACAATCTGTTGTCAGGAGAGTTGTTTAGCGAAGGTTATCTTTCTTTTTCCAGTTTTCAACGTCCTGTTACGAAGATCCCATTCACTGCAGGCAGCTGTTTTCTACAAAATAGCTCTAATAACTCACTGTATGCTACTTTGACCAGCCCCAAACAAAATAGCAACTAACTGGTAAACATGGTGGAGCATTTAGGGGCTAACGAACCAGATATTTCCCCTTAAAAGTTGGTGGAAACCAAAAGCAGAGCTAAAAAGTGAGTAAATGCTTTTTTTATTGCCCTAAGACAATGTACCAAACATTCAGGTAATATAAATATATATAACATAAAGGGTAGTTTACATAGATCACAAATATTTATTTTGTTAGAGATTTTTTTTTAAACCTTATTACTGGTGTTGTTTGATGGGCAAATTGATTTGAGTTGGGAGTTGAATTCTAGGAGAAAGAGCAAAAATGTAGGAATTTAACTGGCAAATTTCTGTTTGTGAATGAAAAATTGTGTAAATAGGATAATGAAATTAAATAGATATTTAAGCAGGTCATTATTTGGATTGTCATAATAACAAATAATATATTTTAGGGTGAAGGAGTAGAGGTAGTTGCTCCAAAACCTCTTAGAAATATTACATTCAAAAAATAGAAAAGAAAATGTTTCTAAATCATGTATACAAAAGGTACAAAGTGAATCAGTGTCTGAAAATTTGGTTGGTGGGGTATATATATCTTCAATTTTATATCTCCTTAAAAACTTGCCTCTGGGAACTGCTTTATTCCTTCTTTCAAAAAATTCAAAACAAATATACTTATTACTACGCTTCATATCTGTTAGTTTAATCCCGTCCAATAACAGATGTCTAATAGAAGATTGTTTTATATTTATATTATGTTTTACATATCACCATGAGTAATGCTAACCATACCACAACAACTGAAATGATGTCAGTATTGCATCAACAACTTGTTTCTGCTGCTCCTGAGTGGCCTAAAGTCAGTTATTACAGGTTCAAAATTAATAGGTGTTTGATTATATTGTTCATTCTTTTTGTAAACATTAGGCACCAGCTCAATCTTATATATAATACCAGTCTGATGTGCTCTTGTCTGTTTAGAAGACTTTTATTTTCCTGTTTTGGACAATGCTACTTCATGTGGGGACAAAAGTTTGACAAATAGCCAATTTTTATAGTTATCTTTTAATGTCTCCTTCTACATATTATCCTTTGTGAAGTTATGTCATTACTCGCCACTCCTCTGTCCATTTGGGTCATCCTGCTTGCCACTGGACTAATACTATTGCTTAGAAGTTTCATAACCTGCATCTGTTTCCTTTGTATCCTGAGGCCAGGAGGTTTCAGGATCATGTTCAAAATATTGTTAGCAGCATATATGTGGTTATTTTCACAGTGAAAAGATATCAGAAGACGTTACATAACTGCACCCCGTTAAACTGACCTGTTTGTGCCAACAGTTGTGGAATGCCCCCATCTGTCTCAGCCTGATAATGGAGACTTCAGCTGCTTGGGAGGAAACCATACATTTAACTCAACCTGTCAACTCAAATGCCACCTAGGCTTCCTGCTGATAGGCTCATCGGTTGTTACCTGTGGAGCCACTGGGGCCTGGAGTGGTCCAAGGCCAATTTGTACAAGTGATTATTTAAAGTTATAGAAAAGTTTCTGAAATATATTTAATAAAAATGAATACGCCAAAACCATGGCAGTTAGAGACACCGCTGCTTTTGCTTTAACTGTATCCTGTCATATGACTCAGAGAGACACTGTTTTATTTTCTCAGGCTATAAACAGGCTCTGTTGGCTGTGGCTGGGTGTGGAGCCTTGTCGACCTTTTGCTGCATCTGCTTTTGCTGGATGAAACACAGAAAAAGTCAGTGTTTCTCAATTACACCTCATAGAAACAAGCTATGCAATGCAATCTTATTGCAACACCTCAATAGTAATCTGTTTGTCCATCCTTTTCTTACAGGAAAGAAACTTACCCAAGTAAGGTCAGTGTTGAAACTGGGTAGCTTGTCTAAAGCAGCTCCACCCATTTACACAACGTATGTGATCTTCAACATTCAAAAGAGTTGATTTACAAAAATGTGGAGAATGAGTGTCAATCTGTTTGTTATTCATAGGCAGCCTGAAGAAGGGACAAGTCCATCCAGTGAGGTGCACGGATGAGGAAGAACCAGAACCTCATTTATGTTTTATTAGAATAGATCTATAATGACCCAAATGCAGTTACTCATATTAATTATAGTAAACTGTTATTAAATAGACCTACAGTCACCGGCTACACAGGTTATATGCTAAGTCAGTGTTTTGTGTTTATATTATGTTATATCATGTTATACCGCATGAATAGTGTGTGTGATGGTTTATTATCAGGTCATATATAACCGTAAAACATGCATTTAATACTATAATGTTGCATTTCTGTGGCATCTTAACCAAAGATAACTTACAATTTTAATAATAAAATGCAGTGTACATGTATTAGTGAGTGTGTGTTTTCTGGGTCTGTGTTTTTATGTGTGTGCAGAGTGTTGGGTGTGTATGGTAGCGTGGTGCCCTTCCTGACAGGAAGTTATGGTAAGTGATATTACAAAATTAGTCATTGACTCACTCCCCGAAGGACAATTAATACCATCTATGCCAATGATTGTCAGCAAAGTGGAGTTGATGCATCAGCAAGAGTGAGTAACTGAAAACGGATCAAATAGTAAGACATGCAAACTGTTGTACATTTATGCATGTGTGAATAAAAGCAGTGAATTCAAACTAAATTATGTGAAAAGCTAATTTTTTTTTTTTTTTTATTTCAGATGTCTCAAGAATCGAGTCTGCATCGCAGGATGCTGATAGCTGCACTGATTGTATTCACCCAAGGTAGATCTGCATAATCCTACAAGTAGCAAATGCTTTGCCTCAGCAGTTCACTTTTGTCTCATTGTCCATATACCTCGTCTTAGACCTGAGCTGCAGAGGAGGAGCGCAGGCATGGACTTACAACTACAGCATCATTCCAAACCGGAGCTGGCCTGAGGCCCGCCAGTGGTGCCAGCAGCACTCCACAGACATGGTGGCCATGCAGAACCAGGAGGAGACTGACTTTATGAACAATCTGCTGCCATTTAATGCAAATTATTACTGGATAGGAGTTCGCAAGGTGAATGGAGTGTGGACCTGTGATGGGACCAATCAGGATGTGTCAGAGATAGCTCAGAACTGGGCATCAGGGGAGCCAGATAACTTAGTGGGTCAGGACTGTGTGGAGATTTACATTAAAAGGGGGAAAGACACAGCCAAGTGGAACAATGAGAAATGCAACAAAAAGAAGGGAACTGTCTGCTACTCTGGTAAACCACTCTTAATTTTTGTTTGGACACATTTACTGACTCCTGACTTAGCATACAATGTAAGATCTCTGTCTCTTTGCATGTAGCCTCTTGTAAAAAGTATTCCTGCAGTGCTCATGCAGCCTGTGTGGAGACAATAGGGAGCTATACCTGCCAGTGTCATCCAGGCTTCCTTGGGCCACGCTGTGAAGAGGGTGAGGAAATAGTGTCACATTGAAGGCTTGACCTCTTTCTGATGAATTTAATGAAAAAAAAAAAAAAAAAAAATGTGTTTTTTTTTTTTATATTCAGCAATCGCATGCAAACCCTTGCCAGAACCAGAACAAGGTTCACACTCCTGTTTCCATCCCTATGGATCTAATCGTTTAAACACTTCCTGTCGATTTCACTGTGAACTTGGCTTTCGATTGTTCGGCTCAGCCAAACTGGTGTGCCAATCCAATGGAGAGTGGAACCACCCGGTTCCTTTGTGTCAAGGTACAGACACTGCATTACAACAAACAATTGTTCTAACTGTTACTCAAAGTTACAAGGAAAACCATTTTTACCGCCTGTTGCAGTTGAACAGTGTCCAGTCCTGAACCACACCGACATCAGTGGAGGTAGTATGAAATGCAGCCACCCCATCGCTCCTTACAGCTACAACTCCACCTGTGAGGTCAGATGTCATGAGGGCTATGAGCGCCATGGAGTGAGCCAGTTGCGTTGCAGACACACTGGGCAATGGACTGCCAGTGTCCCAGCATGCACAGGTAAAGTGATTGTCTTTACCTTTGAAGAGTAAAAGTACACCAAATAGTCTAAATAGAAATGCAATAATTTAATGTTAATGACAGCTCTTTTCTGTGAAGCCCTATTTGAATATTACTTATGAAAAACTTCATATGTATTACTTGACCCTGGTACCAGATCAACTGCCACCTTTTACTAATATTCAACTGGCCTCAATGTGTAGTCACATCCTGTCCAGACAGTACATTAGATCAGAGCCAGGTCACACCTGTCACCACTTCAGTTCACACTCATTTATGTCTGCACTGGGCAAACAATATTGTAAGGGGTTTCTGTTTTCTCTGGCTGTAAATTATGTCAGCATGATTATTCACTCCACCACCTCAGGCTCATGCTATGTGTACATAAGTAGTCACAATGCACAGTGGTTCAAACTGATATATTTCACGAGGATGTTGATTTGTATTGATATCTGTATCCCACCACAGTAAAAAAGTGCTCCCCCGTTTTCTTTCCCGTTATGGGCAACATGACATGTGTGGACACTGTGGAGCCTTTCTCCTTTGGCTCGCAGTGTAACTTCACCTGCCAGGAAGGCTACTACCTGTCAGGAGACAGCTCACTCACCTGTCTGGCTTCAGGACAATGGAGCAAACCTACACCTACATGCACAGGTGGGTCTGGGTGGAATCTATGTGTGATTAAGGTTACAGAGCTGTCGTTGGTTCCTTGAAAGCACCACAAGCTTCAACAAGCAATGCTTTGACGAGTAAAAGTGCTTCTTCTTTTCCAGTGGTACAGTGCAACAGACTAGAGGCTCCACCCCATGCCTCCATGCAATGCCAGGACCCTGTAGGAGTCTACAGCTATGGCTCAAAATGTTCTGTGTATTGTGAGGAAGGATTTTATCTGATTGGAGCAGGCATGACAAAATGTTCTTCGCAGGGCAACTGGAGTCACCAACTTCCTATCTGCCAGGGTATGACCACAGATGACTAAGAGTTGTATAAATAATGATGAAGACAAGAAAGTCAGCAGACACCATGCAATTTGTTCCAATGACTCATCTTTATAGTAAAAAAATTGTCTAATCCTTGTCTGTCTCCCTTCAAGCGAGGAGGTGTAGCCCAATAAATATTCCCCCTCATGGCTCCCTGTCTTGTTCTGACCCAAATGGCTCCTTCAGTTTTGGTTCACGGTGCACGTCAACCTGTGACGAGGGTTTTCTGCTGAATGGGACAGCCAGCACTGAGTGCACCTCCCTGGGCACGTGGAGCGCAGACATCCCACACTGCTTGGGTAAAGAAAATGCTAACCTCCTCCACCCTGAGCTTTCAACAATAGTCAAATTGTAATTTAGTGGCACCACTCGACCATATAAAACTAAACTTGTCGGACTCTCCCCCTCACTCTGGTTTCTCATCAGCTGAAAGCTGCCCTCCTCCGAACTCTCCCCCTCATGGCTCTTTATCCTGCTCTGGTCCACATGGAGAGTTCAGTTTTGGTTCTCGGTGCACCTCAGCCTGTGAGGAGGGTTTTGTCCTGAATGGAACAGCTGTCACAGAGTGCACCTCTCTGGGCACATGGAGCACAGACTTCCCACATTGTTTGGGTAAAAACAAAAGAAGTCCCTGTATTATTATTTGCTGCTTACTTTAGATGGCATGACTGAGATTCTTTACCAAGTAATGCTTTTGGATATCTCATTCTCATTCTCAGTCTGTTTCTCCCCCAGCTAAGAGATGTCCCCCTCTGAACTCTCCCCCTCATGGCTCTTTATCCTGCTCTGGTCCACATGGACAGTTCAGTTTTAGTTCTCAGTGCACATCAACTTGTGACCAGGGTTTTCTCCTAAATGGGACAGCCGACACAGATTGCACATCTGTGGGCAAGTGGAGCAGAGACGTCCCACGTTGTCTGGGTAATAAATGATAGCGGCCTAATCCACAGAGAGGTTCTAATAATGTAGCAGCCTTGGTAAACAGTTTCCCCAGTCTCAGGCAGTAGCAGACTGTTGTCAAGATGTTCCAAACTTTCCACTCTAATTTGATTTGCATGCAGGGATGTGAAACAAAACCCTGTATTAAACGGGCCTGGGGCTACATTCTGTCGTATATAATCTTTGACATTATTGGTTCTGCTTTTGCTACAAGAGGAATTGAGAAAAGAAATGCAGAAGAGATACCCATCTCTCACTCTCACTTGTTCTATCCAGCAGAACCTTCCACAAACATTTCAAGCGTTCCCTAAAGGAATTTTTGTGGGACCTTCAGATAACCTTATTTGTAGGTTACACAAATAGTCTATAACCTTTCAGAAAGGTTTCAGGAAAGTTCAGCAAAGATTGGATTTTTGCAAACATCAGAGAACCTTTACATTAAATTTTAAACGAAACTATATTAACGTGTCAAAAATGAAAAGCAACTATTACCCAGCTGATAGTTAGGACTGTGACTCAAATTCTGAACTGGACAAATCATCATCTGAATATTCAGAAATTGACTATCAGGTCACTCAGAGCAGGGGTGAGTTTAATGCAGTGGGAGCTGGTGAAATACTGCTCTGTAAATATACTGTTAAAGAAAAAAGCTGTTTTAAATCAGTGTGTTTCACATTTGTTTTACATTTACATCTGTTACAAAATCAGTTTCTAATAGTTATTTGTTCAAAACAATGATGTTGACTCAAAAATGTTGATGTACACATGAGAAAATAAAGCAATTTTAATTATGTTTTTACAAAATACCAAAAAGTACAGATGACAATATAGGGATAGTACCAATAATAAGAATTATTAGCACATGGAAATGTTTTCTTCCAAGAAATATGGCCCCCATGAACAACAGAAGTGAATGGCCCTGCTGTATGTACTTGTCATTTAATGGTTTAGATGGTTTTCTAGTACCAATTTAACCACACAGAGCTCTAAAATATCTTGTTTGCCTCTCCTTCTGTTTGTTCCAGCACAGAGATGCCCCCCTCTGAACTCTCCCCCTCATGGCTCTTTATCCTGCTCTGATCCTCATGGAGAGTTCAGCTTTGGCTCTTTGTGCACATCAGCCTGTGAGGAGGGTTTTCTCCTGAATGGGACAGCTAACACCAAGTGCACCTCTCAGGGCACGTGGAGCTCAGACATTCCACTTTGCTTGGGTAAAAAACAAAACAGAACACAAATCCCTGTATTATTATCTTCTGATTAAACATTAATATAAGAGGTCTTAAATTCATGGCTGAGATTGTGCATTCCAGTACCACTTTGTTTCTTAAATCCTAAAATATTCTGTTGCTCTTTGCCTCTGTCTGCTTCAGCTGAGAGATGTCCTTCTCTGAACTCCCCCCCTCATGGCTTTTTATCCTGCTCTGATCCTCATGGAGAGTTTACTTTTGGTTCTCGATGCACATTAACCTGTGAGGAGGGTTTTGCCTTCAATGGTACAGCAGACACTGAGTGTACCTCTGTGGGCACATGGAGCAAAGAAATACCACACTGCCTGGGTAATAAATCAAACGATGAGCGTTGCACTTGGCATTTACCCCCTCCTGCTGGACACTGTGTAATATTACAATCGCGTATTAGGATGTGTGTTGTCTCAGTCCCTCTCTGTCTCTGTGCCCCTCCAGCTAAGGGATGTCCCACTCTCTTCCCTCCTGCTCATGGCATCTTTTCCTGCTCTAATCCCCATGGAGAGTTCAGATTTGGTTCACGTTGCACATTGACCTGTGAGGAGGGCTTTGTCCTGAGTGGGATGGCAGACATTGAGTGCACCCATGCCGGCACGTGGAGCAGAGAAATACCCCACTGCCTGGGTAATAAATCAAAATGTGATCGCTGTACTGGGCATTTATTCCCCCTGCTGGACATTATGTAATATTACATTTGTGTATTAGAATTTGGTTCACATATGTTCATATATGGTATTATTTTTATCATAAGCAACAGAAAAGCCAATGTCTTCAATATTTCGAATCAATGTTTCGATCCAAACAGCACATTTCTTCCACTTTGTCTCAGACAATGAGTCTGTCTGTTTGTTCTGAGGCTGGTGGTCATGCTTTATATTCAATGTTACCTGCAGCAACTCCATGCTCCCTGCTGGCAAAAGCTCCACAACATGGGAGGATGAACTGTAGCCATCCATACTCTCCTTTCAGCTACGATTCACACTGTGACTTTGAGTGTAATGAAGGTTTCTGGTTGAGGGGAACACCAAGTATGAAATGCGACAAGTTAGGCCACTGGAGTCAGCAACTCCCCACTTGTCAACGTGAGTGTGCAGCATTAACTTAAACGTAGCTTAAATTAGTTTTGCTGGTCTGGTGTTCAGCTGTTCTGATTACAATTTTTGTCCTTTCCAGGGGTCCAATGTAAGGCCATCCAAGCCTTGTCTTTACCCCTGTCTATGAACTGCTCCCACCCATGGGAGAATTTCAGCTTTGGCTCCCAGTGTCTTTTTACCTGTGCAGGTGGATTCTCCCTGAATGGCACTGAGGTGCTGCTTTGCTCCTCTGCTGGGGTTTGGAGTGGCAGTTTACCTCACTGCACAGGTAAAGTTTGTATTCAATTTGCTATTTATGAATTGTGGTGGGTATTTCATTATTGAAAGATTGATGAAAATGTAAAAACACAAATCATAACTTAATGAAAAGAAACATATAGTGAATTTTTGTGTCTTCCTGTAGAAGATAAACCAGTGGGTGCTAGCAACCTGCTGAATAGTGGAGTCGGAGTAGCCATTGTTGCCCTGCCATTTGTCCTGATAAGTCTGGCTTCTTTGATTTTTCTGATTTTGACACGATTTAAGAAAAGAGGTGAGAGCTACAGTAATGCAGCTGCACAACTTCACACATAGACACACAGTATGTTGTGACACACTGATTGTTCCTCTCATCCCATCCTCTGATCTTTGCAGAAACTCCAATCATGTCTGATGTGCCAACATGGGACGAAACAGAAAATCCAGCATTTGAGTTTTGATTATTTAAATTTACTTTTTGTTTTACTTTTTTTGAAAAATTTCCAGCAAGCATTTTTTTAATAAATACTGCAATAACTCAGTGCTTTGTTTGATATTACCAAAGGATTCCAGAGCCTTTCATTCACTATGACTTTAATTTCCACTTCAAATTTAGATAACCAAGCTATTTTTGTACATTTTGCATGAAAAGCTTTACCTTGTTATTCTCAAAGAAGCTGTAAAGTATAGTTTATGTGCTGCTTTTGCTTTGTTTCCTGCTTGTACATCTGTCAAACTGTCTCTTAAATCATGGAATAAATTATAACCATCCAATGGAATGAAATGTGGCTTTTATTTTCTTAATTTCTTGCTGACTCATCCATTTGTGGATTTAAGCATTTGATCCGTGTTGGCATACTTTCAGCAATGTCCAGTGTGCTGTGGTACACTGCCTTCGCTATCAGTCCTGGATACTGACATTTGACCTCCTTTGTAGGATGTAATACTGAGGGGTTCAGTGGGGGAGGTGGCAGAGAATATCGGAGATTGCCAAACTGCCACAAAGTGTCAATTTACCACATTTAATGGCCAGAAAGCTCTTGTCACCAAGTGGTGAGGAGGTGATCTATTATCAGCCTCAGCTCAATGTGTCACACTGGGAACAGATCCAACACTAAGGGGCAACTTACTACCACTGCAGAAACTAGAGAAAATTAAACTGTCTTTAACTTATTGTTCATTATATAATAATATATATATATGTATATATAATATACATGTGATACACTGGAAATTTAGGTGTAAAATCTATTTAAAGTATAAAATCTACTCAGTGGCTGTGTTTACTGGATATAATCTTCCCTGTGTATCTGTGCCAATAATGCAGCAGAAATAAGCCCACACTTTAAATATGTGCAGCAAATGGCCAGTGGAGTATCTTCAGCAAAGCGTGTGCATCTGTCTTGACGCTGCAACAGCATGAAGCCAATTATAGCAGTTAAAAGACAGAGGGTTTGTGGCCTATGGCTGGCACAAGGGGTGCAATAAATAACTGAACTGTTGACAGGGAACTGTTTGGCTACCGTCAGAATAATAATGAGGTTATTGCTACCCGCTGTGACCGTATGATCACGTTTTGATTATTTTTCTCATCCCACCCACCGCTTGTTGGCAGCCATATATATGTGCCAACTGTGCACAGTCTCATGCACAAGAAGGGAGAAGGCCCTGCAGGTGACCACTTTGGCTTCCTTCCCTGATATTTAAGTCTGGTTTTTCTCCCCTCATCTGCCTCTGAAGATACAAGGAAATGCATTATGATACTTAGGTCCCCTCAACAAAGAGTGTTGTTCCTCCTAACACATGAGCACGCACATATGCACATGCCAGCGAACACTTAGAGCTGATACAGACACAGATACAAAGACAGACTCAAAGAAACACACACAGTATATTCTGCTCTGGTTGGCAGCAGCATACCACGGTGACAGACAGTTAGATTGTTCCTGACCATTGACTTGCACTCTTTGCTCTGCAAGGTCTGATTTCATAGTGGGATATATGAGATGGGTCCAGGAGAGGGTTCATGGCTGGGGCAAGGAGGCACTCCATACAGCGGGGCTTCATATCTCTCTGTCACCCTGGGCATTCTCCCCTGACACAGCTTTCAGCCCCTCCGTTGTCTGGAGCCCCCTCCCTGGGGTTTCTCAACCTCTCTTTCCCCAGAATTGGTGCATTCCAGCTGGGCACAGTGCCTGGGTGGTCCCCCTATCCCCCCGCTCACCACCACCCACCCCTTTACGGTCCGCTTTGACTGGAGGAAGGAAAAGGCAGAAAAATGCCGAAAGGGCCTTTGACCGCGAGGAGCACAATGTGAGCGTTGATGATGGCGGCGTGGATGTGATGCTTACCTGCCACTGACCCATACTGCTGTCAAAGCCCAGCATTTTACAATCTGCTGATCCACCCAACAGCCAGGGGAAGATGCCTCGCTGACCTGTCACCTAGATTGGACTGATAAGCACCGAGGATGGACTGACCCAGCACCAACCCTCAGCATGAATACCCCATCTCCATAACTGACAGATGAGCCTGTGCTTTATACTTACTGTGCCACACACCTCATTCTTAAAGTTCACTGTTTTGTAATGTTATTTATTGATCATTGCCGGTTCATTCAAGATGAACAACATACACACATTGTGAGAATAAATACAAATACATACCCAAAACAGCTATTTACATTAGTATATGCAGTTATAATCTCATAATCTAACATTCAAATAGAGTGATAGAGGTCTGATGATGTCATGCATACGCAGGTGACTTTAAAGAGCCTGCACTGTACAGTGGGATTGCAAAGCATAAGAGGCAGTAGTGTAATTATATTTGTATGGAGGTGCGCGTGATATATCCACCCTCTAATAGCCTGATAACCACTTATTTGGAGTATATTGCATGGTGTCACAGTGTACCTATGTCCCTGTGGTGGCATTTTTACACCCACTTCTTCAACTACATTGTCCAAAGATGTAAATGATGAGACCAGAGAGCAATGCATGGTGAGGGAGACGGACCATTCCTCACTGAGTCCAATCTTCACTCTCAGGAGGTGAAGTAAGAGTCCTGCATGGAGTAGAGGCGGTCAATAGGAGTCAGTAGAGGGGAGTCACCCAGGGAGAGGCAGTCGCTGTCAGCCACATGACAAAGAGGGTCTCTGTCCATGTCACCGTACAGACCCTTGAACCCTAAAAAAAGACAATATCATTGCTCAATCAATATATTATGTATAATCTGATCATTAATCAAAGCATGAATGCATTATGGGATTTAAAGGATATGGTGTTTTTGGAGCTTGACTCACCCCAAAGACTAAAAGCCTCTGTTTTACCCTTGTAAAAGTAAAATTAAAAGTAAAATTGTAAAGGATTTTTAAAATTAATTTTCTGCGCTATACAAGGGATGGTTGAAGACAACTGACAATATAATGAAATCCAATGAAAAAGTACCATTTCTGTAAAGTTTGTACAAGGTTTATACAGAGGTTTTGATTCAGATTTAATTTGTGTGGTTTCAGATCATTTTTTACATTCCCATTATTGTTACATTTAAAATTAAAAGTCCAATGAAACTTGCACGATAAATTCCTACAAACTAAAATATCTGCTATTCCACAAAGTTGTGACAAAGTACATTTTTAGAAACATCTGCTGAGCTCATTAGCTACATTTTAAACACATTTGTAAAATAAAATAATAAAATTTAAAAATCTCATATATCAAAATCATGTGTATTTTAATTTCTCTCATCTCGCTAATTGCTAAAGCTTCGAGCAACACCATGAACATTTAACTCTGACAGGGCACTCTGGTCTTTACCATAGGGGTGCATGTGATCTCCTGGCATCTGAGGAGGGGTCAGACCCTGTCTGAAGGGGTCTATGTCATAGTCCTGCTGCTCCAGTGTGGTGAGCCCCATCTGCTGCTGCTGCTGCTGCTGCTGAATGTGGGAATAAGAGGACCCCAGGTGCTCTGTCTCAGAGGTCAAACCACCACGGGAGGGCGCTGTGGGACACAGGACACACACAGTTCACTCTCGTCTGTCAATGACTTTTACCATTCAGCGTCTCTACTGGTGAACTAGTGACTTTCAAAACACACGTGTCAGATTTCTGTCAGAAATCTTTTCAAGCTGATACATTAGAATTTATTGCCTTTGTAATATTGACTTTCTTACATTTATCTGTTACTTGCTCTTTTACAAAATATTGTTTAACATCTTGAACCAATTTTTATTGTGTGTTGAGCATGTTATTTCTTTGAAAATCACTGATAAGAAAAGGAAACATCTATGGAAATTTACAATACATTCATGGTATTGAAACTGTTTTTCTTTTTGAATATTTTTCAGCAGTATAATACCTGTATGATGTGATGGGTGATCACGGTGTTCCTGAGTCTGCTGCTGCTCTTGTTGCTGCTGTTGTCTCCTGGCAAGTTTCTTCATCTAAAAACATGCATCACCAGACGTTACAGCTAACTGTGCACACAGGTCTATTGTAAAACCCACACTCTCTCTACAGCCCGTCTGCCACCCAGGCATACGAGCGTGTTCACACAATTGCAAAGTATTAACAGCGAGGTAAAGGACATCTGTCAGTGGAGGAGGGAAACCACACATTGAGCCCACTTTGTGAGGAAATATGGGGTTTAATCTACAGTCATCTCGCAGTGAGATGTCATCAGTTTCCTGTATAAAGAGATAACCGGGCTGATTTCTACTCTGGCATACAAATACAGTGCAGAAAGAGTCCTTTTATTAGGAGTGCATATGACTGGGTTTGTGTGTGTGTGTGTGTGTGTGTGTGTGTGTGTGTGTGTGTGTGTGTGTGTGTGTGTGTGTACTTTGTATTACTTTGGCTCTTTGGTTCTGGAACCAGACCTGCACAACCCGGACGCTCAGGCCAGTCTCTGCTGCCAAGGTCTCCCTTACCTTGGATTAAGATTCAGAGGGAAGGAGAAAGAAAGAAAGGGAGGGTAAAAAAAAAAAAAAAGGAAAATAAAAAGGGAGAGGAGGTCAGTTGAAGGTTAAAAACATCAGTATCACTTCACCCGTGCACCTCAAACAAGAAGGGAGGGGATAAAACATTTATGAAATGTATTCTTTGTAAAAATAAAACTTTCCAAATACTTCTACTTCAGCAGTGTGTTTACCCATACAATCAGTTCAATTGCAGTACAGTATGTTGTGTTAATGACTAGCTTCTTCTTTTTTCATTTCAGTTCCTCCAGAAAAGCTGAAACACTATATAATGTCTTTGTGTCCACATACAGATGTAGACAGATATCCACTGCTATAGCTGCAATTTGTGGATGTCATCATTTAAAAAGAAAAATCTACTATCATTCTTTTTCAAATTTAGAAAAAGACACATTCTATGCGTTTCCACATGACTCCATGTTACTTTCTGAGAATAGTGTACATTAAAAATACAAGATCCTCTTTGTATCCACAGCACCTGCAGACATGGTGGCCAGTCACATGATAAACACTTTACCTTTCGGCAAGGCTTGGATGAGACCTCAAAGGAGGCTTTAAAGGTCCGTCTCTGTTGAGTGGTCAAAATTGTGCGAGGTCTTTTAGGACGTTTGCTTTCCAGGTCTTCTGATCTAATTCGTCTTCCTTTAACTCTTCCAGATTCCTCCTCCTCCTCTTCTTCTTCCTCATCCTCACTTTTACCTAGTGGATAAACATGATTGAGAAGATCTACATACAAGTCACTCAGATAAAACAATTACAATTAATGACAGACATATTCAGATTGATTCATACATTATTTACACTTGAGGAAGTTTTCCCTTGAT
The DNA here is from genome assembly GCA_038496675.1 of Rachycentron canadum. Taxonomy (NCBI): domain Eukaryota; kingdom Metazoa; phylum Chordata; class Actinopteri; order Carangiformes; family Rachycentridae; genus Rachycentron; species Rachycentron canadum. The sequence continues at coordinate 18,292,173 of CM076656.1, read as the reverse complement.
TTTCCTGATCTCTGCTTCACTTTAACCATTTCATTCATTTTCAACTTTAACCTACAAAATCATAATGTTTCCTTTGTTAATAAGTAATATAAAAAAATATTAGTTACAGTCATATGCAAACAATGTCTATCTCTTTATTTTATCTTTCAAGTTAGACTAAAAATCACTGATTCAATCTTTGACCCCATTTGGATCAATGTGGCACAGATTGAATATGGGGTTACCCATCTTGACATGTGGTTACTATGACCCCATGTACTTAATACAACAAGCTCCACCACTACTCTTCTACTACTACAACTACAAGTTTTACCTTTCAACTAAGTGCTAATCTTTTGTTTTTTTCTACACAACAATGTGCATATGCAGGATTCTATGGAAGCCCAGAAAGGCAAATATACACACACACACACACACACACACACACACACACACACACACACACACACACATATATATATATATATATATATAGTTTTGGTTTGTTTTGTTTTTCACCTGTGAAAACAAACTAAAATTTGCTAGATGAAAATTTTGAAATAAAAATTAAGAAGGCAAAACAAAGACAAAAAATAACCATTAGCTAAAAAATATATATCAAATCAAAATATAGAGTAAGAATCAAACACCAATCCCCAGATGAGATTCCCACATGGGATCCATTTTTAGCCAAGAGAAAGTGCTGTAACATAAATTACTAGCAAACATTATATGCACCTTGTGTATAGTGCATGGAGAAATTAAAAATAACCCATGGGGAAACATTAAACTGGTATATTGGTGCAACTCACCCTCTTGTGGCTGAAATCAGTAAAGCAAAAAAAAAAAAAAAAAATGTGAAAACATCTGAAAAATATTTGGGGCTACAGTTTTTTTTTTCTCCCATGGAATAAAAAGTATAAATATTATTTTGGTGAAAAAAATTGCTTTTCAGGGCTTCCGTAGGATAGACATGCTAGTTCACTGCCATACCATAGTTTAGTTTTCTACCAAGTATTATAGTGGCTTGTTCTGAGGCACTGATTTGTATTGCTCATGTACAAACACATGCACACACACATGAAAATACTGCACACACAAAGCCTGCACCTGTGTCAGAAGAGGTTGGGCTGGCCAGACACTGGTGGTAGTCCTCTCTGGCACACAGTAGCTGTCCCTCCCTGAGGACGCAGCGGTCTCCAGTCTGCAGGCGGCAGGAACAAACGCTGCAGGTGAAGCAGCGCAGGTGGAACACAGCGGCCCCAGCACGCATCACCAACTCTGCAGGGGAGACTGCCTCCGCACAGCCCCCACAACGCACTGCAAACAGACTGGAGAGGATGGAGGAGAGGGTGGGGGTGTAAGAATTGGAAGAGAAACTGTGAGAGCTCGGTAAATAACCAAGAGTGATGCTTTTGTTTAGCTGACTAGAACTGGAGTAAAGCTGGGAGACTTGAGGACCCTTCACACCTCAGTAAGAAGGGACTCCATGAGAAAAAAAACATGCTTGGTTGACTTGGGGAGTGTTGCTGAGTCGAGCTGTCACTCAAAACAACTGCCAGCCTGACTTCTCCCCTTTCCCCCTCCTCCTCCTGTCCTGGCCACTCAGACACATACCCTTAGCATGGCGGGTGTGCATCTTAGCGCCTGGCAACCAGCACTGGTGGGTTTAGCCTCAGAGACTGTTGCCGTGGCTCCGGCTGCCATGTCCGAGGCTGTGCTCCTGGGGAGGCCGGAGAAAAGCTCTCGGCAGGCCATGGCTCCAGGCAGAGGGGGGGAATCAGATCTCCTGGTGGGAGAGGCTGAGCCGCCGGTCCCAGGAATTATCTGCGGAATTATCCTTAAGTCTGCTTAACCAGAGCAGGACAAAGACAGAGCCAGCCCACAAGCAGCAGGACCATTGTCCGCTGGCTGGCACCGCGGCATTTTGGGTCTGTCACGCAGGATGATGCGTCATCATTCTGGAGCTGGCGTTTGTCTCCCGACCTGACTAGGTCAGAAGACCAGTCAGCACAGAGGCATGAGAAACTGACAGCTTTTTTCCCTTGTTTTTGTTTTCACATCAAAATACTGAATGAGAACCTGCATACATCACTGATTCAACTTCTCTTCTTGCTGCTGTGTTATTGGAAAACCAAACATTTGTAAGATAAATAACTCCATCTGAGGTTTTTCAGTAAAAAATTGTCATGTCATTGAAGCAAAATGACTACAAAAAGATAAAAAAAAGGGAGACTTTGGCATAAAGGTGAATCTTGCATTTGACCTTTTAAACATATCTAAAATTAAGATTTCGCAAGAAAACAAAGACTCAGACTAAACATAAAGCAAAACACCCAGGTTGAGACATCCCTGTCAAGAGCTCCTGAGCTACAACATCCTAAAGTCAAACATTGCTGGGACCTCTTACTGTTGCCATGGGGTCGCTAAGGAAACAGTAAAGCCCATTCCCAGAAGCTCAGGAGGGTCAGTCCGTCTGCTTGACCCATCCGAGCCGTCTGCCCCACGGCCTCAATGGTATGCACTTTAATATGGCCAACATACCGTCTGTGGTATGTAGAGTCCTGTGGCAACAGAAGATGCAATGAAAAATATCCAAAGGAAGCGTGGCAGAGGAAACACTGGTGATGTTCCTGGGTTTCTATGATACAGCAAAGTACTTGAATTATAGTCTCAATATGATGCTAATGCTGCAGGTCAGTGAAGAAGAAGCTACGGGCATTAATGTTGTGAGATCATTCGTGTTTTCGAGAATCGCTTTTCCATTACAAGCCTTGTCCAGTTTGCCTTATTATCCCCGCTACTCTTAAGCGTTGTTAATGCAAAGGTAAGAGTACCTCCAATACTTATGGAGCAGCTCAAGGTGTTTAATATTTCAGGGTTTCCGCTGACATGATTGGCCCAGAGAGAGAGGCCAGGAGAGCGGGAACACTCAGTCACGCTGGATTTAGACACGGCAATTAGTGACAAGATCATTACAGAGAAATAAGTCAGCAAAATCCTGTGCCCCTCCACTCTGACGCAGCCCGAGTAAGTCACTCTCAAGGTAGATGCACTGCATAATAAGATGAGGGTTTAGCAGAAACATACACACATACACAAAGACACACAGACACACACATTTACCCAAAGAGCTCCTCTCTCATTGTTCCTGCCTTGACTTCGGCGCTGACCTTTGGCAGTAAGGCAAACAGACTGCTGGTCTGCTGGACAAGCAGAGACACAGATCCTGTTTCTAGATCAGGTTAACCTGGATCCTTTGCTCAACACACACACACCAACAGAAGCTGTGTATCAGATACAGATCTGCGGGTCAAGTGCACCGGCAGTCACACCGCTGATCTGACGACCAATCTGCCGTCCAGTGCACCCGTCCAGTGAACCGTTCAGCCAATCTAAATCCAGTGACAATCTAACCAACCTAAACATCACATTGTCAGACAGGAATTTGCACAGCTTCATTAAATTACTGTCTCGTGTACAGTATGTATTGCGTGTCCTGTGGGCTGCTACGTGTCACACTAACAAACTATACAAATTACATGTACAATACAATCATGTCAAGCAAAAAATACCCAAAATTTCAGAACACTTTAATAAAAGAAATATTAAAACATAAATATATTAATTGACTGAGAATATCCAAGAGAAAATAATAAATTCTTCCAATCATTTAAATCATCAACTTATCATTAATGAATTACTAAATTTAGAAAAGCTCCTGTGGTTATCCCATGATTATTATCACTAGGTTCAGTGATAATAATTATTATTTACTCAATTACTGATCCTTTAAATCACATTTTATCTAATATTCTTTTACATTATTGAATATATTAAGTTATACTGGCTCAGTAATTGATATATATTGAAACTACTATCAAAGGTCCATGAAAAAATACCATAAAAAGACAAAAACTACAAACTAGTGCATCCAGTGTGAATATTAGTCTGTGTGTTTAGTTATCTTCTGTGGTTTAATTGTTTGTTCATATGTTTTGTTGATGTTGATCTTGTTTATTTGATGTTTTTAATTATATCAGATCAACAACTGTCACACTTCGAACAATAATAATTATTTTGGATGAGCACAGTTTTTGAGACAAAAGTTAAAAACCTCTCATGGAGGACAGAAGTGGAGTTCATGTGTTGTTGGGCGCCATACTCCCAGACAGCTCGAGTGTGGGGTTGGGGTTGGGGTGGGGTGGGGGGTGATGGAGACACAAGACCTCTGAGGCGGAGCTTTGGCACAAGGCCTCCTGCTAATTGGTCAGGTCAGATATCTCACGGTCGGTTGGGCGTCGTCCCATTGCTCGACACAGGGGCTGCTGTGAGCAGAGCTTTCCAGATGCCACGGCGCATAACGCCAGGGCTCATGGAGCGCACCGTCCCCCAGAATAAGTTCACACCATCTCTCGCCGTCTCTCTTGTAGGGATGCACCAGACCTTCTGACATATGGCTCTACTCTCCTAATTACCTCTCAGTCCTGCTTTTCTCTCTGTGCTTTGGCCAAGTGCTATTATCTGATCATGCTATAAGGACTTTGAATTATGTTTTCGTACAAAAATTTTCTCTGATTTCTATTTATTCATTGAGATTTAAAACGTTCATCAGATCTTTACAAACTGACAAATCTTGACTGATAAATACTGTGTTTGGAAATGCACACGGGCCTCCAACACCACTCCTGTATAATGTTAATTGGCGCAGAACATGATGGTGGGGGGGGGGGGCGTATTCAGGACCAGGAGTCTACTGTAACCCGCCGGCTTGGCAGAACCACCGTCACTAAATTGTTTAGAAATAATGTGAGCTGCTGCCTTAAAGCTTGTACGGTTTTTATCTTGGCTCTTGTTTAGGTGAGAGCATGTTTGGAAGAAGAATGAAGGGATGAGGCGATGGGCACATATAAGGAAGTCAGGCAATGTGTGATGCTGGTTGTTTTTTTTTTGGGGGGGGGGGGACTACCTTGTTGACCAGACCATATGTTGTCCCCAGCTTGCAGTTGCCACGCCAGTGGGTCTCGAAATTTTAACACATTTTGACAATGTGTCAGTTGAGCTCTACCCCTGGTTGTGTGCTGTATGTGTGTGTGGTGTTTGTGTGAGTGAAGGTGTGATCGTGTTGTTTTGTGAATGTGTGTGTCTGTGTGTGTCTATGTGTGTGTATGACTGTGCATGTATGTTTATGCATGTACCTACAGTATGCAATAGTGTTCTCACCTTCCAGCTCCCTTGCCATCCCTTCCTCCTACAGTCACCTTGTTCTTAGCACACTGTGCCAACTTCCCTGGAAGTCAGCTTACACCACACACACACACACACACACACACACACACACACACACACACACACA
>CM076656.1:18261702-18286439 GCA_038496675.1 Rachycentron canadum | reverse complement strand
ATATATATATATATATATAAACACTAATTTTACAAACTTGGTAAAAATATCTCGGCTTTTTTTTTTTTTAAAGAACAGGCGACAAGTCACATGACTTTTGCAGCCCATACACACAATTTCTTTGCAAATTTTGACTTAGATTCAATTGCACATCCTCTGATGGAAAAGGCAATAACGTGCAAAATCAACTTCCTTACATTCAAGTGCATGACAGCTTCGTGTCAATGTGGAAAAGTAATGTGCTGCAGAAACCAAACGACAGTGCGGTGCAGGAGGTGAGCACTCACTCAGCATAGTCCCGCTTGCAGTAAAGTTTGCGGTCCCGCAGAAAGCAGGAGTTCTGGAGCGCGTCCCCGCACGCTGCGCACCGCACACACTCCTCGTGCCAGAGGCCGTCAGTGACTCTGAGCAGAAATCTGTCTGTGATCGGCCGGTGGCATCCGGCGCACACTGCCCTCTGATCCATATCTGCAGTGATGGGAAATCCTCTCATTACAACACTTTTCCAATCAGCGTCTGTGTGAGACAGTCCTGGATAATTTGTTCAAACTGAAGACTGAGCAAAGTTTAAAGAGGGACTCATTAAACCGACCTCACCTTTGAAATGTTCAGCGGCTACATTGTCAGTTTTTTAATTTAAAAAGTGAATGTTACATATTGAAACCTGAATTATTTGATTGGTCTGGACTGTTATTTAAAGTGGCCACAGATGAAGATTCGTTTGATGATTATGTGCATGTGAGAAATAAAATTCCTCAGCGAAAAAAAAAGTTCAAAAATATTTTTTTCTTTTTAAGTTTTACAAATCAAAGGTGATCCGTATAATTATGTCATCAATATCTCCACCAACCAAGAAAACACAGTGGTTTTGAGTTAATTGAAGCAAACGTGCACATTTAACAATTAAATGAAAACCAAGTTAAAAAAAAAAAAAAAAACTTCTACCTGTCAAATGTTTCCTGAAGCAGCAAAGTGTTGAAGGTTTTAAGTCCCAGTTTCTCTCAGAGCATCAAAGTCCTGCTGCAACTTGCTGCTCCGAGGCTCAGGGAGCAGATCAAAGTTTCTCCTCTGAGCTTCCGTCGACCTCGCTGAGTCCAGAGTTATTGACTATCTATCAATTATCCTATTAGGAGTGAACGGGAAGGAGAAGAGAGAGGGAGGGAGAGAGAGAGAGAGACACTTCCTCCATATGCAGGTGCAGGTTACCTCTCTCTCCCCCTTCCCTCTGTCTCTCTCTCTCTCTCTGTGTGTGTCTCTGTCCCCCCCCCCCCCCCCCCTCTCTGTGTGTGTCTCTGTCCCTCTCTCTCTCTCTCTCTCTCTCTCTCCTCCCCATGCTGAATGCCACAGTTACCACATATGCACATGAAAGGTTTTTTGTTTTTGTTTTTTTTTTCCTCTAGCCATTAGAAAACAATAATAGTGTTCAGGAAGTGAATTGCAGGTCACACTTTCACATTGTTCACACTGTACAGTTGGAGTGAAAGGAGTCAGTTAACTCTCAACAGTGCAAGTTTAGCATCAGAATTTACCCCCGTCTCCACTGGTGAAATGTAAATCAACCCTTTTGTTTTGCTTCAACTTCAATGACTCTGTGTTTTCTACTGAAGTTAGCATGCTAGCCAATTTCATCACTTTCCAATTAATCCATTTCCATTAGCATCCAGGCTGCCTTGAAAAAACAGTGCTACAGAGGGCGTATTATAACCTCTCGTCTATACATTAATGGCTGATCACAGTTATGGATCAGATGTGAAACTTAAAAAATAGAACATTTTTGCAACTGAATATATTTTACATTCCTGATATTAAGAGGTGACTGTATGTCTTTGCAGTTCAGCACCATTAGGGGGCACCAGTGATATTTGTATGTATGTGGAGTGCTGCATGGATGGCATATTTGCTGTGATGGCCTAAAACAGGTCAGAAATAAACAGAAGTTTATTTATGTGTTTTGGTCAGCAAGATGAATTTCACAGATAAAACACTTTTATGATTCTTGAAGCTTAAATATAAGAGTAAGATGCAGAAGTAAAAAGCTCATGTTAGGCTATGAACTGATTTCATCATTAAACTTCCAACTTGTAGTTTGATTTAAAATGCTTTTCTCCTCTACAAAGCCTTTCTTCTTAAACAGTTAGCGATAGTTTGCTAAAGCATGTGTATAAGCACAACAGTAAAGGACTGTTCATCGGTACAACAGTTTTTGTGTCCTGTGTGAAGATGTTTAACCCCCTTCTCATCCTCTGTTGTCTCATTTAGCTACTTGTTCGCAACTGCCCTTTGCAAGAAACTTCTACACTTAAAGAAATCATAAATGGGTCTTTACTGAAGTATTTTATGTTGTAGAATAAATCATGAAAATGTCTTGAGCCACATTTCAGCCATTCAACCAAAACACATTCAAAAAACCAATAGACTTTGGGATGAGGGAGCCACAAGTGCTAAATGCTAAACTAATTTCTGTGTTTTGAGACTCAACTGAAGACAAGTCTCTGTGTCTGATGATTGACACGTAAGCGCTATCGATTAGAGTGACAAGGATAAAGGCCAAAGACAGGAAAATAAGAGCACTGTTTCAGCTTAGTAAGTGAATTGAAGCTAGGCTAAGTGAACTATTGGAGCATAGTACTTTGCTTTCATTAGCGAAGTACTATGGCTGCTACCTTGGGTTCAGTGGCTCCTCCACAAATGTGTGAAGAAGAGTACCCTGATATTCTCCACCAGTTTTTTAGCAAACAGCATCAACAATGAAGAAAAGAAAAAAGCTTTGCTGCTAAGTGGGTGCCCAGTACAATGCCCTACGTGGAACCCCCATCCCCTTATGTTAATCACTTGGAACACGTCACGTTGCCAGATATGAAGAGTGCAAGACCCAGAAGTGCCGAACTAAAAGCTCATTAACCGCAGCCCACGTTAGAGTTTGAAATCATGGTGATATAGATTTGAAGTCATATCACCCAGCACTAGTTCACATTAACAAAGTCACGTTTTGGTGGTTCAGGTCTGGCTATTTTTAACATACTCTGGAGGGTGTATACCTTGACAACATCATCCTGACTGGAAAGGAGGACAAAGAAGATCTATGACCAGCATAGGACCGCAGGTCAGGACATGGGTACTGCACAAGTGGATGCCATAGACCAGCCTGTTGTGAAACATAACAAAGGGAGTAGTCCACCTGGTGGCGCACCAGTTTAAGAGTTGGTCTGATCTCAGAGAAGTAGACCACTAGCCCATATAAAAGACTTTGTGGAGTAATGGGCTTATCAAAAACACAAAGGTGAGATCGTTTTCTTTAAGTAGCGCAGTTGTTTTGAAGGAGCTAACGCAACCTTGTACACATTTCTTTGTTTAGTCTTTTGTGGGAACTGAACTGTTAATGGTGTTCAGATTTATACACACACTATTTTTATTTCATGTAAAAAGAAAAACAGCGTTAGAACTAAAATCTGTCAGTTGGTGACAGATACTTTATGTTGCTGTGATGTTTTAAACACTAACACCAGTTCAACTAAAGACAAGTCTCTGGTTGATGATTAATGTATTATTGATGCTTTATTGCCCAAATACTGATACTGTTGTAGCTGTGGTGAAGTGAATATCAGCCAATATATCGGCCCGACTAATTTATCATAAGGTTGGCGGTGATGTCTCCAATGCTGTGGCCTGTCCCAATAACTTTGTTAGACTATAATCTGTGTGTGTATGTTCATGTCTCTCTATGTATGTGAGGACTCCCCCGTGTTTGGTTTGAAACCATCATTACAACTCAAAGGACTTTTTGAAGCCTAAGACAACATTTATTTGAGATGGTTACAGTTAGGATCATTTTCTGTGGAAGGCATTATGTCAATGAATTTGTGCCGTCACGTTTACGCTCCATAAGCGCCATCTGGTGGTTGGAGCATGGAAATACAAGAAAGACAGAAGAATGGTCTAACTTTAAGGGAATCTTTGAGCATCAAAATGGTAACAAGCTGCATTTATTTGAAGATGATCCTGCTGTTCAACAATATATTATATATGAGTCAAAATATGACAATACAAACACACATTTTAGATAAATTTTTAAATAACTTTATTCTGTAAGAATTCTCAAATGTGTTTTAAGAAATGCAGGGACGGTTTCTGTTTTTATTCAATTGCTCTTTGAATAAAATAGTTTTTTTTTTTTCAAATTGCATTGGGGTTCTTTTAAAATGTAGACCTGAAATTATCTATTTACAAAAGAAATCTGTTAACAGTTGCATTAGAATTCATTATGACAGTGTACTCAATCCTCCGTCTCAACCTCAAAATACTTTTTAAAATTTTAATTACAATGTTTTGCTTGGTACAAAATATGCTGTTTTACAATTTAAATCAAGTCTTTTTTTAAATTCCATCTTCATATCGCTGACAATGTGGGAGTATATACAGGGGGAAGGAGAGGGGACTGGTGTCATGTGATCTGATGCGGCGCCTCCAGCATCTCCATCAGGAAGGTGTCAATGGGTGTGTCCCCAATCAGCTTGAAAAAGAAGAGATGCTCCAGGCACTTGAGGCCGATGGAGCGCAGGGCAGGCAGGCGGAGCAGCAGTTTGGCAAACCTGGAAAAAAAAAAGAGGGAAAGTAGTGTCAAATACTGAGGCTTCATTCAAGTTCATTTTCAAACTAATTTTAAAAATGTCTAGAAAATATTCATTATATTTATCATTCAAAACTTAAGTTAATTGGCAGTGTGAGATTTTGTTTCCCTGCACTTGTTGCTCTCAAAAAATCAATTGGAACCATCACCATCACGAACCTATATCCTTTTAAGTCTAATGTAGCAGTCCAGTCAAAGTGTTTTAGTTATGGAGGAGCTGTGCAGTAATATAATCTACAATCCAATGCAGCAATTAAAACAATGGTGTTTAATATTCATTGATCCTGTAATGTAATGCATTTCCTACCTGCCAGGCTGGTCTGGGTATTTCTGTTTTGTATATGACTCCAATGAAGCATAGACTTTTTCCCTCAGACCCTCAACCTCAGGTGGGTTTGAAAGACCTTTTGCATCTGAAACAAATACAAATTTCCAGTCACACACAACCATATAGTAATCACTTTTGACCTACATCGCATTTACATGCATTTAAAGGTAATTGACGCCATAGTACCATGGGGCTACTGTGTCTTTACTAGATAAAAATAGGTGGGTGCACAGTGAAGCCATAAAACCAAATTATGATGCATGATATTATGTTTGACCAGTACACAAAATTAATCTGTTTGAATCTTTGCATTGCGAATAACTGCTTATTTTTTCTGTCATATGAGGTAAAGTTGAGACAAGGCCAAACTGACCTGGGTTGAACAGGACAATGGCTCGCAGACAGCCAAGCTCTGTCTTATCCATCTGCATATCTTTCATTTTAGATACCAGCTCTGTTAGGACTCTGCAGGAAATGAAGAGAATAACATAGGAGGGTCAAAGAAAAAGGACTGTGAAACCTCAAATATATACAGTATATATAGCTATATATACACACTTTGCCTTCATTGTTTATACATTTTGCATTGGCAAGATGTTTCCTACCTGAGACCACAAAGAGACTATAAAACATCTGGACTGGTTTTAAAGAAGCTGTTGCCTTGAGCCACTGACTCAACATTTACTTCATCTACTCTTGCGGAAGTGCATTTCGGTCAGTTGCATCTACTAAAGGTCCTCACGACCAGCAATAAAGAACTTTTTAGGTTTTTAATATATTGTGCTGTCATCCATCAAGTTGTCAAGCCGACCAAACAGATGAAGCCATAATGGCATCCAAGATGTCATCTCAGGGGCTTCCTACCTATCAAAGATGGAGCCGACTCCAGCACTGTGGGCACTGCTTCTGTGGACGTGGAGGCCCGTCGCCAGCAGGATGCCATCTTTTACCGTGACAGAGCGATGCGAGAATGAAGCGATAAGCAGCTCGTTCCAGCCTAGGTACAAAAAAAAAGCAACTGTGACCTTTCCATCTCTCCCTACGTCACAGTCCCTCGAAAGTTTCTGTAAATGATTTGTGACCTAATTTTTGAAGATTTTTCATCAGCTGTCTGCCTTCCTGTGCGATTTCTTTAAGCTAAAATAATTCTTATTAGGTTTGCTAAGAGACTTCCTCATTCCGGCCTGTGTGTGAAAACTCTCACCAGCAGAGGTCAGCACTGGTACAGCTGCAAACCACACTGCTGGGACTTGGCAAATAGACCAGTTATATTTGGTTTCACTGCTCCATTAAACTAGATGGCTAAATGTGCAAGACTTAAATAGACCGTCTGCCCAGAGATGAATAACTACTGGTTTGTAAAAAGGCTTGTTTACTGTTGGTGTATCTTTGCATGCACGTTTAAGCATGTACACACGTTTTCTGAGTGCACGGGTTTGTATGTGCGCCTTACCCGCTCGTAGTAGGATGACCTGATCATCGAGGGGGAGTTCAGAGAAGTGCGGGATCCTTTTGGCCCACTCCACCAAGGTGAAGAGCTGCTTGTCTGCTGCTTGGCAGATATTGGTGACAGGGTCGTTGGTCTGCAGAGGAATGAGGGAGTAAAAATGGCAAAACAATACAGTCAATAACTGTTTCTGTGATCTGCTTTTAAATTTGCAGCAGCGGTTAAGCATATGTGCAGCCGCAGCTATTTTTGGGTGCTTTATAAAATGACAAATTCCTCTACACACTTGTGAAAGTTTTAGAAGCCAGACTCTGACATGATCCCAGAGTTCTGTTACCACTGGCACACTGCCACCAAAGATCAACATTATGAGATTAGGGTGGTAGGATTTATTGCAGGCTGCATGAGACTGTGCAGGTCAGTGTCAGAAAAAAATGTGTCTTATCTTGAAATGATTTGTCTAAGTCTATGAGATTATTACTAAATAGTAAACAAGAAACATCATCTTCATCACAGCTGACAGCAGCACTGACAGTAGCTGGTTTGAAAAATAGAGTTACTGTAGAGCCTGGACTCAGTCCCATGAACTATCATCTTATGTTATTTATCTTCAATTTGCTTACTAATGAAAACATTTGAATCATGGATCTGCTGTTTCAGGGTTTGGAGATTCCTTCCTGAATTTATTTACACTTCATCATATTCCATCACTTCAGCTCCAGTATAGCTACTAGCTAAATAACTACTTGGCTTTGCTTGGGTACATGTTTTTTGACCGCCACAGATTGGGACCAACATCACGCAGTGAGGTGTCAGGTGTCAGATTAAGAGCTCGAGGGGTTTGGCCAAACCCAGGTTTGGCCAAAAGGTTTGTCCTCAATTCTTACAGAGTTTCCAGGGCTGCCATCGCTGTATGTCTCTGTTTTGGGCTCCACGGCCAGCTCAGCATTCAGGATCTTGTCCACAGGCATGTCCTCGTTGAAACTGCTGGTAGATTCCACCTCATTCTCGCCTCGCTCCTTCCCGCGCTGCCTCTCTTCCTGAACCGCTGCACACGCACAAACACATACATTGAAGGTCAAGCCGGGCACATTTAAATCTTCCTGACGAGATATAATTGGAACCAGTCTCCACCATTAAACTTAGACTCTGCTTATTCCAGCACTTGACTGAAACTTATGTATACACATTGACTCAAACATTTAAATTCACGACACACTTTTTTTATGTACCAATATATATTATGATGTACCAATATATCCTTGCAAATTTATATATAATATACTATACTAAAGATGAGCTGTGCATGTTTCCATGCATTTCAGCCAGACATGGATCTTGACTAGAACTTTAAATATATTTCTGCAGGGATAACACATTTCTTGTTTACACAATATGCAGTTTTAATCAGGTTATGTCTGGGTTTGACAAAGACTTAGGAATGCGGGCCTAAACATCTCACACATGCACACCTTCTCTCTTCATGCCCATGGCAAGGCACTTCTGGTAGCGACAGTACTGGCAACGGTTTCGCTGGCGCTTGTCAATCAGGCACTCCTTGTTGTCTCGACATGTGTATGTGAGATCTTTACGGACGGTCCTCTTGAAGAAGCCTTTGCACCCCTCACAGCTGTATACGCCATAGTGCTTTCCTGTGGAAACAAAACCCACAGGGTCACTCCTGCTTTCAGCCAGCGATGCACCTCACAGCACATATGGCTCACAGCCAGTGTGGACTGTAAACCTATATTAACCCATAATCTTATAAACTATGGCATGGCATGTTGCCATGTATGAAAACCACATTGGTAAATGCAGAAGCAACATTATCAGAAACTTGTGAGCAATGGGAAGAAATAGACTGATAAATCTTACAAATTGTGTCATCATGAAAACAATCTAACTCCATCTGGATGACAATTGTTTCTGAGGAGTGGGAGTGTCCTCCATCCTCACCCTGTAGCATTACCTGAAGAGCGGTCCCCACAAATGGCGCAAATGTGCTTTGACATTCCTCCAGGGCTCGTGCACTGGTAGTTGATGTTTCCTAGGTTCTGTAGGCCTGGTGGAGGCTTGATGTCCTCAGAGCTGCTGACACTGTTCATAGAGTTCATCTGAGGATGACGGGAAGACAGAAGAGAGAACAGAGACAACCAGTTGAATCTTAAGTGGTAAAAAGTGAACTAAACAGAGCAGAGGAGGAAGCAGAGGGGAAGTAAAGAGTTAAAAGTGTCAGCCAGTCTCATGACACTCTCTCTCTTCCTCTATTTTCTCAGTTTGTTTTCCGCTCACCCATATTATTACTTTCTCTCCACCCACACACTTTATTGTGAAAGCGTCTCAGGGTGCGATCACATGCTTGGGCAATGGGAGGAGCTAAGTCTTCTGTCAGAGGCTTGTCATACAGGTTTTTTTTTTTTCATTTGTTTGTTGACAGGCAGAGGCGTAGGAGTCACGTGTGCAGAAGGTGCAGTCCTCAGACTCAAACAGCAGAGGGGGTTCCTGTGTAGGCTCTTCACATTTCAGGGAATGAAGGTAATTTTGAAATTGGTGAAATGTTAAGATCCTGCAGTTCATTTTATCGGGCCAAATTGTGGACTTGGAGAATTACAGTGGCACTGTATGTGGCTTCACCAAAATTCACGCATCACTTAATGAAACTGAGGTTTTGTGTGATGTGGGACTAGGAGTCCCAGAAAAGCACAAAATGTGAACAACCCACCGAGGTTAAACTACATGAGGCTGTCAGGGTCAGTGTCCACCACTCAGTAGAGGCGATGAAGCCTGTTAAATGAGAGGCAAAATATGTTTAAAGCCAAGCAACAACTTCGACTTGTACATATCTCTCTTTCTCTTATCATCCCTATGCCCTTTGACCCTCTCCTGCTGAGAGAGCCAGGTAGGACCGCCTGCACGTGCCGCACACTTATGTTTGTTTAGTTGTTTATGTGCAAACATCTGCAAACCAACTGGAAACAACAGGGCTGACCTACATATGCCCCCTTGTCCTATATCTTTGATGCAGTATGACATATAGGACAGCCTCCTCACAGTCACCCCGGGCTCTTCCTATCACTTATTCACGAAGAGCGCTTTCATCTGAATAACCTCTACTGGCAAACCGAGCTGAAGACTCTACAGCTGCGACCGTGCAGCAGAGGAAACTGTACGAGTGATCTTTTCTCTGTCCTTCAGTTTCCCTGGAGCTCACTACTTCTCCACACTCCCACTGCCCTCTTCGACTATAGTAGCCCCAGAGGCACACAGTCGCACTTAAATGAGCATTCAGCCCCCACCACATGCATATTCACTCATCGGTGAGTCAGCGGTGCACAGCTATTCCTCTTCAGCACTTCTCCTTTTTCACAAATATTTAATTTTACACATGTATGGCTTGAGAAAATGACACCCTGTTGTGCATTCAAACAGTTGTTCAGACGCACATGCTGTTTCAGACAGACAACATATTGGTGCAACAAAGAGCTACAAGCACTGTATATGGATTATTGATGCATCATACATTCTTTATATAACACATGGTATGAAGAACATACTGCATTAGACGTGGAAGGTTTACTTGCACCTTTAATGGGCCAGACAGGGGTATCCACTTCTCAGTGAAAATGTATATTTTTTTATTTATACTTATATACAGTAAAATTTTATATTGTAAATGAACCAAACAAAATCTAAGAAATATGGATGTATTGTCCATTGTCGGTGATACAAATGAATTCATACAAATGAACTGATTGACGGATAATTAATTTGCAGCTTTTCGGATTCATCATTTAAATCTATTTAAGATGCATCTAAAATTTGAATCTATATCCACAGACATTTCTTTGATATATAACTACAGTTATATATTGTTGGGGTTCGGACTGCTGTTCATGATATGTCAGTTCGGATTTTTTTTTTCATCATTTTTATTTTACACACCCAATGACGTGTTTACTTATGTTTACATATTTACTTTAAATCACAATAATTAATCTATAATAAAAATGAGCCTTAGTTGCAGCCATAAATGCTGACAGAAACACTGACATCCCTCCCCCATGTATACTTTAAAGACTGACTACCCAGCTCTCAAATTGACTCAAGTGATTTTAATACATAATTTAATGGTATAAAATAAAAAAGTCTGAGTTGATTTTTGATTTTCTGTTGTTGTTATCAGTAGAAAAATACAAAATTATTGCTTTATCACTCAATGTGAGCTAATCTCTTTTTTATATGTAATTATAGCTGTGGTTTATATAAAATTATAAACTACTGATAAGAACAAGATGATAGAAAAAATCTAAATAGATGTACAGGCATAATATTGAATTAGAATTTTCTGTGCTCAATGCTGTCAATGCAGAACTGCTCTCGAACTCCAGTTCATCCATGAAAACAGTAGGAGATGCGACATGACACAATGACCTGATGGTGGCTTGGTCAGTGGCTGTTGGCGAGCGGTGAAAAGATTCCACCATAACATCGTATTAACCCTGACTGTCCCTAAAGGCGCAGATCCATACTATGATTGAAGCAATGTATATTATTGTCTGCTGCAGCCTGCAGCACTGGCGCTGGTCCAGCAACTGAAGCACAATAGGTGTGTATGTCTGTTTCCATATGTGGGGCTGATTATCAAAGCACTGAGCCTTGTGGGGTTTGTGGTTTATTCAGTGGACCGGTTAAAAAACGTACCACCATTAGTCTCTCTCGCAGTCAAGTGTGCCTGAGAGTAAAAAAAATCTTGTAGGTGTTGATGTTTATTATTTGTGTGGTTTGAAAAGCTGCAACTTCACACAAAAGAGAGCTGTGTTTGGGTCATAAAAGACTAGTATAATAACTAAAATGGAACAATAGAAAAAGTAGAAGAAAGTCAGGGAAAATGTCTTTTCTTCTTCTCTTTCAGCAGTAATCCATTAAAGGGCTAATAGCTGGACTGTGTCTTAAGTCCCCTCGCATGACAGCAGCAACACAGAACCCAGCGATGACCTTTTTGGGGCGAGACGTTTAAAGGTCAGTGGAAGGGTAGGGGAGAAGGGAAAAGCCAAGGTATGCCAGCCAAACACATTGGATATGGCTAACCTTCAACCTCCTGCATGCGGTCAGGGATTCCAAGAAGGAAAGGCACATGATCAACCATAGAAAATGATGATGTTTCACGCAGGCAAACCTTGCCAAAAAAAAAAAGTAATTTGAAAGAATATAAACCTCTGTTGACGAGAGCACAGCGATGAATAAAAGGCCTTGTCTGTTTTTAAACAATGTTAAGTGGGAAAACTAAAATGATGAAAAACACAATTAGATCTGGAATTTACTGAACTAAACATTGAGGGGGAGTTTTTTTTTTTATTTAAACACCTCCTCACTTTTTGAGACGATGTCCATTGCTACTGTATCTGACTACCATCAAAACAGCCACACGTTTTCTCACCTGGGGACTGCTGAGTGGTCCAAAGTTCATGCTGGGCGTGGACGGCAGCGAGACAGAGGGTGAGCCTAGTGATGGTGTAATGACGGGGTAAGGTGAGGCCAGGCCGTTCATCGGCGAGCCCAAGGTGGACATGGGGGACGGCAGGTGCCTGGAGGTGCTGATGACTGATGGGTGGCCCACCATGCCGCCCATGGGAGGGGGGTGGGTGTGGGCCGTGCTCATTGGCCCTGTGGAGTCTATGAAGAGAAGGAAAAGTGTGTTAGAGAACAAAGCTAAATAGTGTACACCAGTGCAATCACAGGTAATCCAATGCAACTAATCCTGCTTTTGTGAAGATTATAATGTTCATGTTTTGTTGACGCTGAGAGGTCATCAGCATCCATTTGGAGTCACATGTCAATCTGACGTGTCCTCAATCAGCCGGGCTTTTAGCTGCCAAATGCTCCCCTGTATTCACTAGCTTGTCTCTAACTTTGACTGCCTTATGTTTGATGCTGAGCAGGTAGCTTCTAGTGGGTTTTTTTTTTTTTTTTTTTTTGAAAGCAGCTGCCTGCCGTGGCCGCAAACTACTCTGATGAGAGTATTGGGTGTGGACCAGGAAATTAAAGAACCAAAATAATGAGTTAAAAGACACAAAAATTCCCAGTAGACCTCTTAAGGAAACTGTGGACTTAGGGAAAATACAGAAACTCCTTTCACATAATGCATAGTCATTTGATCCAAATGTTAATATAAAACTATTGACCATAGCAGCTTTGAGATCCCACAAGAGCAAATACACCACTTAAAAATGAGTGAAGCAGCAGCTGATGAAAGTTGTTGCAAATTTCCTCTTAGTGATTAGCCTACAAGCGTAAAGCATACCAAACTTGGGAAATGACAGCATAGTAGATAAACACATTTCTATTTTTATGGCCACATGAAAGGATCAGAGGCGTGATAATATATTGTTGGTCGACAGTGCAATATGCCTTCACGCAGTCAGTGATGTGTAAATATGGCTACACAGAGTGAAGTCCGCCTGATTTTGGTCACAGGGTGCTGACTTTGCAGCCATTGATGTAGACTGACAGGCTGGCATTTACATAGATGACCTACTTAGAAAAGCTGTCAGTCAACTGGGTAACAGGGTGTGGTGTGTGTCAGCCTACTCATACAGCATTTACACACAGGGGCCAACACAGGCTGTACACATCATTAATAAATGCCTACATACAATTTATACATTGAGGCTGTCACGGGTTGTACTGGAGCAGAGAGATGGAATAAACAGTACGCCTCCGGGTTAATAACTGTTTTATTTTTTTTCCAAGGAAAAAGATACTGATAAAGAATGACATACCACCAAACGCACATGAATGTTTGGATTAGCCTGAATGAAAATTCAGAGTCTTCCTCTTGCGTGTCAGTGCACCATCCCCCACGCACCTTTACACATACATACACAGTGTGATACTGGGCCCAATGCCACTGTTCTTAGTTAAATGTCACATTCCTGTGTGTGTGTGTGTGTGTGTGTGTGTGTGTGTGTGTAAAGGTGGGCAGGATACCCTGACACACAATGAGCACCACCTGTGTTGTTCAAGTTTTTTTTTTTTCCCTTGTTGTTAATCTCCCAACTCAACTAGGCCAGAAATCACTGTCCTCCTGGGACTGTCTTCATTGTTTTGCGTTCCACCTGAGTCAACAGGCTACAACTGAGGAGCCGCAACTTAAGACAGCTCAATTTGAAATGAGCAAACAGTCGCTGTGGCCTTCTGCAGCCAAATAATCAGTAGCATTACGTGTGTGACTTTCAACTTTTCAAGTTTTGTATATGAGCTAAACTCAAAAACTAAGCTGCAATAACTAGTTAGTTCATCAAATAGTCATTAATCCTCTTTT
The DNA here is from genome assembly GCA_038496675.1 of Rachycentron canadum. Taxonomy (NCBI): domain Eukaryota; kingdom Metazoa; phylum Chordata; class Actinopteri; order Carangiformes; family Rachycentridae; genus Rachycentron; species Rachycentron canadum. Next base: position 18,272,716 of record CM076656.1, on the reverse strand, counting down.
TACTGCAATTGTACTTACTATTTTAACTGTTACCAAATGAGGGCCACAGAGTTTATAATGTAAAATGCTACTTTTTCTGATTTTATCCAATAGAATTGCTATATGCTGACACAGTGAGAAAAATCCAATACACATATACAAATTGCACTGACTATCTGGCAGTGTCAGCACTGGCGTATTAAAAAGACGTGCTTCTTTTTTTTGCCTTGTTCTGAGAAATAATTGCTTATGTTCACAGTGTTTGGACTCTCTTTGCCTGTCAAGTTTGCTGAAGCGACTTCAGTCTTCAGGCTTTTTTAAAGTTGAACAGAACAACTTGCTAAATACTTTGCAACACTTTTGAAATATTGCTCTGATACTTAACCTCTGACAGTGATTAAATGCACATTAGTTTCTTCTCCACTGGACACATGAAGCATAAACTCCAAACATGAAAAAAAAAAAGAAATGGAAACTGTGAGTAATGTAGAGCAGTTGCTTTCAGATGTCACGGATTTGGGAAATACAGAGGAATGTCACATTGTCTGCCTGGATAGCACTTTCTGCATGAAGACACACTCTTGAACACACAGCTGGCCATTGAGTCCCTCTCAGTATGCCAAGGAACAGATGTTGTGCAACTTCCTGTTTAGCAGTGAGACTATAGCCTCCACCCCCTTTCTCACTCGCCCACTTTCTCCAGCCCTCCACGAGTGATCCCTGGCAGGCAAATATGTATTGGGGCCTTTCTCTCTCCCACAGAGCTGACTGGATACAACAGCAACCGTACACTTTATGAGCAGTTAACTCTTTATGCTGTGGCCTGTACGGCAATGAAAGTGAACTACCTAGATTTAATTCCTACAACGGCAGGCGTATATCCCCAACTTTTTTGAAGTTTCATCTAATCAACAAGCTTACGTAATGGATGAGCACAGGATGAGTACAGCATGTACTGTCTCAGTTTGTGCACTGACCCCTGTCTTTATGTGCATGGCAAATTCCTTCTGTGGCTCATAAAGTTCTATTCTATTCTCGAAGTGCTGAGTGAAGATATAGTAACAGGGCGTCTGTCACTCCAGCCAACATGCTCTCATGGACCTCCAGACCAACAAGTGCCCAGATGTAAAAGATGAGAAGATAAAGGGTGTTGTATGGTCCTGCAAAAGACAGATCAGCTGTTGTGGACATTTCGGCCATCTGACAAACCTCCAGTATGGGTCTTTCAAAACCTCACACTCAAAACGCGGCCAAATAAGCTTGAAATCAGAACTCAACATCACATATCAGTAATGCACACTCATCAAAAATGACAAGGTAATAGATTTAGGGATGCCTGGAAGGCCAGATCCTGGCCAGCTGTTCCTAAAATTGTATTTATGTAACGCTGCTGGTAAAATCGATTGATCTAACGGTGGCTGTTAAAGCCATTTGTCAAGCAGAAAAAAGAAATTCTCAAACAAATGCTGTCTGATTGCTGCTTTATGTTGCTGCATTGTGGCCTTCTTAGGGTTTAGACTGATGGTCGCAAAAAACAGGCAACTTGACAACACCTTGAGCTCAGAGAATTGTTGACACAAAGGAGTGTATGTGCGTGTGTGTGTGTGTGTGTGTGCTTGTGTGCGTGTGTGGACCGAGGCCAAAATGTTCAGCAGAGGAAGCATAAATCGGCCCAGAGCGGCTCAAAGGGGCCTATCCTTGAATGACCCGACTCAACCGGCTGTTCCATATCCATTCTATGTAAATCACCTCCATACAAAGAAGCTTCTGGAATGTGCATCCCCATCACACGTTACCCAGCTGAGAGGCACATCACTGGCCGGTTACTGATCAACAGCCTAAAAAAAAAAAAAAAAAAGACACTCATCATAAAAACCATGTTGCATTCATACAGATTTGGCTCCGGTGCCTCCTGTCAGTCTCCGTTTAAGAGCATCTGTTTGAGAGCAAACAAACAGACAGAGCGGCGAAGGACACCTTTGACCGCAGCCGTAACAAATCAAAGGTCGCATGTTGCCAAACTCTTGAACCAAGTTTAAAAGAGTTCCTATCTGCAGCAGCAACAGTTACATACACACCAATCATTCCCAGAAATTACTACACCAAACCTTCAAAATGACTGGGCAGGGTCTAACATCACATAACATCTGAGGCTGGAATTGAATTAGAGTTTTGAATTTTTATTTCAATAACAATAAATGTGGCAATTACTATTTTAAAGCAAACTGTTTACTACAGTTTCTTATATAAATGCTTTTCCTACTTTATTTTATTTTTATTTCCTACTCTATTTTATATCATTTTAAATTTAAAAAATCTTTAGGTTGTGGACTGTTAGACAAAACAAGCAACTTCAAAGTGTCACTCTGGGCTTTAAGAAGTCTTTGAATACTTTCTGGCGCTTTAGTCAGATTAACTGATAATTCAAATATGGCTCTACTATAAAAAGTATGCAACATTTATACAACTTCACATAAACTAAAAATATTTTTAACTGTGTACACTCAAAAGTTAGAAACATGATGCTTGAATTAGTTTGTATCAGTGTAAACAAGTGATCAGAAACAGAGCATTACTGTAAACTATTTCAGATTCCCTGCTCCATGAGACCCAAGGCCACATCATCATCACCATCATAAATCAGCTTCTTTATGCGTTAGATGATCCTGTGTTTGTAGGACAACCACCTTGTGGCGGAGAATAGCCAAAGCCACAAATATAGCCACAGAAGTATCACACTGATCTGATGATCAACAGGTTTAAAGAAACATCACAGACCATGAACCTGCTAAATCCCTCAGTGTTAATTACTGGGTAGTGGCTGGATGGAGCACTCCACTGTGTGGTAATTCAATAAGCCCACGGCCCACTAACTAATAATATCTCCTGTCCGAAGAGCAGACCAGACTTCGGTGTGCATATGTGGGAGGAGGGGAGTGGGCTGTGAGGGATAAGTGACAGGGGGCGGGAGCAACAGATCCACTCCTGAACAAGCCTCAATGTCTATAAGATTAGCCACCAGGAAGAAGGATCCTCAGCATGTGCAGCGATCGGTTTAATTCCTTTTAATGCCTTTTTTTGTCTGTCTTGTTTTGTGTGTGTGTGTGTGTGTGTGTGTGTGCGCGTGCGCATACAGAGCTGCTACATGCTCATATCTGCGGCTGACAGTGCTGTGACCGAATGACAGAGAGCAGAGCGCATCCTAAAGTAATCAGACGGACAGCCTGCGGAGCTCATTAGATACAGCGTACATGTAATTAAGAAATCTCTTCACTGCCAACCAGGCTGACTAGTGCCAGCCACGAACCCTGGCTCACACACACACAGACATACAGACACACACAGACAGACACACACACACCCCTCGCGTGCGCACACAGTCATCATCTTTCACATTAAATGAGAAAGAGCACACAAATTTCCCATGGACACTAGCACAAAATCACCACCCTTTAAACATTCATTTCATCGCTAAATGAGGTTGATGTCTGATCAATTGTGTCAGTAAATCCTCTTATCCCTGGGTAAGTATCTGCAGCTCAGCAGGCCAGCTGTCAAGAAGGTGGGAGGCCGAGGAGGGGGGGACGGAGCCAGATTGGAAGGAAGGGAGCAGTGGATAGATAGACGGGTGGATGGGAGGATGGATGGGGGAGGGCACCGTGGCGCTGGCAGGATGCCTCACCAACGCTCACATGATCCCACCACCACATACGCCTAATCTCTCTGCCTGGCTGAGAACATTAGATCATCAGTTGAGAAAAGCCCCTGTTTTTTTTTTTCTGCGCAGCTGTGATTTAGGAGATAGAAATAGTTAATGGTGAGAGAAAACAAAAGATATTCTGTTACCGTTACATAAACAGCAAACTATCCTTAGCTGCTTCAAGGACACCAGTTCCAATTTCTGACAGCTTTATTGGCCATAAAGAGCCACAAAAAATGCGTAAAGCCCAAAATATCAATGACACAGGGATAGCACGTCTGTACCGTCTCCTGTTGAAACCTAAAGGAAATAGAAAAATGTTTTTCCCATTAGGCTATACGGCTGTGACAACACTTCAGCTACTGAAGTTCTCTGACCCTAAATTCTGCCCTGTAGTGAACTCGCTGGTGAACTCACATGCACTATCCCCCAAAAGAAGAAAAATCCACCCTATCTATCCATGTTTCTCTGCAGTTTAGCTGTAGCACAGCTTTAAACAAACAAATGAAATTGTCAGTCAAGCCAACGAACAAACAGGACATACTGTATTTCACATATCTAGGCCGGTGCTGCCATGAGTTTACATCCACAAACTTACACAGGGAGGATCGATGAGGAGGCCAGCAAGTGATGAAAAAAAAAGAAGTTTGGAACTTAAACAAGGAGAGCTAACACAAGTCTGCTTGCACAGACAGAACAAGTTGAACAAGCAGTTGTGGAAAACAAATAGACAAGTGGACTGAAAGGCCCAAAGCAGATCGAAGCATCCACCCTTGTGGCTCCGTCTTGATGAGGTAACTCAAATTAGTTCCTGGAAGTAAGTCTGTCACTGTTACAAAGGGCTATTGAGTGACAAGTATATGCCATCAACACACACAGACACACATCTCATACTGTGACGCAGTGAGTCTGACCAGGGCAACCTGACCTCTGGATGTGTGGCCAGATCCTAGAAAGACAAGCCAAACTTCACCACCAGCTTAGTAGACAGGCAACTTCAGTTTAGATTTGGGGTAATGTGACATCCAAACAAAAGAAATTTTAGAAATCAAACCTGTTTTTAAAAGACCACTTGGGAGACAAAAAGGACTAAGTGGCAGTGACTGAGGTAAGAATGGGACTAAAGGGTCTGCAGCCTTACAAGCAGCATTGTGAGGCTGCACTCAAGCTAAATGCTGACATGCTGCTGTTTAGCAGGTATAATATTTACCGTGTTAACAATCTTAGTTTAGTACGATTCACTAATTAGCACGTGAAGCACATCTGAGGCTGATGAGAACTTTTTTAGTTTTGAAAATATTCTGTCATTATTATTTGGCATTTGAAACCATTGCAATCCATCCAACAGACTGAGACGCTCGCATGGCCAAAAAGGTCTTAAAAGTTGTGGTGATTTTGCACGTTTTAAATTTCATGCTAGTTCTTATCTCCATTTTTCAAAGCATACTATTGTTTTTCACTGATTCCTTCCAGATGGTAGGTAGAGAGTCATAATTGTATTATTTGCTTGAATTCCCAGTTTACTTTTTGTAAAAGAAAATAGCCCTTGAATGAAATGTATCTGCAAGTTCCTGCAAGTACCTGCATAGCTGATTTTTACCTCATACTGGTGTAAGCTGAAACTGTTGGCTGTCACAAAAATGTATGATCTGCTTTGAAAATAGGCTGGTTTGAGGTGAACTGTGTCCAATTTGTGTTTAATAGCTGAATGACCATCTTCATGGTTTTCAGTCAGGAGGAACTACAGTTGCTAGCAGCCTCATATGCTGTATGTGTCACATGCTTCTCTCAAGGACACTAGAAAAAAGAATCAGTGCTCTACTGCCCATGCATAACACATACACACACAGCAAAGACAGTTAATAGGCCTAGGCCAACTACAGCATGTGTGTATGTGAGCTCCCATCAACACCTCCCACACCTCTTCTAACACAGGAAGGAGGAAAAGAAAAATAGCTCATCAGAGCGAGTGATGATGGAGGGATGCAGGGTGACAGACAGCAGACACAAACAGAGAGAGAAAGCAGAATGGAGACGGCTAATAGGATGGGACAAGTGTTGATGGATAAACGGATAGTGAAGGACGAGGCAATGAGAGCTTGAGGCGTCCTTTTAAGTTGAGTGGCATCCTCACCGACCACATCTGAAACCTCAAGTGACTCACAAGCTCTCAATTGAAACCTGCAACAGCAAGGCCTTGTACCTGACACTGTTTGTTCAGATGATCCAGCGGGTTTAAAAACAACATGGCAATAACGTCATGAAATCTAGATTTACATATAGAATCCATAGCAAAAAACAGTCCTCCAACCACTAGAAAACATTTACCACAATACAGATCATACTGTAAATTATACAGACAACTGTAAATGTGATTATATCCCATAGATGAATTCACCCTGTCAGCTGCATGTTTCTCCCACCGAGAAATAAAATAAATAACTTCAAAGAGTACACAGGGATTAGAGGCATTACCATGATGCATCTGTGCAGCGGTACTTTTTAGTGCTCAAGCTTCACTCATAGAAAAAACACATAGCAACAGCAGTGCAGACAGAAACATCTTCCACTAACAACAATCCCTGGACTGATTCTGACCAGTGCATTTCCAACAAGACACACACAAATAGACACAAACTACTCACAGTGGCCATAATCTATCTCCCTCCCGGGGCTTCCTCCAGTTGCAGGTGATGCCACAGGGTGCCACATGCCGTCAGGTACAAGGGTGGCACTGGCAGGATGCCAGTCATTTAGGACCAGGACTCAGACTTGAGTGTTGGCGTGATGACAAGCTGAAAAATGACGCTATACTCCAGGAACGGAAGGGTCACCGTAGAGAAGGGTGGCCGGGGGTGGGGCATGAGTCAAGAGCAAAAGAGGCGGAGTCCACCAGCGCCGGTTATAGGATTACCCAGATTATCCTTCCCCGGAGATCAATCCCACAGGAACTGTTTGCTGCCTGACTGCCGCACAAATCAGCTCTTCTACCACCCACTCATCTCATGTCTCTCTCTCTGACTGTTGGTAAAATTATCTGTGCGGTGACACCTGTTGTAGTGGCAGAACAGGGTGGCTGGCACAGGGCGGGAGTCACACTTAAGCATACAGTATAACCAGAAGTTTCCAATTACGCCCTCTTAAAAAAGGATCAAGACAGGAGAGCATGTGAAGACAGTGTGACACCGATGTTGCTTTTGTCTACAGAGGTTGTTATGTGTCAGTGACATTTCTTCATTTTGTTCCCCTTTTTTGTGAATATTAGTCACAGGCTGTGTTTAATATGTAGGAGGTGTAAATGGGATGTGAGTACCAAGAAAGGAAAAGATAAGAAGTGGCCAGAGGCTAAAGAATTCTCTCTTCTATCTCACTCAAAACCTCAGTAATTCGGCTTCAAGCCAAGGAAAAACTGTGCCAGCGTGCATGCTTAATGGTAATGTTATGGCATGTGGAGCACATTGTGAACGTGTTTATGTGTTTAACAAGTGTTATAGCATTCCAGGAAGTCTGGAATTGTCTTTTTCAATGCTGTCGGATGGTGAAGCAAACACAACGCAAAGCGAACCCCCAGATGCAAACACGGGCCAAAAATATATCTTAAAGGCAAAGAGGAACAATACATGACAAACCCTCAGGGAATCCAAATAAACTGCAAAATGCATGCAGGGATAGGTTTAGACTTTAATCTGATCCATGTTACAAGACTGCAGCTCACAGAACATGCTTTCAAAAATGGTGATAAAATGGTTTTAGTGAATTGAATCAAACAGCACTAAAATCATTCTGCTGGCAATGCGAGTTAAGTTTAACAATAACCGAGGCAGCATGCATTCTTGGCCGTGGAAGTATGTCATATCATTATCACCAGAAAATAGCCCAAGCCAATAAATGTGACATTGGCACTGATTTAAATCTGCAGCTGCTGCTTTTAATTTATCCTGCCATCCTATCAAATGTTGACTCTGCCTTGTTTCGTACATTTGCATTGAAAGATAGCATTGAAAACCTGGGAAGCCTTGTTCACCATGTGTGCATATATTTTACTTATATGACTTAGAGTTTTACTTGTGCCGTGCACCTGCATGTGACTGGATCAAATGTCTATATAGTGCTTGAAGGACAGCCACTAGTAACCAGATCCCCTCAGTGACAGTAACCTGGCAAGAGACTCTAACTTGGTCAGACACAAGAAGAAGAGACAACAGCCAAGAAAAAGAGACACTTGCCTCTTTTTCAGACAAATCCTACAGGGAGAGGCTAAAATAATACAGTCCTTCTTAAATGCATGCTGTTATAATAGTAAGTCGTGGCCCACATAACAACTGTCAAATTAACCCTGAGAGCCATAATTAGCATTCATAGATGTATCATGGACTGGGAAGACATGGGGGAGGGGGGGAGAGACTAAATTTAGGGTACACTCCTAAATGTTCAAAAATATAATTCCCAAATCACAAATCTCAAAAAAATCATCACAGCAACGTGAGCATGTGTGTTGCATTATCAGGTACAAATGTTTGTGGGTACGAGATAGGACTAGCACACTAAAATGGCACTTGGAGCACTCGAAATAGCTTTATGAGGTTTGCAGCATATTCTTGATATCTCTCAATGGAGAGGTTTAATGAGATCTAATGTGCTTAGCTGTTACCTGTTGCTGTCATTTGTGCTCCTGTGGGGCACAGAGAGCCATGAACAACACTTTGCTTGGTCAGTCAAATCAGCTTCAATTGAGCCATAAATTTCCCCTCTTCAATCCCAGTCCTTTTAATGGTAATAATGAGCTCAGTGGTGCTTAAACTTTCCAATCATATACTTGCTTTGGGGCTGATTCTGGGATACTAGGCTGCAACACATGACTGTTTTCCTTGTTGATGAATCGATTAATTATTTTGCGACTAATGGTTTAGTCTTTGAAATACAGTGCAAACAGTGACGAATACCCAACACAAGCTGCCTGAGCACATGGTGAGCTCCATATCGTCTGTCCAACAGCCCAAACATACTGAATTTACATTGATTTAAAACAGATAAAAGCAGAATATCCTTACTACCGAGAAAGTAGAACCAGGGAATATTTGGTACACTTTTTTCCTTCTAAATCAATTATCATAATTACTGAAGATTAATTTTCCATTAATCAATTAACTGATAAATCAGCTAATCATTTTAGCGCCATCTGGGTATATTCAAGGACACTTTAACTATACAGGATAGTGGAAAATAGCACACAACAACACTGCTACTTTACACTCCTCCACACAAGAAGATAACATCCCTTTTACTACATTTATGTGATGGCTGTCGTTAGTAGTTATTTTTCATGCTACAATTCCAAAATATGAAATCTATAATCAGTTTATAAATATAGCTTATTCTACATGAAAGTACCCTACATTAGATGAAGCAGTTAAACTTAGCTCCACCAACTACAGCAAAAAATACTGCTTTCATGTTAATGCAGCCAGTTCACATGGGTAATTTTACTTCTAAACTACAACTTTTTTTTTTACTTGTATGTAAAAATTGAATATAGCACTTTCACTTAGTTGAGTATTTCTGTCTTTTATCTCAAACTTCCTCAACCGTACTTATATTTTTGGACAATCAATGTAGTTTCACATCTAAAAATTCATAGCTATGATTTTTTATGTGCACACACAGCAATGCCGTGTGTGTGCAGGTGCAAATTGTGACATTTACTGTGTTTGCACTCAGATACACTGTTAGGAGGATATGTAAGTTTAGTCAGTATTTGATGTCAAATGCACCACATCTTTTGCTTTTATGCCTGAATTAATAAAACACAAAAACAAAGCACTTCAGATGAGTGAAATCGGAGAGATGATATATACAAAAGTATATGTTCAGTGTGTGGAAAATGAGAGTTAGTGTGCATCCATGTGTGATAGGTATGTTGTTATTGTATAATTAGCAAAGAATCGCTTACTACATCTCATAACCAAACACGGCTGCAGCCCGCAGGCCCTCCAAGGTTCTCTGCTTGATTAAACCTGGAATTAAATCAAGGCTTTGACCTTCTTCACTAATGACTAATTAATGGCAATTAGCCCAGAGAATGGCCTCCTTACGCCCTTTCTTTTCCCTTCATCCTGTTCTCACAATTAGCACCCACTCACACAAGCACAATATTACGCACTGCCACGTAAATACACACACTCAGTCAAAAGTGCCCAGGAATAAGCCCATGGTGTGCATTGTGTGCTAATGACTGTGACAGCATTGAAGCATTGCAGGTCCCAACCTACAGAATCCCTGAGCAAATACCTGCGAGCTTGCCCCACCCACTCCACCTGTGTGGTTTATTCAAGGAAGGAGTAGGTGGGCAGGGAGGGCACGCTGTAAGGCTGCTGGGGCTCCACAGTCAAACAGTAACACCCACATTCTTTAAGTCACATGATATCACAGTCACATTTTGCTGAACAATAAGCTGTGCATATCTAGAAAGTTCTGCATGTTTGCAGCTATGAAAATTTTGGCGTGTGATTGGGTCTGTGCCTCTTTCAGCCTGTGTGTGTGTGTGTGTGTGTGTGTGTGTGTGTGTGTGTGTGTGTGTTTGTGTTTGTGTGTATGCGCGCGCTGGGGGGGGTGAATCATTGACCTCTGGCAAGTGATGAGAGTTCACATCAACTAGGGTGACCTTTTTCTCCACCACCACCACCCCCATCCACCCCACCCACCCCCCCCACGACTCTACCCTGCACTTCCCCTTTTATTTTGCTCCCCTCACTCTCCCACCCCGTTCTTCTTACTGCCACGACTTCCCTGATTGGTGAGCTAAACTAAGTTCTCACTGTCAAAAGTTGGGAGCAGAATGGGCGCTCGTCAGTGTGTCTAGAATCACTTCCACTGACGGAAATTTTTTTAAATGCTGAGAGAGAAAATAAATGCTGACTCTACTTAAAGCCCGGGGCAGACCTGCATCAAACCTGCTGAAACGCAACATGGGAAAAGCTGAGTGGATCGTGAAACAATCCACACATAATCACCAGACTGTTTTTTTTGTTTGTTTTTTTTTTGACTTCACACTTCCTCGCCTTCCCCTCACACTCATGACAGATTCCAGTGGGTGATCATCTCCCATTCAAGAACTGAAAACTGTTTACAGCCTGGTTTGGGTGTGTGGGCTTTTTATACTAAAATATATCATAGATCATAGCGGTGAGCCAAGACACAGACAAAACCAGACTTGGAACGATCTATCAGTGGTTGTGGCTTAAACCCAGAAACAGCCCAATGTCTCCAAAAACAGTGGTGGCTGTGATAGATGTCTCATATATATATATATATATATATATATGTGTGTGTGTGTGT
>CM076656.1:18205696-18261348 GCA_038496675.1 Rachycentron canadum | reverse complement strand
TATATATATGTGTGTGTGTGTGTGTGTGTGTGTGTGTGTGTGTGTGTGTGTGTGTGTGTGTGTGTGTGTGTGTGTTATCGAGTCTCTTAGAAGTCATGTGTTCACAGTTCAGATTTTCTGTTGACACTGTTGATTCTCTAATGCTAAAAACAATCTCAAATGTTCAATGTTTAAACCAAATTATTATCCACATTACTGTAGGACCATAATGGGACAAAAAAAAAAACACTCCCCCATTGAAACCAAGACTGATGAAATTCTTTGAAAAACGCTGTGTTTGAATGGGAGAATGGAAAATGAGAAATGTGTCAATCGCAACCAAAGTAGGTAAAATGTGCCAAAAAAAATGTTTTACGTTGCTTCTAAGGCAGTTTTTACTGCACCACGACCACAGAGAAAAAGCTTGGTATTATTATCAGGGGAAAACCAATGTCTGATGCTTAATAACAGATCAATAACAGATGAACATATCTGCACAAAACCACACTGGCGTCCTAATCTGCATAAATCTTGGGATGCCTCTGCTGCCTGATCAAAGTGAAGTCTTTAAAGACAGACAACAAAGACTGTGCAGCCCAAGGGGGTGGATGAGGAGGAGGGGGGGTGCTCTGCTACTTCTGTACACTTTGGGCTTCCCTCTACATGCTCTCCCATCCAGATGTCTCGCTCATTCCCCTGGGAGCCACATTCATTATGGAAACAATTTTCAGCCCCTACGAATGGTGCCGAGATATGTGCGATAACACGAAGGGGCTGTGCGATTTTGTCTTCAAACACTGGTTTTATTTGTTTCCTTGCTATTTTCTTCCATTTCTCCCCCACACAAAAGACAAAGGTTTAGAGGCACATGCCATATTTCTACAGCAGTGCTTTGACAGTGAGTGTATCATTCAGGGAGAAAAAAACACATCACATGATGAATGATACATGTAGCCTAGTGTGTAACTCAGTGAAGGTTAAAAAGCCTGGGACTCTCTCGCTCTCTCAACTAGAGTCTAATCTGAAAAGGCTTGGCAGTCAAAAACACAGACTTAACACTTATTTGGCATATTGTAAGTAGGCTATGTACAGTGTGTGCTCCACGTGTTGCAAACTCCACAGTGGAAACGGGACCAGTCCCATTTCCTTGTCTCTGTGGATTTTAGGGTTGACATTAGAAAAAATCCTGGTAATAGAAAAGGGCCATCAGCTGGGTCAAGGGCAAAGTCACCAGAGCGAGACCAGAGTTCAGCTTTATGGAGCAAAATCTCGTCCTGCTGTCATCCAGCTGAATATGGCCACAGCGCTGAGCCAGGGCGCGTCTTACACCGGGCTGAACTCCTGTTTACCACAAAAGTAGAAGTTTGTTTATCAGTAAAAATCCGCCATTCCTGCAGGCTGTTACGTGCGTTTCTCTCTGGATCTGACGACCATCCCAGACCAATAAATTGTGTTTGTGTCTCAAACAGTTTAGCAAGAGACGCGCGACAAGCGCCATAAATTACATAAGCGCAATTAAAGTGCCAACCTCTGACCTTGCCTGACCGGCGCAACCACGATCACCTGACTTTTTGCAGTGGTCGCAGCTTTCGTTTCAGTTGACACACTTGCAAAACGACTGGTAAGAAAGAAGGAAGCACGACAACGGGATTCGTACTCGGGAGCCAGTCGGTCGTCAAAGTCCGCGGCTCGCAGGCTGGAGAGAAGACGCCATGAAACAAACGCACCCCCTCTTAAGTCAAAACAAAACGCGGCAGCCCCGCGAGCAGCGCCACGGCCAAAACCGGGGCGGAGATAGGTCGGCGATAGGTCGGGGTACTTACTGAGGTGTAAATACGGATCATTACTGTCCATATTGTGCGAGTTGTTGCGTCGATTTCCTACAGTCGGTGCCGCTCCACATCCCAGCGCATTCCTCTCCCAGCGCGACTGAACTCTCTGCAAGGCGGCTCTACGCGGGGGCCCAGCGAGGGAGGGGGGGGGCGGCAAAACAGGGCTTCTCCCAATGACAACAGTGGTCGATATCAGGATCCAACGCGATCGTGACGAAACGTCTCTCCCCTCAGTCACCATGTGTTGCAACATTTTCCACAGTAAAATGTTACTTGACTGACAGAAAGAAAAACATCTTTTAAAGACACTCAGCCTTTTTTTCTCTTTTTTCTCCCCTGATCGTTTTTCTTCTGCACAATCTCCCTCGATACTAATAACAACTGCAGCCAGTGAGTCTAACTAACGTTAACAAACATGTGAGGGGTGTGAGGGGATGATGGTAGCAAATTGCTGTCAGTGTAGATAAGATTAAATACCATAATGCACGCATTTCATTTCATTTTATTTTATTTTTCTGATTGTGTTGTGCAGCCTGCACAGTTTATAGGCTCGTGCAAAGCAAACATTGATGACCCACTTTTAAATCAGGATAATACATAATATAATTGTAAATTACCTCAGAAACATGCAAGGAGTGACCGTGTCCATTTGCGTTAATAATTAATCAAATGTCTAATTGGGTGTATTTTAAAGTCTATTAATGCATATGTGTGTGGTTTCAAATGCAAAACAGTGTTTTTAATCTCCTGCCGTCTTCTTCTGCGGGGATCTCTCCCGTGTTTACCTATTGCTATCATGTGAGTCCTGGTCTGGGTACCCCCCGGAGTCCCCCCACACCCCTGTTCAGAGTGCGGGGTCATGCAGGGGTGAAGCTCTCGGTACCTCAGAAGGTTATTCAGGAGTCAAGCCGCACTGTGGCATTCAGAGTCTTGAACTGCGGAGCGGGCAGACGCTCCGTCAACGCCGGCCCGCTGACCACTCAGCGAGCCTCTGGGCGGCCCCGCTAATGGGACAAGCACCCCCGGGCTCCGCCGTACTTGTAACAGCGACCCATAAAAGAGCACAGGAGGATGCTAACCAAGATGAATGGCATTTTTTTCTCAGCTCATTCTACACTAATCAGAGCTTTTCATTTGTTATGGCCTTACGCCAGCCCCTGCACCGCAGCCTCCATTAGGGCCAGATAACGTATAAATTCATTAAAGTCAAAGAGGGACATTAAAATGGCCATTTGTCAGATCTCCCTTTGTGTGGCCCTAATGGTGGCACATGGTTCGAGGCATTGAGATGATTTTGGTGGGGCTTTTTTCTCTCCAGAGCATTAGGAGAGGAACGTGGGAACTGGGAAAGACCTGTGTGTTTTTCTGTTTTGTTTTTTTTTATGAATGGAAGCTATTTGGATTTTTCTTAAATTAATCTTTTGGAAATTTGCTGGTTTCTTTTTCAAAATAAAGGCATGGCACCAGGAATCTGTGCTGCCTAAAAACTGTAAAGTGTTTTTATTATTATTATTATTCTCTCAAATGTTTTTTTTCCCAAGTAATTCACTTCCTTTGCTTAAGCATAGCAAATGTTTTATTTTGATGACTATCCAAACCATCCATCAACTTCTGATCCCCAGCCCCCTCCAACCCACCACACCCTCCAACACATACATCCAAACCCACAGTCAATGAAGCAACCCTTTGCACAAATCCCTTTATATTCAAGGCACCATTCTCACAAAACAATGTCCTAAAGACTAATCCCAAACCAAGCTCAACAAACCTGGGCCCCCTGCTAGCAAGTCACAGTGCAGCTAACTGACCGACACAAACCTGACTAACAATCTGTTTTAAGTCACCTTGAAACACCACTTCAAATGCATGGCGTCGTGGCCACAGATATTAATGCATTGGATTTAAACACACATGCCCCAAACACACACAACAAATCTTTTCTTTTTTGCCCTGTCTCTCTCTCTTTTTGGCCTCCTTCCCCTATTCCTCTCCTTCCCTCCCTGTGTCCGTCCCTCTCTGGCTTCAGGATGGAGGTTCTGGCTGCGTCGTCATGGGAGATGGCTCTCTCCATCTGCCTCTGCTGTCATTAGCCCATCTCCATCACGCTTTATCGGGGGGACCCCCGCCTCCCCTCCACCCTCCTGGACCCTCTTCACTATTCTGACAACCCCTGCCCCCTGCTCTATACATAAGCCTGAGATGATAAGTGTTCCCCCTCTTTGTGTCGGCCAGGATAAGACAATGCCACACAGCACTACAGAACATCATCCATCTCATAGGTCATCAATCTGGGACACAAAAGATGAAATGTAGCTCGAATTCTCTTTTGCAAAAGGGGGGGTTCTCTTTGCTTAGAAGAAGCTCGTCCTCCACCTCTGTCATTCCTTTTCACTCCCGGGTTAGTGGTTCACCAACAAATTCTTCTTTCTTACGTGCCCACATGGGAGGAAAAGTGCCTAATGCGTGTCAGCAGTTTCATTTCCTAATGACACCAATGTGTAATTGCAGTTGCATGAAAACTAAAACAAATCCAGACATTATTTTAACAAAATATCTTCAAATATCTTTTCGACATGGGAAGCCTTATTAAAAGTGTCTTAAATTGACACACTAACAGGTCTCTGCCAAATGTACACACATTTATTTGCTGGTAAATACTAATTAAAAGCCCTGTGTCACATAAATAACACAATTTACA
Source organism: Rachycentron canadum (assembly GCA_038496675.1). NCBI lineage: Eukaryota > Metazoa > Chordata > Actinopteri > Carangiformes > Rachycentridae > Rachycentron > Rachycentron canadum. Next base: position 18,256,839 of record CM076656.1, on the reverse strand, counting down.
TTTAGTTTCTCCTCCTCTCTGCCTAATTGGGTTCACATTGTCTCATCACCAGCTTGGGGTTTTTTGTCTTTGGTCATTGTCTGTGACAGCATTGTCTCAGTTTGGGTTCTTTGTTTTTATTTATGTGTTTTCTTTTAACAACACATTCACAACAAGATAACCCACTGAGAACATTTTCTTTCCAAAGAGGCCAAGAATCATAATTACACACACATAAACACACGTACACAACACAAAAGATTTTCTCAGAAATAAAATCAAAATCGTAGTCATGGTGATTGCATGACAGTTAGCCAAGTTTTGTGTCATGGTGCAATTTCTACTCATTCATACTGTTTTTTTCCACTAAAATTACTGCAGGCAGTTGCTGCTGTTTATCCTGTAAACCAGTTCCAAACGTAACTTTTTGTTTTTACAGCAGCCACAAGCATTTACTGTTGGATCGAAGGGGCAGGATTTGTGAGCAAAAGCAGATTTGTGTGTACTGTAATTGGATTCTAGTGGATGATGGAGTACTGTTTCATCTCCTTTCTTGACTCTCTAATGTGCAGGTGAAGTTTGTCATCTTGAGCCATCATGACTACAGATAACAAGAGGCAGAACGCCTGTAACCTCCCCTGTGTTAAATGCTTAAACTGGGTTCAAATTGGATGAGCTTGCAATGGTCTTAAGGATCTGATGGTTGATTAACTAACAAACACCTCATCAGTTCACAAAACTAGGTAATATATTAATATTTGATGATAAAAACCCCCCCCCAGGATTATGTTGCTTATAACTCCATAACATTGTTTAAATGAAATCTTTTAAATGATCTAGTTGTTTGAATATAGAAATATATTCTTTAAACCAACTAAAACAAATACTGGACACCTCTGGTTCATTTCTACATTATATCAAAGAGTGAAGTCTCCAGTTGTCCAAAAATATTGTCACAATGTTGTGGTATCAATTTAAAAATATTATTATACAGTATATATGTATTACAGTTTGTCAATATCATTTTCATGTCAATCTGCGTCTTTATTCAAGGATTTTTATGTCAGAGTGAGAGACTCAGAAATGGCATGGTTGGTATTTTCAGTTGATGAGAAAACTATAATGCAAATATTCATATATTTAGGTGAAAAAAACTTATAAAATAATCAGAAACCGTTAACGTGGACATTATGCTCCAAACAAAAGACTGTTTTGCTTCAAAAGCAAGAGAAATGTGACAAAAGCCCCTAATCCATTTCACACAAATGTTCGCTTTAAGCGCTCTGCCAATATATCAGGTTAACCTGTTAATCTGCTGTCTCTGTCTGGGTCTGAGGGGCTTTACACACAATCAATATGATGAGCCCTGAAGACACTCCATGCCATTACTGCACCACTCCAATCAGACATGCTTGCATTATCATTATCACATGATGTAAGGCAGACACGTGGCTCACAGCGTTTGACACTTTGACTTTGAGGTACGGTAACCTCAGACTCCAGCCAGGTGCACAGTCACACAGTTGCATTAGCTATAAAGAGAATATAAACAATATATTGCACTTACCAATGATTCATGAAATAAGGTTGCTTACATTAGTTGATTAGGTTTTATGTTACAGGTGGACTGGAGACCTCTGGCAGATGGTTGACCTCTGTTAGTCTTTGCCTGGCTGTAATAAGTTAAAACAGACTGGGGGCTTGTTGTTTCAGAACAGAGTTAAACCAGTCCAGCAGGGAATCAACCAGACCACCTCAGGTTAATCTCGGTACGACCTGAAATGTCCATGAAGGATTAAGCCCAGTGTACACCTGCTACTGATTTTTAGCACACAATGTCTCTACTTACTGCTGTGACTACAGTCACATTTGGCACAGGTACCATTGCAAACAGAGTAGAAGTATAAACTGTGAAAGGATTAGGCTTATTTTGTTACAGAGGTGTACATACTTAACATTTCTGCCTAATGAGGGCCTGCTAACAGATTCACTGGATAAGAAGTTGATTTGTGGAATAAGCTCTATATAACATATTTGTCCAGATGTGTAATGCATTTTCCATTACTGTGTTTTCATTGTGAACAATACAGGATCTCTCATTTTGCTCTATGAGCACATATGCATACAGAACTAGACTGAATTGTAGACATTTGACATTTGGATGTTCTGATTCAAATGAGTCATGTACCATCAGGGCTTGGTCACCGAACGCCAGGAATCAGAATCTCCCTTTTTTAGTTTTCTGCAACAAAACAGAGATCGTTTGTGTTGGCAGGTTTGATCAGTGTTAGATGCAGGTGTGACAACAAGGGTCACAACAAAACATTTCCCATAATGCAACTTTATACAGTGTCTTTATTTTTCCTCTCCTTAAATTTACTTTTAAATTAATTCATTAGGCAGACACTTTTATCCAAAGCAACTTAGAAGTGAGGAACATCATCAAAACTTCCTTTGTTTGTAAAGCTATGTGTAATGTGTGAGTATTTACTTGTGCCCTTTGCTGGCATTAAGTTTTGGTGCCTTTTGAACAGGTAACCTTTACGATACCCTGACACCCATTCTCACATGGTTTAACATAATTTCCCATATTGATGAATGTGACTCTGACAGCTGTCACATGACTGCCATAGGACTTAATGACTCGTGTAACATTATGGTGTGAATGACCCAAAGAGGTGTGAATGCCTGGGGCTCCCAAACAGCCCTTTGGATGAGTTTTAAAATCTATATAATTACAATCCAGTAGATGATTTCATTGTGACCAGACAATGTTCTCTCTGGATCAAAGACAGTAAAACACATACAGCATTAATTAGAACACGTGGTGAAGTATACAAAAGCCTATACTGTGAATGCTTTGATTGTGAACATGTCCATTGGTCGTGAGTTGCCAATGACTGTGTTGCTGTTTGCGATTACTGATTTGGTAAAACCTAAAAGGTAAAACCTAAGGTACCAAAGTGCAAATATGTGCATATTTGCACTTTGGTACCTCTTATACAACCACAATTCCAACTTGCCAGTTTGACTTTGATTTTCAATGGGAACTCTAAACCTGAATACACACAAACACACCAACACATGGAGACTCCCTACCATCACTGTGGGGACCAAAATTGAGGTCCCCATAGATTAAGACTGCTCTTTTCCATTATCGTCACCGCTTATCCATCAGGGGCTGTAGCCAATCCCACCTGACATTCATCAAGAGCAGGGTACATCCTGGACAGGTCGCCACTCTATAACCTCTGAATCCAATAAAAACCATGAATGAATAATAATAACTGTTCAGTACTTGGCATCACTGCTGCACCTTACATAACTCAATATGTATCTGTACATACTGCGCTATTTATCTATATTTTGATATTTCCACTTATTTGTTACTTACTTATAGCCCATTCACAATATTACTTTTTTTTTTACCTTGTGCTGCACATATTCTATATTTTGTGTTTATTATTAATTTTTTTAATTTTACATTCTATCTCTATTTCAACTCTTGAGTCAGTACACATTTCTAGTCATATTTCCATTTTATTTAGTTGGAGCACCTGTAACAAACCAAATTTCCCCTGGGATTGATAAAGTATTCTGATTCCCTAATCGCAGGACCAACATATAAGGATCTGGCTCACACTCAGGCCTACGGGCATTTTAGAGTCACCAATTAACCTAAACGTGCATGTCTTATGTCTCTTGGAGGAAGCTGGAGAACCTGCAGGGAACCCACAAAGGGAAAGGGAGAACATGCAAACTCCACTCAGAAAGGCTCCGGGCCCAGGGTTCGAACACAGGACCTTCTTGCCATGAGGCGACAGCGCTCACCACCTTATCAGCTCTTTATAAACTAAATATGAGCTAAAATTAAAGTGAACAAATCCCAAAATAATTAAGGGTTTGAATGGGAATTTAAAGTTGAACCATAGTTTTATTGAGACACTTCCTTCCTTGCAGCTGCCCTCCATTACAAAGAGAGGTCAACTCTGTGGAGCAGACTGCAGTGCCATCACGCCGCCTTGGGGTCAGTTTGGGCAGCGCCGGCTGTACTGTACATTTCCATGCTGCTTCGTACATTCGTCCCTCGGCGGCACCCGTAGATTTACGGTAAAGTCAGACGTGTATCTTCGCGTCAAACGGAAAGTGTCACTACCCAAACAGCTACAACATGAACAGTCCTGCGAGCCGCGGCTTTGTCGAAACGTGTTACAGTGGGATTATTTACTGATGAATTCAAACGAGGATGTCGTCCGCCTTAACGTTAGACTTCGAAAATCGTCAACAACCTGCAGCGATGGATAGCGAAGCTGGCATCATCTCCATCGACCACGGAGGAGAGTGGGGTAAGACCAGTAGAGGCAGCTGTAGCCAACCGCTGGTGGTTTATAACCGATTAATGAGTCCTTAAAACACAAATTGTGACAAGTTTGTGGCTTCAAAAGCACTTAGATACAAGTCTGAGGTCGATGCGGTGAGTGTGTCTTCATAGGATTCAAGTTGTTGTTGTTAGCAGCCGGTTAGCATTAGCTAGCCGCTAGTGATGTGATGATGTAACCTGCTGAGTCTGGATGTAATATGTAAATGACAGTGTTTCTGTGGCCCCTGAATGGTCCCCACACAAGGACCACACAGTGTAAAACACGTCCTGATAGAGACGAGTTGCTCCTTTTGTTTTGGAAGAAGTTGTAGGAGCTAGCTAACTAACAACACCAACAACAGTAACTTTTGGTGTTGTCTTATGTTATCTTATGTTGTGCTGCAGGTTTTTGTTTTCTTTTTTGTTTTTCTTTTGTTTTGTTTTCTTTCCTATTTCCTTATTTGTTGTGTAACGATTTTTGTGTATTTTTGACTACAATTACACAATATATGTTGCATATATGCACATAATGGAACTACCTGTACACTGATAAGTCTCTAAACATTTCACACAGCCAGTGGTGGAAAGTAAGGACATGTAAGGTACATGTGTGTAGTTGAGGTCAAATTCAGATATCTATGATATGTCAACAGCTCCACCACATAGTTATTTGTTTCCCTCTAAATCTCACACAAAGGTTCAATTTTAGTAAGGGTGTCCAGTGTCCCAACAAGAAAATAAAGATCAGAGAAAAAGTATAAATGCTGAAAACAGATGTGTGCATCAGACCTTTGCTTTTGCTTCTTTTCACTGACTTTAATCATCTCACCACCTCTGAGATTTATCTGATTTCCCTGTAGAGAAAACATGCTGCGCACATACTGATATACTGACATACTTAAGTATTAATAATTGAATTATATTATACATAATAATTAACAATTAATAATAGTATTAACATTAACCAAACCAGCACATTTATTTTAATACCTTAAATACATTTTGCTGGTAGTATCTTTATTATAGTAGGATTTTTCTTGTAGGACTCACGCTATTTAGTATTTCAATGTTTCCGATTAAAGGCTCTTGATCCATCACTGTATAAGGCTACGATTGATGATGATTCTGTTGATTATTTTAGTTCATCAGTTAGTCCATAAAATGTCTCATTCAAAATTTTCCTTAGCAAACGTTGATTGAAAGCCACATATAAATACTTACACTTGCTGCTAGGAGATACACTAAATCATTCACATATCAAACAAAATCATAATTGTCTCCTGAAAAAATCTTGCAAACAACTGAAAGCAGTTTGACTCATTTTGTGGGCTGTATGCTTGTCTTCACACAGACATAAGCCTCTTCGATGAACTGGACAGCCTGGGAGATGCGGATGAGCTGCTTGAGGCCCTGGGGAATTCTTGCTATGCGAGTATCTTATCATCGGTATGTAAATTGTCAATTGAAATGTAGTCACACTAGAGAGCACCAACAGGAAATGTGGAAAAGCTAAAAATCTGCGTTATGCATGTTATGTTATGCAAGAGCAGTAGATGCAATGTGTAGATGTTGGGCTAAAACTGTAGGCAATAGCAAAAGTTTCATTGACTTGGCTTCTTGAACAGTTGTAAGTGATCTAACAATTGTTTTTTCATGCCTCAGAAACCAAAAATTGATCAAGTAATTATACACCCATTGCTTGCAATGTTGGTCCGACACTTGCTGTTCTTTTCAGTTTGCGTTTTGATAAGGTCACTTGGTTAAAAACTGTATGTTTGGTTTCTCAGGCCAGTGAGGGCCCAGATCTGGACTTTGATATTGACATACCTCCATGGAATGAAGTGGACACAAGCAGCACCTGCACAGGTACAACAACACACACTGATATCTATGTTAAACGCGGTTATAGTATTTCATCATGTTATAACAGAAATCTGAAGAGAACTAAAAGATAGTCTGACATCCATGTGATAAATATGTAGATGATGTAACCATTGCATGCTTTTGATTGTGGCACCCACCAGTTATAATGCTGGCTAGTGTAGCTGTACTATGTTTCTTAAGAAATATGGTTTAATATGACAAAACACAACCTCAATAATTTGCATTTGCTTGCATAGCTACATTTGGATTTAAATGCAAATCCTGCAGGTGCAGCTTATTCAGTAGCTGTGCAGTCACAGGACACAGTGGTAAAGGGTATATAAAGGCTATCTGTCTTGAATTAATGTGTGATAGTAAATCACACCATCCCAGGCTGATAAGCCACACATTTGTCTGCGTCTTTGTCCTTGTGTATCCAGATGGTGAGGTGAGCATGGACTCTCTGTCACCTGCCCACACCCTGAGCTCTGTCCACCCTCCTTCCTCTGTGGAAGCTCTGTCCCCTTACTCATTACAAGTAAGTAACTGTTACTTCACCTCTTTGTCCTTCTTTGCAAATGTTTTTACTGTTTGACTTGTGTTTCCAATGCAAGTTTTACCTTTGCTATTGGTCATGAGTATTTACATATGTGTCCATTTTGGCGCAAGGAATAAATAAAATCCTCATCCAGATGGTGTCCAAACCTTGACAGCTGCTCTTTGCTTTTGGATAGACACACATACACTTGAGACACTTATTAACAAAAGCCGTAAACACCTTGTCAAACTAATAATTTGCTGTCCATCTGAGCTGTGCCCCACCCCCTCGTTAGATAAAAGGTGCTGACAACTTCAGCAACATTAGCATAATTTAGCAGGCAGATGTTTTCACAGTGTGTCAAAACAAGGACAAGGGTTACATTTTGGTCTCGCCCCAACACAGTCTCCACACATTTGTCTGCTCTCTGAATCACCCTGTCTGAATCCAAGGACACATTTGTCTACTGGAGTCTTTGAAAGTTGACAAGGATACCAAATTCATATTTGATGTGATGTGTCCCAAGTACATGTATTACAGAAAATACGAATGGCTTAAAAAAAACTTTTGTTTAGCAGCAGGAGTAAAGACAATTTAAATCTTCTGTAAGGATTAATTGATTAAGCATTTCCAGCTGTCACTGTGCGATGACCAGCAGTAGAGTTGGCACTAGATACAAGAACTAAATCTTTTCTGCCTCCCTATACAGGATGAGGCCCTGTCACCGCAGTCGCAGCCCTCTCCCCTTTCAGTCTGCTCAGAGTCCAGTGGCTTTTCTGAAATTGCACCCCCAGCTAAGACAGCTCCAAAGAGGACCAGCCAGACCACACGAGGTGAGGCAGCATCCACCACACATCCGCCCTTTCATCCATCCATATTTTTTATTCTCTGTCCAAAAACCAGGGGGGATTCTGCACCACAATCTGGGTTTGCATTATTCTTGGGTGAAGAAAGCTGAGATAAAAGTCGTCTCTCATCTGAAAAAAATGTTGCTCCAGTAATTCTTAATGAAAATTTTCTCATCAGCTCAGAGTCGGCCTTTCCTTGTATTTACCTAAATCCTGTTCTCTTATCTCACTCCTTCCATCCCCCTCCCCATGACACATACATAAACACATCAGCCAAACCGGCTCAGCCGATCAAGAGGCCGATTCAGATTGGCCCGAAAGTTTCCATCCAGCCCAAACCACTGATTACAGCCGTGCCGTTGGCTCCTACAGCAGCTCCCCTACAGGCCAAGACAATCATCATCCAGCCCCTGCAGACCACTGTGCTGCCTGTGGTCAAACCATCTCCGGTCAACATCCAACCAGCACCCCCTCCAGGTCAGAGCTCACACCGCACACATTGAAAACACATTGTGAGACATTGCTTCACATTACAATAGATTACCTCAGACTTGTGCACTAGACTGTGTAATGTTCTTTACATAGCATGACTTTTAATTTTGTATTATACAATATTAGTTATGATTGTGATCAATTTGATTGAGATCCTTGCTCAATCAGTTAGGTAGTTGTTTTCTTAGCCAGCAGAGGGTGCTTTAACCTAAGTTTTTGCTCATTTGTTAGCTTCACACCACAACATCCTGCTTAATGGTCAAATAATAAATCAGACATCAAGATGTTATGCTTACTTATGTCCAAATCTTTGGGTATGAGCCCTTTATAAATAAAGAATCAAGTAAGTTTGTTTTACATCGCACATTTTAAATAGGCTATTATTACGAACTGCTGTGTGTTTCGTGCATTAAAGCCATTATTGCTCTTGTTTTGTGGTCTAGCCTGCCTGGTTTACCAATCTGGTCCTGTGTGTGTGTGTGTGTGTGTGTGTGTGTGTGTGTGTGTGTGTGTGTGTGTGTGTGTGTGTGTGTGTGTGTGTGTGTATGTGTGTGTGTGTTACATCAACAGCACCTAGGCCAATGTAAATACTTAAGTCATTGCTTGGGACCCAAGTGGGTGGAGTAACTGACCTCTCTCGACTTGAATTTGAACTTGGCTCTTCTGTCTGCCTGGTAACGGCCAAGATGGCAAATGGCTAAGGCCAAGACATCCAAGTTTAGGACCCCAAATGGAAGTCAAGTCTAGCCTGCTCAGTGTTAAGTGTCTCTTTGGGTTAAGATGCTCTCCCCAATAGTCACAGCCAATGAGTGAGAGCAGTGCATCAAAGAGACGAAAGAAAGAAATTGGTGTTATTTAATGGTGAGATCACATTTTACAGAGTTATGACGTGGGGTGTCATTTATGTCTAAAAAAAACAAATAGGCTGACAGGTGTTTCCAAGGCTTTTCATTTCTTTTGACTTTCATCCTGTTGAATTGTTCTTGCAGATGGTGAGCTTGGGCACAAGACAGAGTGCTGGCACCACACACATTCATTAGCAGGGCTGGCTAACACTTCTGCACTATTAGCACTGACAGGTTGTTTAGTGTTAGAGATGAAGGTTGCTGAGTCGGTTTTGAGGAATGGCTCCTGGCACAGCCTTACTGGGAGGGGCGGACTAAATCGTGGGAGGCTCCCACATTAACAGGACATTTATAAACACGGACGGCATCGTGTTTTTGCTAGTTTGCTAGTAGTTCACATTTTAAATGTGGGCACACATGCATGTGTATGTCTGTTCATGCACATAAAATTCACACAGCTCTCAGTTAGGAATGTGGAAGTTAAAGACCACAGGTCAAGATAGTAAACAACCTCTCCACCTGTACGTTAAAAACAAAGTCCCATTAAAAACAAGGGGTTAATGTAGGTCACAAGAGGTAAGGGGGGTTGAAGGAGATGGACTGTATCATCTGCAGCAGGAGGCTCTTTAAACAGCAGACTGATACAGCCTCAAATATTAGCATAGAAGTTTCTGTTACAGAGAAGGAGAATGTGGGATAAGAACATCCACACAAACAAAACAACAAACTGACATACACATGTAATCACACTCAGTGTTAATCAATGTTGATCATACAGAAAAAATATGATTAGAGTAATGTAATGTCTGTGTTCTCTCTCTCTCTCTCTCTCTCTCTCTCTCTCTCTCAGGCCGTCCTATAGTGCTGTCTCAGACAAGCCAGGTGCTACAGATCCAGACTCCACAGACCATCACCAGCAATGTGGTCACCATGCCAACACTCAGCCAGGACAGGCCAATCCCCATCGCGGCTCCACCAGTGGTCTCCGTCACACTTCGAACTCCTTCCTCAGACGATGACGTGAGTCACTTCCCTTCCTGAGCCAAGTCTCAGTATGCTCATCTCCTAATCTTTGCATCATGGCAGCAGATGAAAAGTTTGCATTTTCGCTTTCCTGATTTATTTATTTTTTATTTTTTGAAGATTTGCTTAAAATTTGCATTACCTTTCAGTGAAAACCTGACAAAGAGTCAGCAGCAAATGGCCACCTCTGCATTCATGAGCAGTTATTTAAAAAAGTGTAAACATAATTTTTAAATAGTTAAAGACAAAAACTAATTAGAAAAAATATTTTATTATATTTTCACTCACCATAATTTTATAGCCTACTTGAATGGTTGATTTTTAGGTGCCAACCTTAACCCTTACCCCTATCAAAATGTTTTCAGTCCATTGACTTTGTCTTGATCAGTTCGGTGCAACATGGTCTGTAGTGGACCTGCCTTTCTGCCTTTCTATGGTTACAAAATGTAACCATAGAAAAATGGCATCATGAACATCTGATTGTCCAAACAAACTATCGATCACAGTGTTTGACAAGGATATCAAACCTTTTAGAAGCACTCATGACTAATTATTTCTTTCGGCTCATAAGTTCATACCTTTCACTAAAAATGTGCTTAAGCAATTTATTAGGTAAAGTATCCTCATTGGAATAAATGGCATCTTCAACAGTTAGGATATGCAAGGACTTGCGTGCAGCTGCATGCTAATAAGAAACCACATGGGCATGCATGCACTTGCCCACTATGTAACTATGATGTTGTGGTTGCCATGTTCACACTTGGACTGGATATTGTCCAATGTAAATGCTCTCATATTACCCTATTTTTACTATTTATTTTAATTTGACAGGCCATTGACTTTCATTTCTGGGTATAATATCAAAATAAAATATTGAGGGTTAAGTTTATACATATTTTTATGTTGGTGAATGTAATTTTCCACAATTAAAAGTCATTACGCTGAGTGGACCACATCAGACTGTAAAGAAATAAATGATGCTTGAGTAAATAGCAGGAATGTTTTTCTATCATAAGCCAAAATTTATTAGGTCAAAAAGAATGATTCACTCAGTAATTGAAAGATAGATCCACAGAAGAAAACAGCAGCATGTTGGTGATGATGGTGTCATTCAAAGTTTTAAATTGAGTGAAGTTTGTTCTTTTAGGCACAGCTCTTGGAGAGAGAGGCAGTTCCTTTTTAAAAAATCAGTTCAGTCTTTTTGAATGATTACGCTGGTGTATGAACCATGGAGCCACAAACAACCAGTGGATGATCATTATTGGCATCTGCTTTGTTTGTACCTGTGGGGTTTATTAGAAAGATAGACACGTTATGTAATATCAGTTCAGACAGTGTGAACAGTGTCACACAAGGACTATACTCTCTGTGTGGATGACACACATCGCTCTTTGTGTTCAGGGGTGATGTCAGGACAGCTGCAGTGGTCAGAATGAACACCCACAAAAACATGCAGAGTGAACGCACACACAGTCTCTTGACCTTCCGCCTTTCTCCTCCCTACACACACGTTTCTTGTTTGTCTGAGTAATGACAGCACAGGACAGTACAGAGCTTTCAGGGAATCTTATGAGGTCCTATTAACTACAGCAGGGACCGTCCCAGAGATTTTAAAGTTAAAAAAGAAAACTAAATGATAGTACATTTTGCTTATGGGACTCGTGGTGTGTCAGTAAAAGCTCCCCATCGCTTGTGTGTGCTGGTCTTATTTTGGGTGGGAGAGTCTTATATTCTTTTTAAGGCTAGTTTGTTGTTCTGCTTCCCTTCTTTTTCTGAGATGCTGAGTGACTGAGTAACTGTCAACCCGTGATGAACCCGTCTGAGTGAGATGCCGTGACTCTCAGAAACTTTAGTGTTGTTTCAGGCTTCTTTCTCTTGCACAGCAGTTCCTGACGGCTTGTTCTTGTCTGACCTTTTAGTCAGTTAAGAAACATGTTCTCCTTTCCCCTTCTGTTTGCTTTTCTTTTCTTTTTTTTTTTTTTTGTGAGCAGGACTTCTCCATCTAGCTCATACTGATGTGGCAGTGAAGCTGCAAAAATGCACACATTTTTTTTATTTATGGAGAAACGTGTGTCACATTGGTGAAATGTCACTTAAATCATCTGTAGTGATTTCTGTGGTGACACTGGGGCGACCGCGGAAAATGAATCCAACTTTAAGCTATTATCATCTTAAAGGTCACCGTGTGACCCTAATGCATTACTCATGAACACAAAAAACATTTGTCATAAACTAACGTCAGAATGCTCTGTTTTAACAGTCTGCTTAATTCATCCTGACATTAACGATGTTTTCCATAACGCTTTTTTTTAATGATTAACCTCAAATGAAATTTCACAAGTGGTTGTTGTTTTATGAATGGTAATGGCTGACCTCTGGTTGTAAAAATAGTCGGCCCCCTCAAAAGGGCCGAGAGGAACTTGTCCAATTATCATGGGCATAATTGAGACTGGAGAAGCACTTTTTGTGCCCGACCTCGAGAGAAATGTCAAGGAATTCCAACGCCTAGAGGCCAAAACAAATATGCCTCTCAGCCATTTGTAAAGCTAACCAAGTCAGTAAAATTTACAATAGGTTATTAAGGGAGAGGGGCTGTTCACATTGACTGGGAGGGGAGGAAAATTCGACTAGGTTTTTGGAGCTTTTACCTCAACTTCTCGCTAAAGAGCAGTGAAAGTGAAAAAATGACAATTTAGTCACTGAGCAGCCTTTTTAGCACCCTTTAAGGGCAAATAAAGATTTTCCCTCAGATCTTAGGCAGGAAAGTATCAGCTGTGCGGAGATTCAAATGGACCTTGGAGTTGTTTCCGCGGCCCACCGACAAGCTCTTGAGCCGTGTCATGCTGTGTGTGAGTGCTGCAGCTGTGTTCACTTTATAACCTCACTGTGGTTTCGCTGCAGCACAGTGGTGGAGATGGTGGGCTGGCAGGGGATGTGTAAAATGCCTGTTAAAGATGGCATATCTGTGCCAGGTGTTGCTGTATGTTGTATGTTCAATATGTCCCTTTTGTGTTGTGTGTGTGTGTCACTGTACATGTTATTTATGGTACTGTATTTTGGTCTATAGTTATCTTATATAAGCCCGGGTGTTGAACGGCTGCTTACGATTACATGCTTCAGGCAGGTGTTGTGCAGGACGAAGCATTTTGCGACAGCTGTAAACAACCATCAGGAATTGGGTCACTGTAATGTATTGGGCTCCCACACAGCCGGAGATTTACCTCTGTGTATGTGTGTGCGGGGTAGAGAAACAGTGCAGCCTGGAATTGCAAGCCTCAACAGTTCATCCCATTAGTTGGACGAGGGCATTTACAGGAGGGGACCCCAGGAAAGCATGCTGTGAATCTGGATATAGAGGGGGTCCCCATCACATCTAGCCTTGGTGTTGATGCTTTTAGTTTTGCTTCAGATCTGTTTTGTTGAGGTGGAAGGAAAAAAATCTCTTTGAGATATTTCCTGGACAGCAACAAGCAAGGTTGATTGAAAACATTGCAGCTATCTTAAAGGTTACGTCAGACAATTTTTTTTGATCTCTCATTTCTCATCTCCTTATTCAGCACTCATACAAAGGGAAACCTCTCATAGCTGCTCGGGGTGTAACAACATTACATCTTGTTGTTTTTCACCCAGTATTTGAGTCTGTGACTGTATGAAGGGTTGAAAATATGTTGAATACTTCAGCGCTGTGGATTTTGGTGCTCATGTTTTTGTCACCACATCTGCTTGCCTTTCTTATAATTTGTAACACGTGCTTTGGTGTGATATGCAGCAGGAAAACTACTGTAAATGCATCAGAAAAGAAAAACAGTTTGCACTGTGTCAGAGACTGTAGTTATGCAGTGCAGAACAGCAATCCTTTCTGTCTTGATCTAATGAGGATTTCTATTGATTTTTATACAATGTAAATAAATATTTCTCTGCATGTTCATAACTAACCCACAACTGTGGTAATTATACTTATTTTCTCTGTAGACTTAAAAATTGCAGACTTCATTAAATTGAGTTCTTTAAAAAGTGAATCGTAGCACAGAATATCTCTTAGAAAGAAGCAAAGATCACGGGTTGACAGTTATTTCACCTGTGGAGCGCATGCCACAATTATGTAGGATTTTACAATAGGTTTTATGACCTATAGTAAAATCAGGTGACATTTTTACCTTGACTTGTTAAATGAAACCCCCTCAATTGGATGGACTAACCCTTTGGATGCTGACCCTGTTGTCTTCACCATTTAGAAGTAGTTAAGCATGAGCTCTTTCTTTCCATAACACAATGCAGCATAATTATAAAATAACACATTCATTGACATTCACACCCGGGACTGTACCAACAGCTGTCTGCAGCTGGCCGTTGTGCCAGGCTTATTGGGCATCCTTGTGTTTTGTTTTTTTTTTCTCACATTGACTTTTCCCACTAACATTTAAGCAGTTTGAGTTATATGTTATGTTATATCAATGTTAGTGTTTTCCTCCCACCCATTCATGTGGCTTTTATTGAGAAATGCCACTTTGCCATTTTTTGCCCCCTGCCCCATGTTTCCCTCTTCAGCCTCATTGTGGTACTGATGTGAAGTCCCCTCGTTCTCGACTCCCTGGTAACTGCTTACTTGCAGCGTTCCCAGGCTCAGACTAGTGGCACAGCTCCCAGATTTGGGCTGGGAGACAGAGGGGTTTCTCAGGAGACAGAACACAAATACAGGGATCCAAATAACTTAATCACCAGCGGGGCTATTAGGCCCAGGATCTTAGAGGCTTACCCTGGGGGAGGGTGTTTGTGTTTGGAGACGAGTGGCAGAGGGGTAGCTAGGGACTGCCTGGACAATGAAGGTGTTCAGGTAATCACAGCCATAGGGTGTGCTAACTTGCAATAGGTCATGTCCAGATATGTGCTATTTGGCTTAGCATGCAGCGCTGTGATTTGAACTCTGTGCTCACTGACCTCTGGTAGAAAATAAATCCACTGTGCTAACTGGAAACAAAGTTAAACTGCTCTTATTTATTTATTGAATGATTCATTTGTTTATTTTTATATATGTATTTTTCGGTTTAGACAGTGATGATTTGAAAGAGAGACCTGCATAGACATATCTAGGGAATCTAAACATAAAAATTACGAAATACCATCTGTTTATTTCGAGATTAAGTTGAGCATGTAAGACTTCAATTATATCAATTAAGACTTATGACTTTGGTTGAACTTATTTTTTTTGTTTTTTTTTTTGTTTTTTTTACATCCAGACCTATAGCATACACAATTCCCCAGTGTTTATGTTTCTCCACTGTGAAGCCATTTCTCAAAGGGTGACACACTTTGTAAACACATCCCTCTTCACGTATAGAACAGAGGCATCGCCTGAGACCCCTTGACCTCTCAGAGGATGTCGGTGTAAATATTTTTAGGCAGAAGCTTGATCGCGTGCACTTTAAGGCTCTTTAGAGCGACATTAAAGCTGTGATTTGTTGCAAAGCTGTCATTAACCTCGCGACACATCTTGAACATGTCTATTTATTATTCTGCCACCGTAGTAAACTAGAGCAACAGCAGCCGGGGAGCTCTCCTGGTGAGAATAACAAAGTTGCCCCTGGCTTTTATGTCATGCTCCCCTTCCTCTTTTCCATTTACTTCCTCACTAAGCCATCTGTCTTTTTACTTGTTTTTCCCCTCTAATGCAAATGTTCCCTTTCTGAGACGTCTCTTGTCTTCTTTCACTTCTTGTTTTATGAAGTTTGTTGAGGGCACTACATCCTGATGTCAAAGCCCTAGAATTGGAGCAGCATTATATATGGAGATATATATATATATATATATAAACATAATATGTAAATGTATATATATATAAACATAATATGTAAAATACTATGTTGTTTTACATATATGTATCCATGTCAATTTTTCTCCTGTTTCACAGAGATTTTGCTTATATGAATGAAAAGCCGTTTTTAACCAAATTTCCTTGACTGCATAGATAAACATGATGTCACACTGATGAGAGGAACCTATGATCCACAGCCCGACAGGTGGCTCAATCATTTCACTGCATTCTCACAATAGCTACCCCCTTTCCTGTTTGGATAGGTGTCGAGTGGATGAAGGATGAAATAGACGTCTTGACATGAGTAATAACCTCTGCCAAATGTTATTCTTGTGTCTTTGTTTCTTTTTCGCTCACTTCAGTCGAAGTTGTCCCAGAGGCAGCAGCGCATGANATATATATATATATATATATATATATATATATAAACATAATATGTAAATGTATATATATATAAACATAATATGTAAAATACTATGTTGTTTTACATATATGTATCCATGTCAATTTTTCTCCTGTTTCACAGAGATTTTGCTTATATGAATGAAAAGCCGTTTTTAACCAAATTTCCTTGACTGCATAGATAAACATGATGTCACACTGATGAGAGGAACCTATGATCCACAGCCCGACAGGTGGCTCAATCATTTCACTGCATTCTCACAATAGCTACCCCCTTTCCTGTTTGGATAGGTGTCGAGTGGATGAAGGATGAAATAGACGTCTTGACATGAGTAATAACCTCTGCCAAATGTTATTCTTGTGTCTTTGTTTCTTTTTCGCTCACTTCAGTCGAAGTTGTCCCAGAGGCAGCAGCGCATGATAAAGAACCGCGAGTCAGCATCCCTGTCTCGGAAAAAGAAGAAAGAGTATCTGCTCTCGCTGGAGGCTCGCCTGAAAGTGGCGTTGTCTGAGAATGAGGCGCTCAAGTGTGAGAATGGCAACCTCAAGAGACAGCTGGAGGGCCTGCTGAGTGAGGTGAGAGGCTAGAAGCGGCGGATTTGCTAATACATCCGCACAGCCTACTTTTCTGCACTGATAAGAACGTCTGTGCAAATCTGAAATGCTTCAAGACTGAAAGCGGCACGACAAAACTTGTGAGAAAGACAAACTATGCATTCATGTATGATAGTTTGTGTTTCTTCCCTTTTCCCTGCAGAACACGGTGCTAAAATCAACAGCACCCAAGAGGAGAGCTGTGTGTCTCATGGCCGTTTTGGTGTTCCTTGTGCTTAATGTTGGACCAACAAGGTGAGCATGTGACAGTGACTGTGTGCATAGTGTCCACTGGCTGAAATCCAGTTCAAACCATACGAACAAGATTGAGAGACCATTACTGTGGCCATATTTGCGAAAGTAAGTAATTATTTGATTACTGGAGGAAAACAAATGGGAAGCCCCATGACTCATTGTGGGAAACACGCATCTAATGTAAGACATCGTACAAAAAAAAGTTTATTGAAAACAGTGCAGAACGTTTCCCATTGAAGCAATATGTTCTTTTTATCCTCGGAACCTACTTCATGCATAACGATCAACAGAGTCATTAACATATTATACAATAAAAGTTGACAAAGAGCTTGCAGAGCATCTTTTCACCCCAAGACTGGCTTGTTAATATTATTAAACAATAAGGATTAGTGCAGCATTTGTTTCTTTGTGGTACAATCCATATTAATGTACTACACATGCTGCAAAACAACCGGCAATTAATAGTTCATCCAAGCCATATTGCTCTTGTGTGTATACCCTTCTTATGTTGCTGCCAGAGTTTATAGGAGTTGGTGACTAATGTGTGAAATAGCCTTGAAATAACCTGCAGAGCTTGGGTGGGGGCAATAAACATTTACCACTTACAAATGTAGAGAAAATAATTTCAGGCTCCAAAAGACACATAAAACTTTTGTACGTGGCCATTTTTCTTATCTCTGCTTGTAAAATTAACAATCGTGACAAATTAAGATGAGTTATATAAAACTACACTGGGGGAAAAAAGCTAGATTCCACCCAGCGAGCAGATGGAGGGATTGTGTAATACCTCAAACTCAAGCTGGCAGTCCACCTCAAACTGTAACGACTGATTCTCTGTTCTCATGTTATAAAAATGTTTATTTTCTCCCGAGAATAACTCTCTCTGCGAGCATGCAAGCGTCAACTTGTTGAACTTGTTGGCTTTAATAATAAGCGCGTGCTCTGTGCTGGGAATGTGGTCTTCCAGCTCTTCTCTTGAGCTTAAACATGAAAAAGGTTCTCGGATCCATAAATGAGTTTGCTTTTGCGACTTGAGCGGTATTCACAGTAGCTAAACTCTGTGGCGTGTGTGCCTGTACCTGTGATCACATCTTTGTGTTTTGTGTTCAGGCTCTCCTTTGGAATGTAAAATATGCCCGCTTTTGAGGTCAGATCCTTTGAAATGAAAATGCCATTCAGTGCAGCAATACTGTTGAAAGAGACTGTGTGTATTTTTGCTTGTGTGCGTCCCAGAGTGCTTTGGGTTATGCAGTCTAGATCAGAGTTCAGATTCTGTTGCTTGGCTAAAAATGAAAAACCCTCCTGTGCACAGGATGTGGGCCACATGGAATTCAGTGGTCATTTCAGTCCAGTACCAGGTTCTTCTAAGTGTCCTTATTTTACCTCACCTGCAACTTTCCCTCACTTCACCTGTTGGTGTTTCATCAGTTTGTTTCAGGGTGGCCCGGGCTCCAAGCTGGAAGTTGTTTCCATGCAGCACAGCGGCAGACACCTGCTGGGTTTCTCCCCAGAGGCAGAGACGCAGGTAGTGATGGGCCCCGAGCCCCTCGGCAGCGGCCCCTCTGACATGGCCGGCAGGTAATGAGCTCAACCCCCACAACACCTTTCACAACACTGTGATTAACCACAATGTCAGCGGACCAGGATGCACCTGTGCCTGGGCTCAGTCTGAACTGGTACAGCTCATTACAGCACGTGTAAACACATGCGCCAGCAGATTACCAACTCTGTCCAAATGAATGCCTTTCAAAGTGCCTTCAGGACTCTCGCTGGTTGGCTAGCAGTTGTGCTTTGAGCAACAAGGTGGGAAATTGGGGTCAGGCCTTGTTTGACATCCAGGTTTATATTGCTAGTAACAGTTTATTTTTCTAAAGGGTTATATGTTTTTCTTTCTTTTTTTAAATGCTCCAGAGGCCCAACAGCCTCATTTGTAAATTGCATAAATAACATTCCAGTTTGGTACGTTACCTGCACCTCCATGTCCTGAAAATGATGTTTTGCAAGGTGGTCAGAGTGTCTGATGTCCGTGCGGCATTGCTAGCCTGTGTTGTGTCAGATCTCTGCGTAGGGTATGTCACATGTTAATGCAAACCATTCATCTGTAGTATCAGGTTTCCCGGCAGCATTAAAGCAGCGCATGCAGGAAGGAACACATTAGCTTTTACAAAAGGGGTGACAGCACCAAACACAGCAGAGGAGGAGGATGGGGGAGAAATGCAACCTAATCTCGGGGTCTCACTGAACAGGAAGGTGTGGGAGCAGGGAGGTTAATATGGGCCCCTCAGTTAGAGCTATGATCAGGCCTCTGTGGTCTGACATGTTGCCTGGCGGAACCATTTCCAGCACACTTAGAGACGGGAACGTGAGGCGTAGTCGACGTTTTGGCTCACATCAGGGAGGCCCAGGGGAGGGATTACGTCGGTGGCAGACGTTTTTCTTAACAAGCCCCCCTCAGGTGGGCACCGACTGTGGACAGTCTACATCAGCACTTCAAGCAACACAGTCATTCACTTCTAGAGAGATAGAGCAGTTGTAATTAAAGTCACAGCAACATCTGAGAAACGTCATGCAATGTGCTGGTAATCCAAAATGTATGTGAACCCACCTTATGGCAACAACCAAGGCTTTTGGACTAATTTCTCTGGAGTGTGTCTCTGATGATGCTGAGAAGGATTTATAGCAGCATGTGGACATATCCCACAGAGACAGTGAGTGAGACTCTGCCACCTCTGCACATGTCAAGTAAAAATAAGACTCATTAGTAACCAATAAAAATTCAACAGAAATCAAATTTGTCCCACACATTGAAGCTTTGCAAGTTTCTTTATGGTGCCCTTTTGCTATCCATATTCACTCTTGAGTGTTTGACCTCTGTCTGAGGGCAAGCAGCCATGTTGGCTTTCAGTTTACAATATTTTGTTATTACCAGTTTGTCATTTGAAATCGTTGCACTGGTTTTTAGAGCATCCATACAATCTTGTAAACTTATCAGTGTTATCTTTGTTTAACAGTCTCCATCTGCCTCTTGTTTTTAGATTGTCTGTCCATACATAAGATCATGAGGGAATTTCTTTAAATTTGATAAAAGCGTTCATCAGGACTCAAGGACTAACTCATCAGATTTTGGTGGTCAAAGGTCAAGGTCACCGTCACCTCACAAATCATACTCTAATTATGACAAATACAGGAGCAGAAGAGGAGAGAGTGCCCATATTTCCTGCAGCTTGACTGGTTGGTAGGGGCATACAGTTGCAAGGCAGTAATTCTAGTTGTGCTATGTTTTAGTTCTGAGGATAAGGCCCTGATGGTGGTGAAGGATCCCATCTTCCTGAGACCTCCTGCCCCCTGCCAGCCTCCTGTTAACAGGACCAAGTGCATTGAGTAAGATCTGAACTCTCCTAGATGTGTTTTTTTTTTTCTTTCCTCTTTTCACATAACACCACAAAACCTACCAGGTCCTACCCTAAATGTAAAAAAAAAAAAAAAAAAAACGCACTGTGTTAACTTTGAATGGCAGGTTGGCCCATGAGTTGAGGGGCTGGGTCCACCGTCATGAAGTGCAGCAGACCAAATCCAGGCGCATTACTAACGGCAATCACAAACCCACCAGGACCATTCTGGTAAGTCACAGCAGCGGGTCCATGGAAAAGTGTTCAGTGTTGGCATTAAACACCAAACCTTTACTTTCAGTGTAAATGGGGTTTTTTTGGCAAAGAAAAACCTCTCTTTCACCACTGATTCACCTCTGCTCACACCTTCCCTTTTGCTGCCTCTCATTTCTCTTTATTGGGCTGAGTTTAATCCGGCAGCCTTGAGAAAGTAAACACAACACTTAGAGGGGAGCTGTAGGATTAGTGCCCCCTGCTCCTTTTTTCCATCATTTTTTTTTTTTTTTTTCCCAAATTCTGTCACAGTAAGTCCAGTCTACCAAGAGCTGCCTGGTTAGTATATATCCAGTCTTCATTTTACAATAAACAAAGGTAGATGTGTTTATTTTCACTTTTTAGCATTACAAACACACTTAAAACGATCTCTCAGTTCACATGATTAACAAATAACTTTTAAAATGTATTTCTGCTCATTTGGGTAATTCAGAATTATTCTCTTTGCCCTTGTTTAGAAGGCAAGGTTTGCAACAGTTGTGACAAACAACTGTTACTGTGCATGTGAACAGGAAAAGTTTAAGCATAATAATTTCTGAAATACTTCTGAGTATTTGGAGAGGGCTTTTGGACTGGACTGTGTGTGCTGATGTCCAGTTGTTTTGATATGATGGTCACTTGTAATGTTTTGAGCGGAGTCTATGTTTATGTATTGTCCACAGTTGCCAGCATTTTATCCTGCTCTCTCTCTAATGGGTTCTTAATGGGATTGCGAAGCAATTATAGTTCATTCTCTCTCTTTTTTTTTTTTTTTTCACTCTCCCAGAAAACAGAAAACAAGGAGGCTGCGCAGATTGTAAGCGTCCAATACACAGAAACTACTGAGGAAAAGTGAGTAAAGACCTGTTAAAGCACACTAATGTCATTTTTCAGGTTTCTTAGTTTTTTATTCTCATTTATTTTTAAAGCTCCATCTTGTAGTTTTTGACTACAAGAGGGCAAATCATGTTCTAGAAATCAGAAGAAAATTCACAGCAACTACTTCTTGTGTGGTAAACCACCGCTGTGTGGTAAACTGAAACAGTGAGTGGAAACCCGAGTTGCAGACTGGAGTGTTTATTATCAGCGGGATCCGCAGGAGTAGTCCATTATGTTCATTATGTAAAGCAATTGCAGACAAAATAAACTGGTATATGTTTAATTGTTTGTACTTGACTACAGTGGGTTTATTTCCACATTTTTTTTTTTTTTTTGGTTTGTCCACGTTTTGGATTTTACAATGTGACTGATTTATGATGCAGTGTTTTTATTTTTTCATGGATGGCTCTTTGTACATTACTTTATAGGCTTGGCAGGCAGTAAAAACCTTTTCTGCTGGACTACACTGTGTGGTTTAGATCAGTAGTAGTAGTAGGAGGAGGAGTCACTTTTTTTTCTTTTTTTTTTTAATATTGCCACCTACAGTTTTTTGTCCTAGTTGCAAGTCTAGCCATGAAACATCCAAATCCATCCAAACACAGGAAAAATCCCTTGAAAACAATTGACCTGTGTGAGGCCATCGGTTTGCCATAATGAAAACCATAATGAAAACAATTTCAAGCATGATACAATTTTGGTTTTAATCCTCATCTGTGATCTTCTTACTTACTGACTACAGCAATAGAGTCTGTCATCAGACATATCAAATAATTATTTTGTTTTAATAAAAATGTGTTAAAGAATTCCTTTTCTTTGTGTTTTTCTATCTCCTACCATTATCTACTATCTACCATTTCTGAATATTTGTCTTCATATTTATCTGAAACTCTTCAATCTTCCCACAGGAACCCTGGCAGTGAGCTGCAGGTGTACTATGCACCTCATCACACCTACAGTGACTTCTTTGATGAGATCAACCGTCGTGGCGATACTTTCTACGTGGTGTCTTTCCGCAGGGTAAGCTTGCACTTCCCTGGGGTGTAACGGTGATTCGAGTGGAGAAACAGGCGCTGGTCTCCACACAAAGTCTATCACAGTGGAGATTTCAAAAGGAAGTTTTCACAGCCCAACACTAATCAAATTTCATTTTATTTTTGTCTGTCGTGAGATTTCCTTTCCCCCTAACTAACAATGAAAAGTGAAAGCAATTAATTATAGTTAGAGTAACCTATGAATCATATTTTATATGTAATAGGTCTTGTCCTCAACAGGGTGGGTTGATTTGAGAGGAAAGAGAAGGGTGGGGGAAGGGATGAGTTGCACATGCCCAAGGGTGTAACGACCCTTTTTCCAGTCCAATTTGCAATCATCAAGACCATGTTTTAGATTTTTAGGCATGACCATTTGTCATTCTTAATCTGTTAGGTCTTTATTCATCCAGATTTTAAACTCCAAACCTGTTTTTAATTTTCTCTCTTGATACAATTAATTCCCAGACATCATATTCAGAAAGAGTTCTTTGCTTAGTTTGGGTTTACTTCCTTTGAATACTTTCCTTTCTTCAAAAAAGATATATATTTTTATATGTTCTTTTGTTCTTAAGTGCTAACCAAATAAGAAGAATAGAGACTTTTCTGGAGGGGAACTGAGTTTTATCCATCACAGTATGTTTTTCATTCAAAGAACTTGATGCTCCCTCTATTGTCACTGAACTGTGAGGAAAAACCAAACCAAACCAACAATTAGCTAACAAACAGCATATATTCTACATATCACCTATTACTGATAACACACACGGAAATGTTTCTTACCAAAAATCCATTTGGTCAGTGTTTAAAAGAGCTGGACTGTATTTCACATCACATTCAATGTCTCTAGACACCAGGGGTGATGTTAAAGCCTTTAAATCCTCAGGATTACTTGGTGGGGTGGCGGTTTTCAAGCATGTGGTCAAAGATCAAGACCCCTTGTCTCCAAGCAAGTGACAAAGGTCCATCTCTGAGTTGGCATGGTGACAGCAGGGACAATGGTAGCAATTGTGTACCCAATCCGAGTGCCTCCACAGGTCAAGTAGCTGTCCTTCAGTTTCTAGCAGTTTTGTGTTGTGTTGTGTGGAGGAGCAGTGAAATCTTACGGTTTATTCAAAATAAAAGTAACATCAAACTTTGTAACTGTCTTATTGACACTAAAGCTTGAAATTACAAGATTCAAACTAAATCCATTTTAATTCCTGAGGTTTGACTCTTGCTGGCCTGTTGACTAAAAGTAAGCTTTTACAGCTGATTCTGTCTTTCTTTCTTTCTTTTTCTTTCTTTCTTTCTTTCTTTCTTTCTTTCTTTCTTTCTTTCTTTCTTTCTTTCTTTCTTTCTTTTTAAATCTTGACTGATTAACAAAATTATTTGTCTGTAAATGTCAGAAAATAGTGAAAAATTCCAAAGCTATATCTTGAAATTACATATTTTCTCCAGCCATGAAAAAAACCCAGATATTCAGTTTGCAATAAATTAAGTTAAAAAAAATCTGAAAATCTGGACAACAGAGAAACTGGAACCACAGATTTTGGCATAAAATTACAGACTGCAATTGAATGACTTCCTCTAATTCTCTTCCTTTCATTCTATGCGTTTCCTGCAAGTCCTGCCTCCTTTTTTTTTTTTAATTTTTATACTAAGTGTGGAATTGAACTCATACTGGTGTTAGTAAGCAGGAAAGATTGCAAAGATTATTAACTTTTGACAAAAACACAATGAAAGACATATAAAGAGCATAGATCACAGACCTGTTATTTTATTAACTTTTCTAAGTCACTTTATTTGGTTTTATTTTGTTTCCTGGGTTTCAGAGTGTGCTTTTGTTTTGTTTTTTTTGTTTTTCCAGTCAGTGTTATTACAAGACTGCCAAAGCTCTGGATGAAATTTGGAAATTGTTTAGATTTTAAAGCCAATCGCTAACATTTTAGACTTTTGTCCCTCCAAGCAAAATCTTTTTAAATAAAGTTCCTCATAGCCTGTTCTTGCTCTGGCCAGTGCTTGAGGTCACTCTCTGTAGTATGTTGCACACTCAGTCATGGTCACGCTTAGGTCAAGGTTAGTATGAGGCCTCAGCGGATACATTACTGCCTATTGCTTTGCTTAAGTGTGAAATGAGGTGAGGTGATGGAAAACTGTGGGACTGCTCTTACTCTACTGTCATTTTGTGGTCTTGCTTCACTTCTTGTGCTATTTTAGCACCTGTGGCTTTATGTAAGTGTGCATGAGGTGTGCTGGTTGAAATACTGGTTGCTTTCATTGTGGCCCGTGTCCAATAAGGATCAAGGAAAATACACCTGTTGTCATGGCAGCTACAGCTGTTGTGTTAGCTTGACAAGCTCGTCTGTCTCCTGATGAGTAGTAATCTGTTCTGTGTTTTTCTACCTCCCCCCACTCTACATGCACAGCCAACACACCCTGTCTTTCATTTGTAGCATAATAATTCTACCTTTTAGAGGCATGTAGCTTATCCCTAATGCCTTACAGTGCCAGTACTATTCAGAGAGCGCAGTTCCTATTGCACAATTCTTGGGGAGGAAGGGATTGGTAACCCTGTATCCCAAATAATTGCTCCGTCCTATCTTCTCACTGTAATCCCTTTCTTAACCTCAGACCATACTCCTGTCTGTCACCACCTTAACTCCCCTCATTTTTCATTTTACCTAGACTGAGTTTTGTCAGCCAAGTGTGATACATTTAACCAGTTTTCAGTTGGTCTCTTGGGAGATGGAAAGCCACAGAAAGCTCCATTCTTGGAAATGATGGAGACCAAACCATGGGAGTCTCAATTTCCGTTTCTCAAAAAGGTGCTTTTTGTCTGATTATGGCAGCAACTCATTGGTCAGTTCAGAGTAAAGCTCCTCAGTAATCCTGATCAGTTTAATGTTAGTCAAACTTCCTTCTGATCGTCCATTAAGTCCTTATCTGAAGTTAGTCAGTTGATTTCTAGCAGAAATTTCTTCACGCTGGGTTCATTCATTGGTTGTGGTAGAGTATATGGGCCTTTAAAAATGCTTTGTTTTACTAATTTTGTTTGCCTGTTGTGTTGCCGTAAAACATGCAATAAATGCATTCCTTACTGCACTTCACTAATCTACATTGTTACTTCAGTTAAATCATTAAAGTCATACTTTTTGAAGCTGTTATTCGAGCCACAGCTTAATGACACGCTTACTGTGTGTATATGGGTCACATGTGTGTTCCCCCATGAGCATTCCTCTTCACCGCAACTCCCTCCAAGAGGATATGCTCAGAGTAAAACTTTTCATCTCAGTGTCTAATGAGATGCACAAACGCTATTTTTAATAGCACCGGTAACTGAAGTACTTTGCTGGTAAATGCCATTTTGATCTTAAGTTTCTAGTGGATTAACAAGTACAATAAGTGCTTCAAAATGGCCCAAGGTGAAGACACTGGAGCCAGAGTGGTTTTAATCGTGTAGGTGATGGGGTGAGTTCTGCTTTGTGATGAGAGAAGGCGCTGACTTTTTAACCTATCCTCAGATGACCCTTGCATCACTGATAAACTGTTACTATAACCTCTTCTACTGTTAGGGGTTATAGCCAACCATTTCATTTGCTTCCAGATTTGTCGTAATTTACTCTTGATGACCTTCTATTATTTGCTCTTAGGATCATCTTCTTCTTCCTGCCACCAACCACAATAAAGGACGTCGACCCAAGATGTCTGTGGTGCTGCCAGCCATGAACATAAACGGTAAGTGCTGCAGCACAGACACAACTGTTGGGGAGTTTGGTCACTCAGCATAGCGCAACAGATGAAAAGCAAACTGGGAGTGGATTCAGAAACACGTCTCCCCACAAGAATGCATTACTTGTGACCTAAGACACTTGTAAGGAAAAACCTGTAGGACCAAAATAGAGCACTTTTGCTGTTTAAACCTATTAAGGTGATACTGATCCTTTTTCTTCTTTTTATAGGATTTTGCTTTTCAAACTCTACCTTCCTGTAACTAGGGTTTATGTCACCCCATTTAACTTAAATTAAATGTTCTTTGTAGATTTTCCTTGACATCTGGCTTTATTAAGATGATGTTTACTCCTTCACTCCCTCTGAGCTCTTTGTGGTGTCTGTTATGTCCTTCATCCTCTTACTATATCTACTTTATTTACCAATGCAGTAAAATGTCTGTACAGCCACTGACTGAACTACACTCAGACACAAAAAAATAGAAAAAAATAGAAAATTGTTATAAAATGCATGTATTCTAGCCTGAAATCCACTAATAGTGCACCAGTTACTATTAACAAGGACAAGAAAAATAGTACAAAGCACCTAAAAAAATACCCAGACCTGTAGTTCAGTCCAAACAGTGCCACCTACAGGCAAGGGAAGTAATAGCTTGTGCAGCTTTTACACACCTGCTACCTGAATGCACGCTGGATTGAGAATACCAGACAAATCATTCACCAGCAATGTTGCACACAATAGCTGCCTGCTGGTGATTAAAAATCAGACTGGTTTCAATCAAATACAGGACTTCCTTTAGAATATGAAGCAGGGGCATTGCTCATCTAGGTCATTTTATTTTCCTCTTAAAAAGCACAAGTGCTGTCCACAGCTTGCCTGTGGGTGGCAATCAGAGTTTCCTTTGGGGGGGTGGTTTAGAACAGCCCATTTGAGAAGCAACCAGCCGTTTATTTGACCGCCTGCCCTCAACAACAAGTACAAACATTTTAACACCGGTATACATGAAGTAAGGGTACACAGAGCCTCGGACCACCATTGGCGTCTTTGTTGCCAAATTGTTTTCTATGAATCATTAAAGTGTACACGTGTTCTTGATTTGAATGAGCTCAGCATAACTTTCCTCAATGGCGCTGAGATGCTGCTGGATTATCAATACAGCATTTCAGAGTCAGGTCAGCAGAGGGTTCAGTGGAAAGAAGCCCTATGAGTCCAAATACTGCAGTTAATTATCAGGTGGCTTGATTTTTCACAGTGCCTGCAGCAGGACAGTGAATAGAAAGGAAACCTACCCAAGGGGAACCATTCATGTAGGTAGGGTGTGAGTGATTAGGAAGACAGCCTGTTGTTGTTGGCTGTTTAACTGGCATTTTTTTTTATCAGAAATTCTTTTGTTCCTCTGATATCTCCGTGTTTGTCTGGCAAAGCACCAGCAGCAGATTTGATTAGTGTTTTTCTGTAACTCTGAGTGAAGTGAGTCAGTGGAATATGAGCCTCTTACTCAGCATGGAAGACATGGCTATTGGGTAATATCT
Source organism: Rachycentron canadum (assembly GCA_038496675.1). NCBI lineage: Eukaryota > Metazoa > Chordata > Actinopteri > Carangiformes > Rachycentridae > Rachycentron > Rachycentron canadum. Next base: position 18,229,037 of record CM076656.1, on the reverse strand, counting down.
TTTTTTTTTCTAGAAGGAGAGGAGGGTGTGTGTTAGAGATGAAGATTGATGAAGGTAAACATTGTTCTTGGTTGGTCTTGTCAGGGAGGAATGTTAAGGTCTGTGCCGGTCAGATGGCCCATTGAAATCGCAGCAAATAGTGAAATCCAAGACCTGCCTTTCAGCTAATTGTTGAAATGGCCAAACAAAGGTGGCATTCAGGGAGCGATATCAGGTCTGGAAAGAATCTCACGAAAGAGGTCTTCGATTTGCATGATCTGCCATTGATGCTCGTCGTCCGTCACAATTTCAAAACATTGTTCTTTTGTGCTCGTACCTCAAGTCTAGTTTCAGGCGTTAGCGTGTTTGCATCTGTTATATTGGCTGGATCATGTGGTGTCTTTTAGAGAGAGGAGTCTAACACCAGTTTTGTATTAGCAGAGATGCATGTTCAGTAGCTTTTGTTTCAGATGCCACATCTGCTCCTCTGGGTAGATTCTCATTGATCTGACAGCGAGGACTGGAGTTAAAAACCAAGCCCATGGAGGCTGACAAAGGATGACAAAGGATGACAAAGGATGACAAAGGATGACAAAGGATGACAAAGGATGACAAAGGATGGTGGTGATTCTCAAGTAGCAGAAAACTGCATATTTAATTCCATATGTCACACAGATGACAAACTTCAAGTAGCATTCTAGATGTATGTTGTCTTTGTTGAAACTGCGTGATTAAATGCAAATGTGCTTTTTCAGAGAGATGGATGAGACCCTTAGCAAAGCAGAAACGCTGTCCTCTTTCTGGAGCATGAACTCTCCACAGTGGAAGATAATTCTTTCCAGCTTCCTTCTTGCTGCACTCTTTTAGGAATGCCTTCCTTCTCCAGTCACTAAATGGTTTTCATCTGGAGGAGGTGAACAGACTGCTAATCTGAAGTGATCACTTGGTCTGTCTCGGTCAATAACTGAGCGTCGAAGATACAGACTTTGATGTAAGTCGTCGTCTGTTTCTCGCTCGCTGCGCGTCCACGGTTCAGGGGTTCTGTTAAAGTTACTTGACCTTGACCTCCCTGATTTTCACTGAAAACATATCTGGCTGAGCCCTGACTCCTTATAAGGACCGAAGGGTGTGTTTATTTAATGATCCTCAGAGTTTGAAAGTAGCTCAATCAAGTGGAAGCGACATGTTTGGAGGAGAGGAATGTTTTGCAGATGACATCATTTACAGGTGGATCAGCCGTGGGTCTGCAGTCTATTTGTACTGCTCTGAAATTATACATGTGCACTGTAGCTAACAGGCAGCTTTCACTGGGGGTTCAAGGTAGAGTTCCACTGAAGGAGTTGGGGATCAGATTTTCCTACTGCTCTAATCTAAACAGAACATCCCCACCAATTCTCTGGAATAGTATACACTCTCCCAATGCAGCTCTTTAACCCTTGCGATCCTTAAATACCCCAAATAAATACCAAATTAGACAAGTGTGTTGCCTCAGCCAGTCAATGCTCTAATCTAAAGCTTGTTATAAGCCATGTTAGTTACACAGGGATCTATTAAGTTTCCCTCCAATGTCTAATTTTTACTTAAGGACTAGATAACGGCAAAATGAATGGCGTTTCCAACATCCTCACCCTTTGTGTTTTGTGCTAAACGTTAGCATGCTGACAGGCTCAACTAAGGGCTATGCTAAACATTGTTCCTGCTAAAGTAGGAATGTGAGCGTGTTAACACTTTGACATTAGCATTTAGCTCAAAGAGTTGCTGTGGCTGTGTGGCTTGCGTGGCTGCTGTGGCTTGTTATTGCCTGTGTTGTTATTTATTATTATTTAATTATTGTTCTCTATTGACTTATGTTATATTGTATTTACTATTGTTATGTGGCTGTTAAATGTGCCCAACTGACATCCTGTTAGACTCTAATTTATTTTTATGGACCCAAATCATGTCTTGCAATTTTGTGATTATCCTCGATGATGAATTGCTCGCTTTCTAATTTAAAGAAAAAAGCTCTCTTCATGAGTGTGTCCTCAGAAACTGTGCCAGTGTGGCAGCCACCATCCTTCCTAGATCCACTCTCAGATTTCCTCAAATGCATCTGAGCCAGACATCGGGCCTTTATCAGCACACAGCAGCTCACTGTGTCGCTGAAACTTTCTGGAACGTCTCCAGATGGCACCAGTAAAAGGGGGAAGGAGACCATGCAGAGCAGGACGGTAGATTTGGCAGCCTCTTCAAAGAGCTGCTGTTTGAAGTTGGGCCTCGTGGCTGTGTTTGTGTGCTTCCTCTTCCACTGTTCAGACCTCTCAAGCAGTTAGCTGAATAGAAGTTAGACAGATTGGTAATTTGGTGAAAGATGGATGTAAACAGTGCAGGGAATTGTATTTAACTCTTGGATAACGGCCCACAATTTGCAGTGTACTTATCTTGTAATTGTTGTGTACTTGTATATAATTGTGGGGTATAACAGAACATGAAGTCTTATAATAAACAGGCTGCAAACTCAGCGTTGACATATCCTGACTTTATAAAGTTGATACAGTGAACAGTTGCCTTTGTACACGTCCAGCAGACATGGTGCAACATTAACATTTGGAGTCAAGTTTCTGTTTCACCTAATGAATCCAGTGAGCTTCAATATTGAGTTTCCCTTTATCTCTGGTTTTGTCTTCAGCAACTTCTCAGGTAAGGACCATCCCGCACTACCCAGAGTTTCACTATGTTCATCAGCTAACTTTGTCTGGGAGTAATAAGATGACTGACTCCTTATCAGTTTACAATAACTTTATCCCTCTGAAATGGCTGATTTGGCAGTTCAAGTATAGTTATGGGTGTTTGACTCGTTTGGCCATAGTAATTATGCTAAGAGCTAAGTATATGCTATGCAGGTTGTAATATGAATCGCTGTCTCTTTCCTCATTCTTAGTACTTACAGAGTAAATACTAACTGCAAAATCACAAAAAACAAACCTCCAAGGTGCTTACACTGCTGCTCATAAATGGTGGTAAATAAATGGCACCAGTTTTATTCAAAGACTTTTTTTTTTTTTTTTTTTTTTGTTTCATGCATATTTTAAAAATTGAATTATTTTGTACCTCTGTCATTATTCATTTGCATATTGCTTGGAGATACATAGGGAATAACTTTTCCAGTTCAACTTAATTTGACATGGACATAGCATGACAAAGAGATAAATCCAAACCCAGAGGATGATGTCCAGAGATGTCTGTTGAAACACTGAAGCTATCTGAAAAGTTCCAGCTTCTCTGCAAATGCAAAAGCCGAGGAGCAGATGAAGTCATGCTTAGCATTACGTCTTAGTGCCTAATGATATGAACATCCGTGGAATCTTCCCGGCTGCGGAAGGAACCATTGTATAGTCTCTGTACAATCTGATAAACTCACTCTCTCACTGCCTCCAAAGTATACCTCCATGGAAATGCTGCAGAGAGGCAGACGAAGCTGATGTATCGCACAGGTGTCTCTGGAAAAAAGACTGCAGCTTTTAAACAACTTGCAGTGCTCTCAGGCATTTTAAAGACGCCTACAGCTCCATATCTGGGTCATATAATGGTGCACTTAAACTGACTTGTGGGCTCCACATGGGGAACGTTGCTATCTCTGGTGTACAAAAAAGCAACAAGTTTTTAAGTTGACTTAATGCAAATACTCTAGGGATCCATTAGCATGTTGTTAATAGCTTTTTCTGGCAAAGACTCTACTTGACCACTTTAAAGGATGTTCCTCCTCCAGGCTGAGTACAGTTTAGGCTGTGGGAGACTACAAACCGTGGACTATATAGTTACCTCCGGGCCAGCATCTTTTTCCAAATGTGAATTTCCCAAGATAAAGCCATAGCAGAATAATTGCTTGTTTCTGGGGTCAAACCACAGGATGACCTTGGAAATGAAGAATTACTTAATCTTTGATAAAAAATCTCTCTCGTACTGTACACCATCTGGACTTTCTTCAAACACAACAGCCTGAGTCATCAACATGGATCACTTAACAGAGTTTCCTCTTTTCCTCCCTGAACTTAACAGGATGCCTGAAGGATCCTGACTCATCACCAACGATGGCGCTCTCTCTCTTTCTCTCCCACACTTCAGCCAGGCTTTCTTCTCTCTAATATTCTCGTCCTGCTCTTGTTTAGAGCTGTTTTGTTTATCTCTATGTAGGAGAACTCCAGCATGTGACTCACCTCTGGACTTCATCTGTAACCAAGCCTCTGCCTGTACTCACTGCGAGTCTCAGCTCCCGCCCCCCCACCAACAACTGCCTCAAACAATACTCCTTTATATTCCCAAAATACTCTTATCACATCTCTATGCAGCACGCCGGCCAAAAAACAAAATAATGATGATGATGTGGAATCATTTTTGCCAAGTGCTGTCTTTGCATTAAACGTATTAAAGCCTTTGCAATAATCCACAGCTGATGGAGCGTGTACACAAATTAAACCGGAATAACCTCTTTATTTATACACTGAGCACTGCATAAGTAACAACCCCTCTCCCTTTTCCCGCCATTACAGACAGCGTTATCAGGGACAAAGAGTTCGAGGTGATGATGCAGATCGACTGTGAGGTAACAGACACCAGGATCCTCCACATCAGGTCCTCCACCATCCCACCTTTGCTCCGCGTCAACCGCACAGACACGTTTTACCAGCACTCCCCGACGGACAGCCAGGCTGTGCCTCCTGTGGGCGTACTGATGGGGTCTGCTTAAGATCACCATCAGCACCAGCGTTATTTATAACTCCTCAACAGAACACACGAAGGCAATCATGGGATAAAATGTCAGCTCGCGTCTTGTTTTTGAGTTAATGAATCATATTTTTAAGCTGATGTGCTCCCACTGATGTAATGTTTGCAGTTTAGCTGTGAATGAATGAAATCCTCAGTCATTAGCTCCAAGGTTGTCGGCACCATTCAGCCACATACTTTACTAGGACTGATATCCGGAGGTAGTCTGTGATAAGGTCCGAGCAGACGATTGCTCCTTGTGTGGCAAAACTGACTTCTCTCTGTGACCCCAGACGCCCCACATAAGGGTAATTGCTTATCAGCAGGGGGCAGAGCATTGAACCCTGAGTCACCCCGTCATAACACAAATACTTTTACCCCATAGCAGCTCTCTTCAAGTCTGCTCTTTTTCCCCCTCAATTTCAGGACAGAGCTTTGAAAACAAATTGATATCAACCTAAAAAACAATGCCTACTTCAAACCTCAATTAAGGACAGAAAAATACATGTGTGGTGTCATTGTTTGGAAGCACAACAAACTTAGCTAGTTAATGATAATGAATGCTTTGATCTTCTTTCTTATTTAGTTTTAGGCCTCTTTGGCGCTTTGAATAAAACAAATTGTATGAGTGAAATAGTGAGAGATACCAGGTTAATTACTGGAGGATTCAATAAACTCAGGAAGTCAGGTGATCTGTGAAAGCTAACAGGCTACCCCACTTTGTTTTTGGTTGGTTTCCATCAGCTTCTCTGTTTTTAGCATTTTGTCGATGAAGAATTTCATTTCCTCATTTTTTTGGGTCTTTGCACTGTGCTTTGCTTAAATTAATGGACAAATTCAAATATTGTACATATTTATTTCTTTTAGAGTGATGGAAACTTCTCTTGTGTGATGCCATTTGCTCATTTCTACTATCCAAACTTTAAAATGGATTTTTTTTTTTTATTTTATTCTGATCATACTTAATGGAAACTTTTTATTCTAAGCAACTACCGAAACATAAAAGACATATTGTATGAAACGTACAGTAAATGTAGATACTGGGTCGGCAGGCAGAAATTTTATCCTGGAAAAATTAGATATTGCAGTTGTTTGTCATAAATAACCACTGGTGAAAGACATAGTTTATACTCCTCCGTCCACGGGTTAAATTGCACTTTTATTTGGTGCACTTAAGCCTTTGTTAGCATTGCAATCTAATGGAAATTCTTACTTTAAAAAGTAGATTTTAGTCAACATTTGCACTATAAATTCAGAACCTGTGAAGTTCAGCTCTGGCTTTAAATGCCTTATTTTGATGTGTCTCTAACCTTGTTTTGACTACCTGTAATTTGGAGTAAAAATTTATATTAAATAAGAAATTATACATTATCAGAATTAGTGACCTGTTTCTTATTCAAAATGCTTCCTTTTCTTTTTTTGCATTCTTTGATTGTACCCATGGTTATGTTTTAACAAAAAAGTCTGAAAAAAAAAAAAAACTTGTATTGTTTTAACCCAGGCCTTCTTTGTGTGTAATTTTTTCCACTTTGGGTTTCAGAAATATATTTGATCGGCCACATTGTTTTCACTGCATCCCAATGGTATTTGGGGACAAGACAAGAGAACAATTTTAAAACCAAAATAAACACTGGATTTTCTCTAACTATACCTGTATGTGCATCCTTTGGGCTGTTCGGGGGAAATCCTATAACAACCTTATTTTGTTGTGTTCAACAAGTACAATAGATTGACTGTTCCTGTCTATTTTCTTCCTCTATAACAGTAAATTACAGGATTGAACGTTTTTTCCTGTCTTGAGTCGATCCTCATTTTCCAGTTGGATTAACACTCACAAGCTATAATTAAAGCCACTTTAACATCAGCAGTGGTTGAACAAAGAAGACATTCTCCATTAGTATTTCCAAACTTTATTGCAGTCTTCTCAAAGCAGTCTGATATGAAGGGAGTAAGTGCTTTCACAAGACAAAAGACCTGTGGTATATGATGCAAAGAAATGTAAAATAATATCAAAATCAAAATTGTATAAAACAGAAGAATTGAATTTGTCCACAAAATTTTCGGGATTTGTCCAAAGAGATGTAATGAATTATTTTTTTGTGAATTGCTTTGACCCAAACCACTGACCTTTCTACATTCATTAATTTTCTCTGGCTTTTCTTGCTTGTTTCTTTTTTTTTCTTTTTTTTTTTTTTTTACAGCATTACAATATATACAGTACAACTTGATGTGTTGACTGAGGAATCAAGGTCACTTTCACTTAATTCAGGTAAAACTTCACACATTCTCGATAAGAACAAAGCAATTTAATCACAATATATTGAAGTAGATATGTACATTAGGCCCCATTTGTCTCCATACTGAAGGCCATGTGGACTGATCTACAATCCATTCAAACCATAGAATTAACTTTTATAATAACTATTGTCAGACCCTTAATTAGGATCTACATAAGCAAATTTAATGTTGTATGTGACTTGGTGTCCATTGTCCCACGCATATAGCATTCCCTCTTTGGGGTTGTAGTCAATCTGCGTAGTGTAGGTGTAGTTATTGGTGAAAGGCATTCTGGGAATCATCTGAGTGTTTGTGTGCGTGTCAAAAGCATATTCCAGGTTGGCGTCCCTTTGGTTGTTGCTGTCGACAGCGTAAAGGACACCGCACACAATGAAGCAGTTCCCATAGCGGTTCCTTCTGAGCCCAGTTCTCCAGGTGGTCTCCCTCTCCATGCTGAGGTCCGAGGGGTTGAGTCGACTCAGAACGATCACTTCCTGTAAGAAGCCTTCGTCGTCCATTGCCGGGTAGATGATCCACAGGCCGCTCTCATCCACGGCGAAGTCGATGTCTGAGTGACTGCGCCACTCCCACGGTGATGACGACTCTTCGAACAGGGCGTCATGCAGCATTGTCCACGAGGCGACGTAACGCTGACGCAGGTCAAACTTGATGACGTCACGAGAGAAGGCACGGTTGTAATAGAAAGCCCCATCGTAGACCACATGGCCTGTGCCGATCCAGTTGTAAGGCAGCTTGTAGGAGTTGGTAAAACGGCCTAGAAAGGATGAAGAAGAATGGACAAGTATGAGGTTTATGAAAACCAAAAGGAAAACAAAAAAGCAATCATGTGAAAGCTCAGACTGTTGGCTCTCACCTTGTTTGAAAACCTCCAAGTTGCGAAACTCCAGAAGGTTGTTTCCATAATAATAGTTTGTGACATAAATTTTGTCATTGTCAGATTTTGGATCCTTCATCCACGCTCCTTCATTTCTGCCATAGGTGTTGTGGGTTACTGGTTCAGAGATTGTTGCCAAAGTGTCCTTACACTCCCCTTGAACAAAAAAGAGACCCAGAGAGCTTTGAGTGAGGATTTAGAAGCAGTTTAACATCATCCAGACCTGCGTCAAAGAGTCTGAAAATAATTAGAGGCTTTTGTTTTAACCAGCTCGAATCACGGAAAGGAGGTTGCTACACACTATTGAGCAGTGAATTTCAAAGTTTTGAAATTTACAGAACGATTTCTTGAATATTCTTCAATTAAAATAGTGAAAGGATGATGTCAGACATTTCCATTTGGTATTTCAAACAGAGTACAGCAAACCACGGGTTCTAGTTTGGTGCCAAACTCTTGAAAGTACTTGATATGGTGATTTTCAGCCATGCTAGCAGTGTGAATGTCAGCCTTTCAGCTCTTTGGCCAGTTGGTCCACCACAGTCATTTCGCCAACATTTTGGTCCAGACTTAAATATTACTATTGAACAGACAGCCACAAAACTGTTCAGACATTCATGGTCCCCAGAGGATTAAGCTGATGAACTGATGCACCTTATAATCGCTGTTCTGTGGTTAACACAGTAAACTACGATTGTGAATATAATAAACATCATAGCTTCGTATCATCAATAAATTAGCATTATCATTGTTGGCATTTAGCGCAAAACACTACTGTGACTGGTAAAAACAGCCTCACAGAGTCAGCATGGCTGCCAATCAATGTCTCGCACAGTATTACAGCTTTTCCAGGGAGTTTTTGTAGATGTGGCTGTTTGAGGGGCAGCAAGGGAAATTAGAAGAGCGATTAAAAGAGATCATTAAATTAAGCAGCAACAAATGTGTTTTAAATAGAAAAAGTTGATGTGATGGTGCCTTCTTTCCTCTCATTTTACAAAAAAACTCAATGTTTTTACCAGGCTTTTGCAAAGTAGATTCCTCCTGTCTTTGCATTGGTTCGTCTAATTCCAGGTGTCTGTCCTCCCTCTCTTCCTCTTCCCATCTGATTTTGTATTTCCATTTAGCTTTAGCAGCCTGTCTGGTAGTAGTGGTGGTGGTGGTGGTGGTAGTGGTGGTGGTGGTAGTGGCTGTAGAAGAGGTGGTCACAGGTGAGGTGAAAGGCAAAGTAGTGGTTGGAGGCAAAGTGGTCAGTCTCTCTGTGGTCGGAGGCAAAGTGGTCAGTCTCTCTGTGGTCGAAGGCAAAGTCGTCAGTCTCTCTGTGGTCGGAGGCAAAGTTGAAGCTGAACTGGTGGATTCAGTTTCCTCCTCTGGAGTTGTAGTGGTGGCCTCTGCAGAGGTACCTGGTGTCGGAGCTGTTGTGGGCTGTGTTGGTGTTGTGATGGTCAAAGTGGAAGCTAGACTGGCAGTCGAAGCCACTGTGGTCGGATTTGGTGCAACGGTGCTTGGATTAGCTGCAGTGCTGCCAGGCGTAGTTTGCATTTGCTCTTTCAGCTCCGGAGTCGATGCTTCCATCATGGCGGTTGCTGTATTTCTTGCTGTGAATGTTGGGAGGATTGTCTCTGTGGCTGTAATCTCAGAGGGACGGGTCACACTCATTGTAGTTTTGGTTGTTTCCTTGGTAGTGACGCTTGGCGGGCTTCTTGCCGGTTCATCTATTAAGGGGACTGGCCATTGGCTGATTCCAGCAGTGACTCCATGAATAGTTTGAGATGCTGTGTCTGTGGGCCTGTTTTTTTCCGTGGCAGTGGTTGATCCAAACACAAATGATGTGGTTTCAATGGCACCAATGGAGCCATCAAGTCTTTCTGAGGTGGACTCTTTCAGTTTTGTTGAATGGCTGGTCTTTTTGGACCCTTGCAATGGAGCTGTTGTCTTCGGTCGAAATGATCTCGCTCCCGCCCTCGTCCTGGGGCGAGAGACTCTGTGCTGAAGAAGATTCTCCTTGATGAGGAGGTCGATTGGGCCTTCACCACTGAATCCATGATACTCAAAAACTGAAGAGAAAGAAAGGAAAATGCTTCGTCAAGTAATTTGAATTCCACAGTACATTGTGAAATGTTGGGTTTTTTAAACAATGCCACAACTCCCAGATAGTCCTAACTCTCAATAATCTCACTTCCCAGACCCATTAAACCGCTGGTTTGGAGTTAGATTGTAGATGAGACATAAAAGGTTGGAGTATGACTATTTAACCATTACTGTGAGTCACTTAGTGTTTAAGCTGTTGCAACTACCTGAGTGGTAAGTATTGTTGAAACCTCTTAGGACAGTGCTTGTACTTACAGTTTTCTCCAGGCTCCCCATCATCTGCCGCCATGGCATCTGGCTCAGACTTATAAAAAGTCATTCCTCTGATGATCATGCCATTGGGGCCAGTCTTTGGCACCTGAGAAGCCTCTTTGTTAGCCACGTCTTTGGGAGGCAGTTGAGATTTGACCTCAGTGATGTGAGCAGAACCATCTGTCTGCATGGAGGACAAATTTTCCCCAATAAACTTCTCCTCATACTTCCCCTGTTAGCGGACAGGTAGACAGACAGCACATGTATGAAAACATAAACCATGCATTAGGTTGCACTACAAATTATTAAAGCACTGCACTGATGGACATCAAACTAAATGTTTGTTCTCAGGATATAACTTTATTTTTTTGCTTAGTGAGCATCTGGGTACACTGTGAAATGCAGTCAGATCAGATGGACTGTAAACAAACTAACTGATCATCACTTTATTTGGAGGTAAATCCAAAGGTTAGTACATGGAAAATGTAGATAATTCTTTACTATGCATGAAAACTGTGCGTGTACACGACTGCAGCAAGAACAGTAGGTCAAAATTGAAACAGGAGGTCCGTCTACAAACCGTAATCAGTGTTTACATTTGATATCTGGATAATACTTATACTTTTACGTTATTTGATTTCCTCACATACATTTGGTTAACCTGGTGTTTACAACAGGTGAGATCATCTGACTGCTTCTGTTTCTTGCAGTGTCTGACTAATTTTTTTTACCATGTCGCCAAATTCATAGAAGCTGCAACATGTTCACCCAGGTTACAATAAACCTGAATTATCCACTAACAAAGAGGAAACTTTTAGAAAGAAAGAGATCTATTATTTAACCAGCTTTTGAACAACCTTGAGTTATGCTTCACAAGTTCTCTTGCAAAACATATCAATCTAATGAATCATTTGCATGCAAAGCAGAGGTCCACCCAACACTGCTGGACATGTTCTCCAGTTTATACTGAAGTTGTTATGGATCAGGGCCCAGTGGTCCAGTTACTGGTCTGAGGTCTGCCATTGTCCACTGGGACTGCCAAACCTTACGATTAACTCAGTAACTATTTCGCACATTCTTGGTCCTTAATCATGGAGACGATGATTTTTATGATGAAGTTTGTGGAAAGAACACATAATTGTTTCTTTTGCTTTGAAAACCCCCCCCCAAAAAAAACAAGACTAAACAACGTTTCACCGGCCTGAGCAGAAACATGTGAATCCAATCACTTCTTTTCTACTTGTTCTTTCCCTAAATTCGGTTAATTCAGTCACTGCCTTCACAACTGCTTTTAATATCGAAGATTTTAAGATTTGCTTCACGATCTCACAAGAATTTATTCAATAATTACATTATATACATTATAAACTGTGATTTATTGTGTATAACGTATTGGAACTGACATAAAAAATGTGAACAGTTTTCAATAACCTAATGAGTTCTAAGAAAACTGTACAGGTCAGTGTAGTGTTAAAGGTGCAGTAATATAACATTCTGAGAAATATGTATATATCAGGTAAGTGCACTATGTTAATGACTAACAGACTGTAACTATCTATAATTTGTTTAGTAATTTATCTATAAATATGTGTTAAATCTTGCTAATTATGCTATAATTTGGCTAAGTAATAATCTTAGTGTGCCAGTGAAGTCATAATACCATCCCATGTACCAGTAGTTATGTAGTTATCACAAGGCTATGATAGTACAGTAAAGCTAAGACCTACCAATATGGTGGTCATACCTTACCCCCCACCCTTACCTCTATGTTACTGACCCCATCTGTTAACCCAGTAATACCAGCGTTAAGATGTCGCATTTACCTCTGGGTTCTGATATACAGCTGCCCCGCTGACCTCGCTGAGTCTCTTCTTGTCCTGATGGCGGTGGGGACGAGGCGTGGGCGGGCTTTCATTCACAACTGCCTGAATAGGAGGGCTTTCCTGGGGCTTGACCTCGTCAGCATTGCTGTTCAGAGACACCACCTTCATTGCAGCCAAATCAAGACATGATGCATGTGTTTAATGGGAAATAGGCTGCATTTGTCAGCAGTCAAAATCACAATCGGAAGGGAGAAAAGTCAAGGGGAGCCCCCATTGACTTGGGTGGGTGTTTTGACTTGTCATAGTAGGAAAATTACAACTAATGACATTAACAATCACTCACCTGTGCTTTACCAACTGTGCCATGTCAAAATGCGCTCTGTGACAAAGTCTTAGGCTTAAACTGTTTGGATGCAGTTTGTGCACCACTGCTTTCTTTGCTGAAAACCAACCAGTGATTAAAATCCAATAGAAATTTGCTCTATACAGAGATTATTTTAACCAGTTATTTATATCATCTGGAAATCATGACTAAAAATGATGTAGGCCATTTTTAGTAATAATGTTTAGTGTTCAAATCAAGTTGTTCCAGTCACAACAACAAACCCATGGTACATTCATACAGGTGTTTTCAGTAATTGTAGATAATAACATGCTAGTCTGTGTCTGGTTTCTTTTGCTGCACGTGTTTGGGCAGGACAACTTCATGATTTATGTCTATGATTCATTTTAGTATATGGAGCTTGGTGACTTGAGCAAAACTTCATCTGGAGACAGGTCTGATCAGTGAAGGTGACTGAAAACTCATTCACTAAAGTAGAAATGGGATGAAAACACGGAAGGTTTAACAACAAGTCATCTTTTCTTAATTTTGGGGGGGTCAATGCTCAGTTTGATAATCTTCCACATGTGACAGAGTTTGGACACTCCTAATAGATCTTGCTCCTAATAAATCTCAATATTAATTGTTATACTGGATGCACTCAATCCAGAAGCCACCAATATTAACAAACCCACTACTACTGGTTTGTGCATATGTTATGCAATGTACCTTTTCGATGTGCTCCACACGATCCAGGAGCTTAGTGGTGACAGAGTGCAGCTTCAGTAGGTCCATGCCATAGAAGGAGCCCTCCAGCAGCTCGAGGATGGTGGACAGCTAAAATGATCGAGGAGATTTCCGTCAAAATCATGCGTAAAATAGACCCATCCAAACTCTGAGTCTCTGTGTGTGGATAAAATTAGGGGCTATCCTGAAGTAAATGTGAATAAACGTGCTCTCCGTGCCTCCTGTGATCCAAGCCTTTACTAGAAATCAATAAGACAGGGAGGGGAGCAGCCTCTTGGCTCTGGCGCACGGTGACTCTTGACGGCCCTGGTGTGGAAAACGGACAGGTTGACACTTCACCTTGACATTCTCCTTTCCAGCTTCCCTAAGTTTTTTCAGCCTGAACTCTCCCTCGCAGGGGTTGACCGCTGACGGAGGAGCGATGCAGGCGCACTTGCACTCGGGTCCAGATGTGATAGTCTCCACAGTGTAGAAGTCCTGCGCAGCGGCGCTGCCTTCTTCTATCCGCCGACAGGCGCTCCTGCTCAGGGGTCTGACAACACATTTACACCGACAGTCAGAGCCTTCCGAGAGGGCTTTCACTTTGTCATAATCACCCAGCAGCTACAAAGAGAAGAGGACGGATGTATTTTCCACCACGCTCAACCAGAAACGTTTGAATTTGAACGCACAAAAATGATGAAATGTCCATAAAATAAATTATGGACAGAAAATGCAGATTTCCTCCTACCTTAGAGAGGATGCTCTCTTGTCCATCTACCTCCTCCTGCAGTCTGTCACTCTGCTCTGCATTGCTCTCAAGTTGTGCCCTGGGATCTGCACCCAGGGTCTTTGGAGCGGCAAAGCCCCGCGGATAAAACGCACAGCACATAACGAGGACGACGCATAACTGATGCATGTTGAGAAGCTCAGGGCACCGACAAGATATTTCTGTGTTCAGCAGGCACAGCCTGTCACCAGTTCACCTCTAAGAAGATTTCATAGCCCACTTCTGGCTCCAGAATCAGACCGAGCAGAGACGTGCATCCAGAGCCTCCTCAGACTGAGGGATTACTCTCTATAGCGCCATGTCATCTTTTTCACAGTCGCAGTGAAAGAGGCGGATGAGTCCAGAGGAACCGTCCTCTCTGTGAAGGAGCAGCCGGCATCTGCGGCTGGAGCAGCGCTGACAGGAGGCGGATCTGACCACAGGGCGAGGAGGAGCTGAAGTGCTTCAAAAGAGCTCTCACACGACGCGCACGCAGTTTTAGTTAACGCAAAAAAAAAAAAAAAAAGAACTGCACTGACAAGAGAGGTCTTTGAGTTATGCTTCAGGTTGAACTCGTGGCTGTAAAGCTTGTGTTACTGTTACAGAAACACGTAGACCTGACTGCTGCCGCCTTGTGCAGGCTCAGCCGAGCCTTTGCTGCCCTCTGCCTGCAACAGTGCGCAACAAAAACTGAGAGGAACATGAGGAACTTGATTTTTATTTGTAGTGTAAGGCACATTTCATTTCATTGGGTATTTATTAACATCCATCAAACTCCCTCCAACTGTATGACATGTCTATATGTATATAGAAAATGAAAAATGAAAAAGTCCAGTAAAGCACATGGTGCCAATCAGGTTTGAAAAAAAAAAAAAATCCTTACTTATTAAAGAACAGTTCTCTTACATGAAATAGCTCAAGTGCCACAGCTTTTTTCCATAATGAATGTCCACAGTGATTTTAAAAATTAGCCCATGACATAATGACAATAAGTTTTTTTTTTTGTTTTTTTTTTTAAATTCTATTCAATGCCTTAAATTGCAAAGCTGTAATATATTAAGAAACCTTTGGATCTTTAAAAATCACTCTATTAGTCCCAGAATGAGTGATCTGATTAAAAGGTGGTAGTTTAGTAATTACACGCAAAGTTCCAGAAAGTGACATTATTTATGTCCCCTGGCATCCTTCACTTTCTATCCTTTTCTCTGCTGCTACTGGAAGGATGAGGTGAGAAATACGGCTCCACAGTCCACTGTACTTGTCAAGGTCCATCCTGTCAAAAGATACAGGGTGGTCATGAGAGAGGAACTTCTTCTGAAGGTAGTCGTCCACCATCTCCTCCACAGCATTCAAACTGATCTTCACAGGGATCTCCTCTTCTTCTCCCAGCAGCACTGTGAAGATCAGAAAAGTCTTCTTGTAGGCAGCGTTCTCGTGGTCACAGTAGCGATAGAAAATGAGCGTGGAGCCAGGAGGCAGCTCTTCGAATCGGTGAATGACAGCCACAGGTATGCCTCCCTCAAAAGCTCCTTGCAACTCACTGTCGATGTCCAGTTTCACCTGGTCGCTGTCCTGGCTGGCTTTGCTGGTTCCATTTATGGAGAGGACGGAGGCGTTGAGGGCAGAAGAGAAGGCAGAGGCCATGCGCAGAGCCAGGCAGTGCAGTGTCCTCTCAGCTCTGAAGTCAGCAGTCAGGATGAGACTCACTGGCTCTGTGGGTTTGGCCGTCACAAGGTGCCTCTGCAGGTGGATCCTGCTCCTTTTCCAGAGCTCATCACGCTGGTTCGGGAACTCAGTCTTAACTTTCTCCATCTGATTGAAGAATCTAACAGCTACATTGTTTTTTTGAGGTGAAGACTCAAGCTTGGGGGAACAGCTCCACATATAGGCAATTAACACCATTACCACTGCTGAACATATCACGAATGTTCCTATGAAGAGAGGACACAATAATCACCATTATTTTAGAATAATTAAGTTATTTATCATTTTGATAATAATAATGTTTATCTAGTAATCACAATGTTAGCCAATTTGTATTTTTTAATATTATAAGATTCACTGAGATATGCTAGTAACCATCATAACACTAAACATATCATGTGGGAAAAGTCACAAGTTACCGATAGGACTACTAGTTGTCTTTGCAGCTGTGGATTCAGTAGTGTCCTGCGTGATGGGGCCAATGTTTTCGATTTTCTCTTCCAGTTCATCTGCCTCTCCTTCATGTGACGATGCTTTCTGTTGGGGGGTTATGCTCTCCTCTTTACTCCTGTTTTGAGGAGGTGACTTGTGCTCTGGGCCTCTTCCAACATCTGACCAGTGAAGGAGTGCAGTTACAAAATTTAAAACCTACTTACAACTGAGGCAAATGACACTGGTCAGAGCCTGTAGCAAAAAGCTACCCTGGCTCTACAATCTGCATCACTTGAACAGCAACACTCACTGGAAATCTCACCTTTCGTGTTGTGATCCTCACTTTTTGCTGTCCCTCCGAGGTTAGTATCATCACATCTGTTATCATTCTGTCCATCACAATCCACTGTCTTGTTCCCATGGGATGATGAAGATCCTTCTGAAGTAGGCATCATATTACTTCCAGCTGAACCACTGTCTGTCACTGTTATAAAAACAGGAGATCATCTGTCATTAGACTTTTTAATTTTAACTTTTTTTTTTCCATTTTTAACAGCAAAATGGAAAACAACTTTGGGTAAACTGCAGAGACATGGCTTCCTGTGTCATATTTACCTGTACATGAATATATTCTTGTGCAGAAGCAAACCAGACATCTACACACAATTGCTGAAGAATTTCATTTTGGTTTTCTTTCTTCCTATTTTTTTTTACTAGTAAAGGAAAGATTTAGTTATTTAAGTGCGTCTAAAACAATAATTACATGACCACATGTACATTAAACACTTGTAAGTCGATGCATTTGTTCCTCCTGACAAACATGATTTCCATGTGAATAAATGTGATAAAAAAATTATTGTATTTGTTATGTCAAAAATAACCTCTCTTTAGAGAGCCTACAAAATTTTGGAGTCTCTCTGAAGTTACGATTGCGACTTCTGTTAACCTGTTGATCAACATCTGGTGTCTCAACTATAACAGACAATGAAGATCCTTCTGTAGGAACCGTCGTATTACCTCCAGCTGAACCACTGTCTGTTATAAAAAACAGATCATGTGTCATTAGACTTTTTAATTTTAACTTTTATTTATGATTATTTATGACTGAGACATATTACACTGATTGATACTGTAGCAAGCTTCTCCAAATTGAATTAATAAAGCGGACCTGGTTCTTTAAAGACAGTTGATACAAAGAAAAATAACACCAGATTCACTTGAACAGGAACACTCACTGGAAATCTCAACTTCTGTGTTGTGAGCCTCATTTTTCCCTGTCCCTCCAAAGTTAGTATCATCACATCTGTTATCATCCTGTCCATCACCATCCACTGTCTTGTTCTCATGGGAAGTAGGTATCATGTTATTTCCAGATGAACCACTGTCTGTTATTAAAAAAAAATAGGAGATTGTGTGTTATTAGACTTACTTGTGACCTCAGACAAATTATGCTGATTGCTACTCTAGCAAGCTTCTCCAAAGTGAGTAAATAAGGCTGACGTGGCACTTTCTAAACAGTGAATAAAATTAAATATAACCACTTGAATAAGAGCACTCACTGGAAATGTCACCTTTCATGTTCTGCCCCTCGGGTCCTTCTGTAGGATGCATCACATTACCTCCAGCTGAACCACTGTCTGTTATAAAAAACAGGAGATCATGTGTCATTAGACTTTTTAATTTAAATTTACAATCACATGTACATTAAAACACATGATTTCAGTGTAAATAATTGAAGAATCTCACCTTCCATGTTCTGAACCTCATTTTTTGCTGCCCCTCCAAGGTTATTAACATGAGTTCTGTCGTCAACCTGTCCATCACCATCCGCTGTCTTGTCCTCATGGGATGATGAAGATCCTTTTGTAAGAGGCATCATATTATCTCCAGCTGAACCAGTGTCTGCTATAAAAACAGGTGATCACACTGTGTCACATTTACCTGATTTCATTCAATTTATTTACTATTAACATCAGTCAGCTCTGTAGTTTTACCATTGCTGCCTTTAGCATCTCTTATGATCTTAGGTGAGAAAAATGATTTAATTAATTTTAACAACTATTGTAAATGTTTTTTATACTGGTCCCATGCACGTGATACCAGTTTCAGCAGCTGTGTTCTTCTTACCTGTGTGTTTCTCTGCCATTTTTGTGCATAAGGGGGCACTTCACTCAAGATGAATCACTGGATGATTCAAAGCTGCAAAAAAAAAACATATGACATTGATGTAACAGCCCCGAGTACATTTATGAATCTTGCAATGATTGTCATCACATGTTCAAAGTCCAAGTTGATGTTGTAAAGCTGATCGCTGCAAGCTGAAAGGCAGTCTCCCATTACCCTTTAACACAGTTTAAATTTCTTAAAATGCTCCACAAACAATGATCTGAGACAGCCAAACATAGGCTGCAGACATGCAAATTAATGCAAACAATTAATACTCGAGCTGAAAACTGAAATCATTTCTGTTTTGGTATTTCACAGGGGTCTGCTGAGCAACGTTTGGGAACTAATTTACAACTGAATTTGCTATCTTAAATCTTTAATAACGTGCGTCATATGTGAAACGTCGGTTAGCTAACTAGCTAGCAGGTCAACTGACGGTAAATTTAGCAAAGCTTGCCACCACATACCAAAGCAATACGTGACTTCAGTCTGGGAGACAGCCTTCGGGTAACTTAAATAACACACTTTAATGTAGGTATATAGAGTTATTTATTCTCACCAGACGTGGCTTTGAAGACATCGCCTTGACAAATTAGCCATGAAACGTTTCCTTATCTTTCGAGCTAAAACGCGCCAGGCGGAACGTTCAGCCGAGCCCTTGTTTCCACGGAAATCATTTCGGGACCTCGGGGGCGTTCGGTCTGCAAATGTTCCCCTCGACGGTGCCAGGAAATGCCGTTTGTCGACTTATAATTTAACTGATGTTTTGTTTTGTTTTGTTTTGTTTTTTTGTCTCGCTCGACATAGTTATAATCGTATAATGGACTCCAGGGCTTCTGAAACTAAGGCGTCTCTCCCCTTGAGACGATCGACCAGGCAGGCAACCGTTAAAGGTGAGCAAATGGGTAATGACGACTGTTAGTTGACTTAGCCATAGCTGACTTTAAAGAAAGTTTAATGACAAAATTACTCCTGTTCCCGCTTCGATCGACGTTACCTGGCTTTCTTAGAGCAGACGTGTGGCTCTTTGGGCATTTTATGTAGCCTCCAATGGTTGAGGACACTTTCATTTTTCATTTCTTCTTCCCCCTTCTTCAGTATTGAGTATTTGCGATTGTATTGTATTGATATAGAGCCAAACAAATCGCATGCATTACACATGAGCCCTTATTTAACTAATTATTAAAGGGTTTAACCCACAGTCAGTTTAGCAAAGTTGCCCGCAAGTTAGCAAAGCAGACAGAGCACGGACATGTGTGCGGAACGTCCAGTCTTGCAGTCTTGTTTCTATGGAGGTCATTTCCGGGCGCCGAACAGTCACACAATGTCTCAAGAGATGCTTGTAGACATATCTAACTCATTTTCGGTACCACTCATTAGTGTTGGTCAGAGGTTTCCAGCGCCCTGCGTGTTGGCTGGCTACGCTTGAGTCACTGGGGTTTACTGGTAAATATAAAAGCTCTGTACCATGTGCGACAGGTGAGGATACACATGTTTTTGTGTGTGCCACTGGAGTGGACATAATAATAATTATAATATTTATTATTATTATTATTATTATTATGTTGAATTCTAGTACAAACTCTAGTGCACAGACCACGTGCAAGCCAAACTATCACATTCAAGGTGTTGGGTGTTAAAGATGCTGTTATCCGGACACGAGCACTCAAAACAAACCAGTGACGCGTAGGTCATGTGGTTTTAGTCCAAGCCATAATACACAGGGGTTTCATCCATTTGACACGTCTCTCCTTACTCTGTGTGCACCATCACATCAAACGCCACCAGTGTCGCTTGTTTGAGTTTTAATCACAAGTGGATCTTAAGGTTTCTGACCCCTTGAGACAATCATCAAGGGTGACATCCGATAAGTGTGAGCAAATAGACCGACAGTTGTTTAGCCCTCAGACCAGTTGACTGGTGTCACCAAGTTTAATAACAGGATTCCATAATTTTCTACTACACAAACAATGGCTGACTTTATGGTGTAGATCTGGACCGCTTGGAGATCTTAGACAATGCATTTAGGCTATAGTGCTCAAGGACATGCACCCATTGCAGTCATTTCTTCATATTCCTTCTTTAACAGTGAGTTTTGAGCCGACCCCCAGGGGTCCTCTGAAGAGGACGAAAAGGGGCTTAGCAAACCAAGCTCCTGTTGCAGCCGTTAATGGTTCCAGAGATAAGGAGAACGACTCGGAGGATGAAGGTGGGATGCTCCAGTTAACAGTGATTGCTCTAATTATAATAACAGTGAACTCTTTGTCTGCTATTAACAACCGTGACTTTATATTTCCTACTTCAGAGTCACATTGCAAGAAGAGGCGACTGGAGAAAGGAGAGGCAGAGGGCGGTAGTGGTGATGAAAATGACATGGAGGTCCAGCAGTCGGAGGAGGAGAAGGAGGACCATCAAGACCAGGAAATGGATATGGAGAGTCAGAATTCCCCTTACAGGACACATCCACCCATTATATGCCCAGGTTCTGGCTATTCAATGCTAATTAAATCATAGAGATCTTTTTGTTAATTGTTTGCTCAATCAGACATTTATATAATATATGAAATCTTTAGATTTGAAAAGCTAAGCTAATATTGGGCTTTTTGCATGATCAATGACTTGTAAGAGTCAAGCTTTGAGATTTGAGTTTGACACTGTTTACCTCAGTCAGTTTGGCTTTTTCATTTAAATTATTTTCCCTCCCCTGAAACAGGACCCACTGGAGATGGGAATTTATCTGATCTTGTGGCGCTCCACAAACGTTGCCAATCTGGGAACACTGTAAAAAAAGATGCAGATCGGATTGAAACTAAGAAAGGTACGCCAATGGTGTTGATTGATTCTGCATGTGAATGATTACATTAGGAGATGATAATTTTGTTGTCCTAATCTGGTTTTTATTTGCTTTCAGTCAAAGCATCAACCAAAGAATCTGCAGCCCCCATCACGTCTGCTGTGCAAAGGAGATCACTGGCAAACAAACATCATGAGCCTACCACCAGCATGGCCGACTATAAGAGGACAATGGAGGCCAAAGCCAGGAGTGCTGGTATTATAGACATTTTTGTTCAGACAGTTTAATCAAGAAAATTGCATTAAGAACATGTTTAATGGCTTTACACCTCTAAAAGTAATTGCTTTGCTACATTAATAAATTCTTCCTCATCTATAGCGATATTCAAGGCTAACTACACTCATCGAAGTGTGTATCCACCCTCAGAGAAAGCTGACCTAAAACAACAACATGTGAATAACAATCGAGTTCAAAAAGAATCACAGTACAAGAAAAAAGGTATTGCACATTCAACTGAGTTTTACAGGCTTGAACAACATATATAATGCAACTATTATATTTTTGACATTGAGTTAATTCAGATTTTGTCTTGTAGATAAAGCGGTAAAGGAAACTGCTAACATCAAGAGAAGCTCTGGGTATTCTTGTAGAGGTAAGCTAGTTATTTTTATAACATTATTTTTACGCCCAAAGATACTTGCTTTGCACTACTTGTTATATACTATATAAAAACTGTCCTTTCAGGATTCATGTGGCACTTCTGCTGTTTGGTTCTCCTGGTGCTGCTCATTCCTGCTGCCATGCTGGCATACAAGAAAATCCCTTTACTCCAAAGGTTCACAGATTGTGTGCGGTATGTACCCAGTGATGTGAAGTCAGCTGTCTTTGCAAATCGGTTGTCTCTTCTTGAGGCTCAGTTCCCCAGTCAACGGCAAGAATTGTGGAAGAGGAGCAAGATACACCTGGAGAGACATCTCAAAACAGCCCAGCCCACAGAGCCAGTGAGTCTGATCTTCACTGCTGGCAGCAAGGCGAACAAGACGCTGCACTGCCTAGCCCGGGGTCTGGCGTCCTCCTTCTCATCTGCCCTCAATGCCTCCGTCCTCCACATTGACGGAGCCAGCAAAGCCAGCCAGGACAGTGATGAGGTGAAGCTGGACATTGACAGCCAGCTGAAGGCAGCCTTTGAAGGCAATAAACCTGTGGCAGTCATTCATCACCTTGAAGAGCTGCCACCAGGCTCTACCCTCATTTTTTACCGCTACTGTGACCACGAGAGTGCCGCATACAAACGGGTGTTCTTGTTGTTTACTGTGCTGCTGCCTCAAGATGAGATCAGTAGTGACAAGTGTCTCAAGGATGTGGAGGAGATGGTGCAAGACTATGTCAAGGAGAGATTAGTGGGCTCTGGCAGCCAAACTTCCTTCAATGACATGGACACTGACAAGTATGGTGGACTGTGGAGCCGCATCTCCCACCTCATCTTGCCTGTGGTGTCTGAGAAAGAAGTAGAGCAGAGAGGATGCTGATGAACCAAACTGGCATCTCAGAAGTAGTCAGGATGCCACTTTGGACCAGCCTGATCCGTCTTGGTAATTTGTAGCAGCTCTGAAAGGAATATGAAAATAAGTTGTGTGCTGTGATACTTTCACATATAGGCTCGATTTCAAATGTGTAAGCATTGTATCGATCTGTCTCTGGCAGAGATGAAAATGTTCTGAAGTTGCAGTCACATTCAGTTCAACTGCTCAAGATGTTCGACAGTTTTTAAATGTTTGGACGTACAGGCTTTGTATAAGGATATCACAATGGTGTTGCATCATCATTCCACTTCCAAAGAAGGATATTCAATGCTTGTGCAGATTTAATATCCATCCAACAAATACAAGATACAGAGCACTGTGTTCAGCAGCTTATTAATGGACATTTCCGATCCAAAAGGATTACTCTGGGTCCTCATTTGGAACTAAATAATTTTCTGAAGAAATTCACATTTCTTCTTTTGCACCAAATCTCAGAGAAAACTGATGGCTTGTTTTATAATTCTGTTTAGTGTCCCATTGTGACCCTTCGTTTAAGTATTCTGTACACACCATTGGATTGTTTTTGCACAAATTTTTTTTTTTTTTTTTTTTTTCCCCATGTATCAGCCATCTTAAGAGTACTGACTTTTTATAAGGTAAATATTTTATATTCTTTGTTTTGTTTTTTTGTGAAGATGTATATTTGTGATACGCTGTCTTTTTCCTGAACTGGAATATATTTTGATATCTATGTGTGTGTGTGTATATATGTATGCATGTGTGTATGTGTATGTATATGTATGTATGTATGTATATATATATATATATATATATATATATATATATATATA
>CM076656.1:18117117-18193794 GCA_038496675.1 Rachycentron canadum | reverse complement strand
CTTTCAGATAGAAGCACCATATCATCAAAAGTTAAAATGTTCAAGGTTCCTGAATGACCTGTCCAGATTTTTACTTTAGTGTGTACAGTGACACACATAGAGCAATAAACAGCAAAAGGCACATTTGAATTTGAATGCAGCTTGCAACAAACTGTAATGTATGAATCAAGTGGATCTTACTGATCTTACTGATGCCAAACAAAAAAATAAATAAATCACTGATACACAAGCAAATGCAAGAAAATGATGTGAATGGCAACTAGTACATTGATCCATGTGAGATGAAGTTCTGCATTGACTGAGTTGAATATAAAGAACAGATATCAGATACGGCATCCAGCATGTTATACTGGAATTGCTTTCATGAGCAGTTGTTGGGTGCGATGAGCTCTCGCTTCTCAACAGAGAACCAAAAAAGAGGTGGCTTTAATTATCTCATGTCATAATTTCTGTTCCTAATTGTGTTTCCTTGGCACACTATCTGAAAATACATTTTCAACTTTCAAATCATGAAAGATGCAAAGATCAGCTTACATATAGACTATATATATATATATATATATATATATATAGGTGCATATGCATACATATATATTGTTTTGGATGAACTGAAACTAACTAAAACTAACAAATCAAAGTCAAACAAGAAAATAAAAGCAGTCAAAATTGATGCACTAGATGCAGTAATACCATGCATCTGGAGGCTGAAAGCTACTTTAAAACTAAACTTACCTCAGGAAAAATTAGCCATGGTTTCATGCTCTTACTTACTTACCACATACTTTAAACAAACCATAAAAACCTTTGTGAACTTAGTTGTATAACAGAGCAAGTTGCAATAGATTGAAAACATTTTTAATTGAAATCTGTATCAAAACAAGATTCAAACCATTTCGTGCAGTTAAATCAGAGAATTAATTGATTACTAATTAACGTTTGTTAGGAAGTAAACAAAGTAGGACACGAATTTATGCACGTCATCGATCACATGACGCCTGTGTTTACTCTGCCATGGCAACCAAACTACCCTGTTATTAGAGCCCGCCTACCAACTTCGTAGCCATTGGTCCAGACGCTACATGTCGCTTTGTCAGTGGACGAGACGGTGTCGATCAAGCCCTTTAGAACAAGTTACAAGTTTGTTCGCACAAACGTCCTGGGTTGTTATGAGCTTGAGTCATACCTCTAAAAGTATGTCAAAGTTATTACTCTTTTCTTCTTCTTCTTTTTTTTTTTTTTTTTACCACCAACTACCTAGAAAGATATAATATTAACTAAGCTATCGTGTCCCGTTGATGTCATGGCTGTTTTCAAAATGTCTGTCAAGTGGTCAGTGAGAAGCTGAATATTACTGAGACAAAAATACGAATGTCGTATTTAAAAGCGTAAACTAACAAATTTGTCAGTTTATTTGTCATTCTTTGAGGTGAGAAAAGTCATATTAGCGCTGTAAGAACCGATATTCAGCCGTTACTGATGTTTTTCAGACTCATGTTAAAGTAGTTAGCTAGCTGTTAGCCTAACAAAGTCAACGCAGAACAAATCAAGGGAAGTCTGAATATTGTGTGACTACCCGTGTGTTAAAATGAAAAGTGGTGGTCTTACATTACCACATGAAAACCACACATAACCTTATATTTAGACGCCACACAGGCCTATTCATGAAACGCTTTATCGACTTCCTCATTAAGAAGTTTCAGGACGTAATATTCACACTTACATATTATCTTGTAATACTTGTTATAAACACCATCTGTGTGAATATTTAAATTTTCATTTTAGTTGCTAGTGTGTAAAAGGGGCGTTGACTTAACTATCTTTGCAGCAAGAATTTGTCTTAGAAATACTAAATATTACAAGCTTCTCACAGGGGGACAGTTGCATTAGTTAATACATCATTGTATTGGGCTCATTGTGTGTTTTTATGCAGATTTTGTGGAGGAGATTCTGTACATGACAGCTACAGTGACCTAAATAGTACTGTATCATAATGAATTTCAAATGTAAGAATTGGCCTAATGTACTTATATCAAAGCATGATAGTTAGTCATTGTGCAACATGTATGCGTCTTTCTTGCGGATAATGAAAGCAGATTTTGGTGAAGAATAACTCTCCTGCTAGGTTTCCAGGGTCCATTTACATTAGGTCACTTTCCATAACATGATGCCTGGTTTCATTTAATATGGGAGGTTGACTTACATGGATCAGTGACCAACCTGCAGCCTTTATGGACCAACCAGCAGCAGCATACTGACCCAAAATTTAAGAAGCAGGATGTTTTGTTGCTCCTGCAACCGAACAAATTCTTAGTCAAAAAAGGCCTATCTTACTCTTCTGTGAATCAAAGTCTGAAATTTCCATCTGCTTCCATCTACATCTACATCTACATCTTAAGAGTTGAACAGTAGTTCGTAGGCAGAAGATCAGAATGTGTTGTGGGACATTATTACATATACAGGTTGTAAATGTCAAACTGCACATCTGACAGACAACTCTGCCAAGTGGGTTTTCACTCCTATGAGATGCACTTTTTGCACAGTACTGATCAATGTACCCATCATGAGGGGTGTGGAAAAAATGTTTAATAGAATTGTGTGTATAAGTTTGCCCATGCATGAAGAGAGCATGTTGGACTATTCATGTCAGTCTTTTGTTCCTGACTGATTCTGATTCTCTGATTCAGCAGACTGTATGTGACCCTGTGACCCCTGGTTGCCAGGGAGAGAGCGGTGAGGCCATGGCTACTGGGGCTTCGGTTGGGGAGAGCCAACTCCAGAGGATTATCCGAGATCTGCATGGTACGCTGCTTTGTGTGTGTGCATGTGTGTGAGCGCGTGTGAATAGGCTGGTGGCAGGCAGTCGTTGGCTGACATGGTATGACCAAGGAGAAGAGAGAGAGAGGAGTCATAGAGATTTGCTCTGATGTCATGACCTCGGCCTCTTGGTTGAATCTGAGAGCACAATCTTTAAGCCTGGAATTATCTGATCTCAGCTGGTCATCACATCATTTGGAAGAACATACATCTGACCTCATGTTTGTGTAGTAAGGGTGTGGTGGAATCCTCTGTCAGCATGCAGCGAGACAGAGGGTGTGTGCTAAGGGTGCACCCCTCACGGGTGTCCTTCCAGTTTTTACGATGGATACGAGGCAAGTTTTTAATGTAAAGGCTGGTTGTACCTGTAGAACGTGGCACTAAAAAAAGTTTGGCGTTTTAGACACCAGGAGGGTCCGGGTGAATGGAAAATGCACCAAGAATTCCAAGGGAACTAAGAAAATATCAATTTATCTGTTTTTTCCTGTTTGCTTTTCTGTGTCTGTCATAATAGCACATGTGTATTGTCTGCTAATAGCTGCTAAAAACAAATTTTTACTTATTTTTCCAAAGGTAAAGTATCTTTTAAATGTGTGTTTTATTTATCCTTGAACTCATATTTGTGAATTTCAGAGGCCGTGGCGGAGCTTGTGAAGGAGTACAGGGAAAGTGGGGAGCCCATCACAGATGACAGCACCAACCTGCACAAATTCTCCTACAAACTGGAGTACCTGCTACAGGTATAGATCCTAATTATTCACTGAGGATGTGAAAAAGTGATTTTATTTCAAATATTTTGTTAATGGATTACTACAGTTTTTGTACATTCATGATGCTGCATCATTCATACTTTAGATACGATAACTTAGATAATGTTTTATCTTTCATCATTCATGATGCTGCATCATTAGCTCCAAAGCTGTTTAGAAGAGATCTCTTCAAAGACCATCCTTTTCTTCACATATGGATAAAAATTTGTATTGCATGTGCCTCAAAAATAATCCACATTTAACCACATGTATCTTTCTTTCAGTTTGACCAGAAGGAGAAGACCACGTTTCTTGGAACGAAGAAGGACTACTGGGATTACTTCACTGACTGTCTGGCTAAAATCAAAGGAGCCAATGATGGGATCCGCTTTGTCAAATCCATCACTGAAGTATGAGTTTTTTTTTAGGTTGTTGCTTACAGTAAAATTGCTCTGATTGTGTGCTGGTCATGAATTGATCAATGTCTTATTTATTATCTTGCTGCTTATAGTTCAATTCTTATGAGAGCCAAAACACATCCAAGAAATCAGTTTTAATCTTGGCCCTGATGAACTGTATCCCTACATATCTGATATAAAAGCAGCATAATGTGTGATGTAATTGTCACATGTTACTTTCTTCTTTTCAGTTTTATATGTTTATCAGGGAATATGACAAAATAGTAGATGTGTTGCATTAGAAGAGGCTTTAATTGGACATTCAGCTTACCATTATGAATAGTAGAGTTGTAGTTGAGATTAAATATATGATTTGTTTTCACAGTTAGGCAGTAAATAATAAAATAATTGGTGTGTTGCTCTGATGTAAACAAACAAAAGTTTAAAAGATACTGTGTAAAACAAGTTCTTCTGCTTCAATAGCTGAAAACATCTCTGGGGAAGGGACGAGCATTCATCCGCTACTCCCTCGTGCATCAGCGGCTGGCTGACACGCTGCAGCAGTGCCTGATGAACCAGAGAGTCACCAGGTAAAACCTTCAAAGATTAATTTAGAATTTTATAGATGTTTGTTTTTCACTTTCATGGTTTGTGAAACTTGGACAGAAACTATGAACCACTTCATTTCCCCTTTCTGTTATTTCCATAGAAACAGTGGTCAGTGGTAGTATAGCAGTTTAATTATTAAGTATCAAGTGACTGTTTTCCATGATTTACCAGAAGTCAAAACAGGTGTGAGTAGTGCTGAAGACACACCTGGTACTATATGGAGAAAATACAAAGAAGGATTTTAATGTCAAAGAGGATTATCACTGTTATTCACTGCTAAAAACCATTTACATGTTTATGATGAATTTCTCTAGTTGAGGTGTCAATTTCCTCCTATGATTTTTAAAAGTCAACTTATGAGACCTCTCTTTCTCCTCATTTACCGCAGTGACTGGTATTATGTAAGAAGCCCCTTCCTGAAGCCCCACCTTAGTGTTGACATCATCAGTCACCTGTACGAACTCAACGAGGTCCAGTTTGATGTGGCTTCCAGAGGATATGATCTTGATGCCTCCTGGCCCACTTTTGCAAGGTGACAAACTCAAGAAATCTTGAAAACAACTTGTAGAGCAAATAAAAACCACAAAAGTGGTCAGTCTGATATATAAATAAGCATTAATTGGTTACAGATGACCATGAACATAGCCTCCTTTGCATCGACTTTGGGGTTTAGTCAGGATGCATGGTATTTACCAATGTTTACATTATTAGATTTCTTTTCCTGTCAACAGGAGGACATTGGGAAGTGCAAACTCACCTGGACACATGTGGAAACCACCTAGTCGCAGTTCTAGCATTAACAGTCTGGCCAGTACCTATTCCCAGGTAACTGACCTGCATGTCTAATAACATCCTCTCATTTCACCATAATTTGAAAAATTGATAACCTCTTTTCTCCTCTGGTTCTTCTTACAACCATCTAGCAAGCACCTGAGTTCCCTTCTAGCCCTGATTACAGTCAAAGTCTGCTGAATGACCTGAATGAGTCACTGCCTGCCTGCACTGAAGATGTCAGCACAGTTGACGACCTTCGCCTAGAGCTGGACCAGTCAGAGCTGAAGCAGCGGGAACTCCTCAGTAAGGTGCAGCAGCTTGGCGAGGAGGCTACTGAGCTCAGGGGTGTAGTGGTGGAGCTCCAGAGGCAGCTGGATGTTTCGCTTGCCGCCCAGGAGGAGCAGCAGAGCTTGCAAGGGGAACTCAAGGCTCTGCAGGGCAGAGAGGAGGCCTTGGCCAGAGAGGTGGAAGGGCATAGGACTAGGGAGAAAGCCATTGAGGCTGAACACCACCTGCTCCAAGAAAAGTTGGTAGCTACTGAGGGGAAGAACATGGAGCTTATGGCCAAGTTGGATGGGGTTTTGAATGAGAAGGGCCAACAGGCAGCCAGTTACTTTGATTCTGCACAAAAGATACACGAGCTGCTGGACAGATTGAAAGAGGCAGAGAAAGGAAAGATGGAAGCTGTTGCAGAGGTAGAGGACAGGAAGAGGCAGACTGAAAGGCTGGAGGAAGAGCTGAGAGTCAAGGGGGCAGCTGCAAAGGATGGCGAAACAAAACTCGAAGCATTAGTTTCATCCATGTGTGAGGAGAAAGCCAAGTTGGAGGTGAAAGTGGAAGAACAATGTAGTGCCCTTGACAAGCTCGTGGGGGCCTTGACATTGCGAGAGAAGGAGGCAAACAACCTGCAAAAGCAGCTGCAGACCCTCCAAAAATGTATAGAAGAGAAAGAGAAGGAGGTGCAAGTGGTGAATAAGAGGGTGCAAGAAGATAAAGATGAAATGCAGAAGAATTTTAGTGACTTAAAAGATACTTTAGAAGCACAAGTGACTGCTCTTAAAGAGCAGGTGGGAAATAAAGAAGCAGAGCTAACTTGCACCTGCGAGACACTACAACAGCTAAAAGCCAAGAACCAAAGCCTGAAAACAGAAAGCGAGAAACTGACAACTAGGCTCGCTGAGCTGGAGGGTAACGTCAAAGAACACACAACAAAGATAGAAGATTACAAGACACAGTGTGCCAATTTGATGGAAATTAATAAGAAGCTGCTGACAACAGTGAAGAGAAATGAGGAGTTGAAGAAGGAGATGGCAGACAACAGAGCTGTGCTTGAAGCTGAATTAGCAACTCTAAGGGCTTCTGAGAAACAGCTTCGAGGCCAGCTGGATGACACCAAGATAACCGTGGATGAAAAAGAGAAGCGCATTCGTGAGGAGAACCGCAAGTTGGACGAGAGTCTGCAACGAGCCACCATGGCCGCAAAGCTCTCAGAGACCACATCAAAGCGGCTCGAGCAGGAGAACCAGAGTCTGAGAGAAGAGCAGGACACTGTTAAAGCAGCTCTTAGCCGGATGCAAGCAGACCTGAAGAGTGTTCAAGGGCAGATCGGAGAGTTGGAGAAGAATTTAGGAGCTTCACGTAAGAATGAAGCTGGTCTTCAAGAACAGCTCCAAAGCAAAGAGGCCCAGTTAGAGAGTAAAGAGAAGGACCTTGTTGAGCTGCAGTCTAGGTTAAAAGCTCTGGAGGCTAGGGAGAAGGAACTCGAGACCGCCAAAGCTGATGCAGAAGCGACCTGTGCTAGACAGACAGAAGTGATTGAAAGGGTGACCTCTGAGAAACAAGCGATGGAGAAATCTCAGCTGGAGAGGAGCACTGTCCAAGCAAAGGAGAACCAACAAGTGACTGGCAAACTGACTGTGGTTGAGGGCCAGTTGGAGCTGAGCATGAAAGAAGTGTCCAGGCTCCAGGCAGAGATCCTAGACCTCAGGGTGCAAGTACAGAGGTCTGGGGAGGAAAGGCTTAAGTCTCAAGCACAGCTGGAGGTGACACAAGCCCAAAGAGATGAGCTAAGAACTCTGACTGAGCAGCTTAAAGCTCAGACAGAGGCACTGAATCAGAAGCATATAGCAGAGCTTATGGAGTGCAAAAATAAAGAAGCAGCGCTGATTGAACAGCGCGACAGTGAAGTAGCTGCCCATGCTGAGCTGGCTATCTCTGCAGCTGCTATCAGAGAAGAGCTGTCCACACTCAAGGCAGAAAATGACAGACTGGTCCTAGAGAACAGCGAGACACGTGACAGTCTGCACAGGGCCAACATGGAGATGGCAGAGCTGGGGATGACCATCTGTAAGTTAAATGCAGAGAAAGAGGAGGCCAAAGAGCAATGGGCAGTCGATGCTGCCAGTAGTGAAGAGCTGAAGAAAGAGGTTGAGCTACAAGAAGAGTGCATAACAGTACTACGACTAGAGAATAACAGACTAAGTGGGGAGCTAACACAGAGGGAGACGCTTCCAGGGACTATCACGGAGCTCCAGGTGGAGCTGGAAAAGGCCAAGAACCAAGTGCAGAGCATCAAGGACTCCAGCCAAGAGGAGATGGATGCTGTCAAGTTCCACATGAGCTCAGAGAGCATGAATCATCAGACCCAGATGAAGGTGTGTCAGTCAGAACTTGTTAATAATAAATAATATTAAATAAATAAATTTAATAAATAATATTAAATAAATAAATTAATAATAAGACTCATGTCTTTTTTGCCTTTTCTGACTTTTGGCAATGTAAGTTTTAGTTCATTGTCTCCAAATATTGAAATGAGTTGCTATCTGATTAAATATGGTCAATATTTATGGTTGACTGTCTGTCTTTTTTCCATCCTTTTATGTGTATGTTACATTTCAGAATGTGAATGAAGAGCTGAAGAAGGTGAAAGCCCAGCTGCAGGAAGAGCTGAAGAATGTATCAAGCTTGCAGGCCAAAGTGTCTGAACTAGAGGTGCGTGTCTGTTTTTCACAATAATGATATATGAGAATGAAACTGTCTAGAGAGTACCTTCCTTTACAGAGAAATACTGATGGATAAAAATATACTTCCATCAGAAAAAAAAATCTGTGATGTTCTCACCTTTTCACGTATATAAAACTATATATAACTATAGTGCCACTATAGGGGCAACTGTAGATAGATAGCCGTCAGTAGTGCAGTAGTAATCCTGTTGTTGGAGCGATGAGGATATTAACCTTATTAACAGATTAACAGACATTAAAAAACAGAAGCAAATATCAAAAGTGTTTGTACTGATTGATATATTTCTTTTTATGTATTTGTGCCAATTATCTTCAATGAAGGCTGTGAATGAGCAGTACTCGCAGCTAACTGGTGAGAAAGATGCTCACATCACAAAGACGGAAGCAACCATTCGTGAGAATGAGAGCGTGATTCAGACACTGAAGCATGCAGTAAGCAGGTAGGTTCGTGACCGCAGTACCTGTCAATTCCATCTGACAATAAAACAAACAAACAAAAAAAAAAAATATATATATAGGTGCACTCATGTTCTTCTCTCTCTTAAGTGCTGAAGAAGCACACTTGGCTGTGCAAAAGGTGTGTGAGGACCTAAAGCAGAAACTCAGCACAACAGATGCTGAAAAGCAAAGCCAGTGCCTGAGGTTGACTGCAGAGATCGACGACCTCAACAGAACCAAGACGAACCTTGAAGAGCGGCTCATTGAGCTTATCCGGTATGGCCATCTCTGTTTGAGAGATTCTTGATGACGAGAATAGTTCATTTCAAAGTTTGTTTCTTTAAATGTCTATGTTTGGTTGCTGCCTTTGCTTTTGCGTTGGTTTTTTAAGTAAGAGCAGTTCTCTGATGTTTTTGGAAAAGGGTTAGGATGGGATGGTGGGCAGGCTTTTTTGAATGCTGAGTCGTACACTCAGAACAGGTCTGAAAGAAAGAGAAGAGAGTGAGAAAAGTGAGAGTCCAATATGTATGCTACAAAGACGCTACTGAAGAGAACCTCAGCTTTTAATGTATCTTTCCTCACTGGAGTCAGCAAGCACTGTTTCATCCCTGGCTCACAAAGCTTTCATATTCTGTAAGGGATGAAACACAAATACAACATTTTCATTCCCTTGGTAGGTACCCACAACCTTTCTGTATTTTGTACTCTTGCAACTAAGAAAAACAATAAAGGTACCATTGTTTTTCTCAGTTGCATCATTTGGGGAAATTAAGCTACTTTCAAAAATCAGGGTGAAGAGCATCATACAATATCTTAGTATAAAATCACAGTCTAGGACAAGATCCTGAAGGTGGAAACACATAAACCACAAATAACAATATGAGATTGGTGCAGTTTATTTATAGTATAGCCAGCAGCTAGGAAATACTGAGCACTGAGTGTGTCAACATCCAAGTGAACATAATTATTAACAGCAACAATGTTTAATTCATTTCACTCAGTGAAAAAAAAAGTCAAAACTCAAAGGAATTGATAAGATGGCACCGAATGACACTGAACTTCTGTGCATGTCTTTTATTTGTGCATCTAATCAGGGACAAAGATGCTCTGTGGCAGAAGTCTGATGCACTGGAGTTTGAGCAGAAACTGCGAGCAGAGGAGCGCTGGTGGTTGGTGGATAAAGAGGCCACTCATTGCCTCGGCTGCCAGTGCCAGTTCACCTGGTGGGTGCGCAGACATCACTGCAGGTGGGTTTTCACTTGGCATTGAAGCATCACTGTCTTTTTAAGTCTGTAACTACCCTGTTTTGATTTTGATCAGACTACATACAGCATCACTTGTGCACTTTCTAAACATGCAAGACACAGTTTTTTTTAGTAACAAAATTATATGTGTTATATTTTTCTAGGCTTTGTGGTCGCATCTTCTGCTACTACTGCAGCAACAACTATGTAATGACCAAGTACAGTGGGAAGAAGGAGCGCTGCTGCAAGGACTGTTACACTCAAAACAGTGCAGTGGTGGAGAGGTTCACAGAAGCAGAGCTGAGTCCTTCAGACATACAGCCTCCTCCACCTGGAACAGGACCTGAACCACCTCCTGCACCAGCCCCGTACAAACCCACTCCCAGGGTAACAGGTAAGAAGCTCACAGGGAAGAACAAAACATAACTATCAACCACATGATAATTTGGCACAGCCACTTGGCTCAAAAGTTTGCTAGTTTGCTTAGACATGGTCTTTTTTTTATTGCTTGCCAACTAGAAAGCAGAAGTGAATAGACTGACTCTAAGAAGAAGTTGTTTTGTTTTTATTGTAAAGAAAAATAGCATCACAATTATGTTCCAATGCAGCGTGAGCTGCTATTGTTTACACCTTGTGAGTCTGTGTGTGTGTGTGTGTCATCATGGCAAAATGTGGTCCTGCAGACATCTACCGCAGAGGTGTTTTTGAGTACTATAGCAGGTGTATGTCTGTCTCTGGACAAATTTCTCACCACAATAGCTTCCCAACCTTTTAAGATACAGCCACAGAACTTGTTGTTAATACTGAGTATTTGTGCAATAATGGGAGCAACTAAAAATTTGAATATCATGAAAAAGTAAATTTTTTTCTGAATTTAGTTCAAAAAGTGAAACTTTCATATATTCTAGATTCATTACACGTAGAATAAAATAATGAAAAGGTTTTTTTTTAATTTTTTTAATTTCAATTATATAAATACTGGGTCTAATTCATCATGGGGGTTAAGCCACAGGTCATCGTTGAAAAGGCTGTCTGTTTGCAGAGTGCTTGTTCATGAAAAGTTGACTGGTTGGGAAAAGTGTAGTAGGAAAAGGTGCATAAGCAACAGGGATAACCACAGCCTTGAGAAGATTGTCAAGTAAAACTGATTCAAGAACTTGGGAGATCATCACAAGCAGTCACCAAATCTGGAGTCAGTGCATTAAGCAGGGGTCACAGGCCTCTTCAGGAAATGGGCTACAAGAGTCACATTCCTAGTTACCAAGCCACTCCTCACCTTGGCTAAGGAGAAAAAGAACTGGACTGTTGCTCAGTGCTCCAAAGTCTTTTCAGGTGAAAGTATGTTTTGCATTTAATTTGGAAATCAAGGTCCCAGAGTCTGGAGGAAGAGTGGAAAGGCACAGAATCCAAGTTGCTCGAATTTCAGTGTAAAGTTTATGCAGTTGGTGATGATTTGGGGCCATGTCATCTGCTGGTGTTGGTCCACTTTGTTTAGGTCAATACAGTGTCTACCAGAGGGGTTCATACTTCCGTCTGCTGACCAGCTTTATGGAGATGCAGATTTCTTTTTCCAGAAGGACCTGTCCTCAGTGCCAAAACTACTACCAACTGGTTTGCTGGCCATGATATTACTGTGCTTGATTAGACAGCCAACTCTTCTGACCTGAACCCCATAGAGAATCTATGGGTTATTGTCAAGAGGAAAACACCTGACACAACAGTACAGATGAGCTGAAGGCCACTATCAAAGCAACCTGGGCTTCTATAACACTGCATTGATGCAATAATTCATGCTAAAGGAGCCCTGACCAACACTGAGTGCATAAATTAACATACTTTTCAGAACTTGAACATTGTAAATTGTAATCTTAGGAATCTTAGGAAATATTCTAATATTATGATATAATATTCAAATTTGTTCCAGATGCACCTGTATTAATAATGTTGTAATAATTACTGTGTTCTCATAGATCTGAAGAACAACGTGTTTAAGGTTCATAAACAGTTTAATACCTACAGTGTAAAGCTGGTTGTGGTTTTTGTCTGTATGTGTATTTTCAGTTATGTAGCCTGTAAACCTGTCGATTCTTCCCAGTCTCTGACCCCAGCAACCGATCTGACGATGGAGCTTTCGACATCATCACAGAAGAAGAGGTTAACGGTGTCTACGACAGCGATACTACCTCCCAGACAACAAGAGGATCGCTGGAGGGAGAACAAGACCGACAGCTTCCAGGAGCGCTGGATATGTGAGTGTAACATGTATCTGGGAGCAGATGAGTCAGGGTTTTCTGACTCTTTGCTCCTTGGGTGAATACAGAGGGGTCAAATAGTGACAACACAACATACCATGGCACCTTAGTGTTGAGCCAGTAAAAAGTAAAGTTTATAAAATGTACTTACACTGTCACGTTGACATGAAACCTTTGTGGTCCAGTAGTTTTCCTACATGACACCTCCAAAGAGCACAGTCAAACAATGTACTGATGTAATATTGGCTAATCAGAGGACACCACTAGTCAGAAGTGAAACACACACAATGTACTGTCACTTTTCAAACAAACAATGTAACACAAAGTGCTTTACATAATAAAAGCAATACTTTTTTCTTTACAGTTATGAATAAATAAAAAAACAATAACAGAAAGTGAGGAAACGCTATTTTGAATCTCATAACTTTGCAATGATTAAACATGGGAGACTTGAAAACAAAGATAAAAATAGAAAGATAAAATTATAAAACACTAAAATTGGGTATTAAAAGGAAAACAATCCCAAACCTCAAAATAGAATATGAAAACATACCAGCAAGGAATAAATAAATGTTGGGTTGGAAAAGGAATAAATAAATAGACAAATAAACGATCTGTGGGTAAAATTCATTATCCATTTAAACACATAGTCATGACTGAAGTATTCATCACATCATTTCCAGCGATGTCGCCAGAAGAGTGACTCTTGATGTTTGTTAGGGAGATCACCAAAATGTTTTGAAAGACGTACTGGGCCTGTGATGGCTACACCACAATACACAATACACAATTGACAATAAGATGCATCCTGTGTTGGATTTTGCAGAGGCACAGGAGATGTGACCCCCGATGACCCTGAAGAGCAGGTCCCCACTGTTCAGGACTCAGAGATCAACTTAATCAAATCAGGAGAAGTCACGTGGGTCTTTACTTTGATACTCAATTTTTTTTTAACTATGAGAGTTGGTCTTGGTTGAATTAATGGCACTTTAATGCATTTTAAAATGCATGTGTTTTTTTTACAGGATGGCCGTTCCTCTCAGCATCGATGATATTTCTCAGTTTGGCGACGGTTCACGGGAACTCTTCATCAAGTCCAGCTGTTACAGTATGATAACTGTTGCTGTGGGTGACTGTGGGCCAACCATCAGCTGGATGTTTTCCTCCGAGCCCAAAAGTGTCTCCTTTAGCGTGGTTTACCGGGAATCTGTTGACACTCAGGTGGAACAGTCAAAGGTAGATGCTCTGTGTGTGTATTTTTATGCTTATGCGCTAAGAACCACTGCAACTCTTTTTAACTATGTGGTATGGAGGCATGTGAAGGTACCATCGCCTGATTAGCTCCTTGTACATCTGCTAGGAAAAGACCCGGGAGGCAAAAGGTAATGTTACATAATTTAATTAAAGTAAAGTACGTGGTAAGGCTGGAGGAAATGCTTTTTACTGGTTTTACAGTCATAATAAGAGATTTTATCTCTTTATTTCATTATCAGACACAATGGGCTGAACCTGTGTGTGCTGTCATGAGCACCCCCCACCTCCCACCCCCCGTGTGTAAAACATCTCATAATCCCTCATATTTCCTTTTCTCAATATCTCCTGCGTGTGTGTGTGTTTTTTTTTAATCCAAAGCATAGGAATTAAATTTGAATCATGATGATAATTTTATACTTGCTGTTCAACGTAAGGTAACATAAAATTAAAACATAAAAAAAGACTTAAGTATTATATAGTATTTTAGCTAGATTGACCAGGGAGAGATTTGTCTGACAACCTCCAGAATCTTTCTTGAGCTGAGTTTCACTTCAGACCAATGTCCCTGTCCTGCTCTTAGGTCCTGATTCCTCTGACTCGCTGCAATTCCCATAAAGAGACAATTCAGGGGCAACTTAAAGTCCGTCACCCCGGCCTCTACACACTCATCTTTGACAACTCATTTTCACGGTATGGAACCCGTGACACGGTATAATGTCTTTCTCCTGATTACTCCCTGTGAGTGGGAGATGCTTGTGAAATGTCTTCACTCTTATTGTCTTGGTCATCGCTGCCACTTTTGGGTGTGTGTATCTGTGTGGATGCGTGTGGTCCGTGCACTTGTCCGTGTGCATTTGTCCTTTCAATCAGCTTTCTGTTGTGCCTGTTTTTCTGTTTTAGTTAATGAGGTTACACTCTTTTGATCATAAACCCTCTTCCAACAGGTTTATCTCCAAGAAAGTCCTCTACCATCTGACCATGGAGAAACCCATAATCTATGATGGAAGTGACCTTCCCTGAAGCTGGACATCACACGCTCTGACAGTGTTGCCACCCTGGCTTCAGATTTGAAGGCAATTCACTGACTATTTTTTACCCTAAAGCTGTTTTTATCCAAGTATTTTATGCTTTCAAAAATGTATGTGTATTATTTAACTCTGTGGTGTTTATGTTTTGAGGTGTGCTCATATTTTAATTGGAGCTTAAGTAAGTATAGTCAACAAAAGAGGTTTTAGAAAGAGAAAGAGAAATTTTATGCAAATTTTATCCTATATAATTTTTAGGAAATACACCAAGTAATATGCAAAGTTTTAGTTCAGCTAGGTTGTTCATTTAGAGATTTTGTGTAATTTTGTTGTTTCTTTCTGTAATTTTTGTTGGTTTTGGTTTGGCATCGCTTCTTCTTTTACCAAATATGATGTTACTTTGGGAAATGCAGATCACTGCAAGTAACACTAGCAATATGAAATCTGATATAAGACTATTGTCCAATGTTTATCTGCAAACGTTGTCAATGAAGACCCACAAAGATTTCATATTTTTCAAAGTCTTGGCCAGTTTAAAGTTTTTCAATGGTTGTGCAATCTTTTAAATCCAATGGCCAAATATAGAAGGCGAAGTGCAGGAGAGCACTCCTGGGTCGAATTATTAATTGCACTGTGGCAGCGCAGGAAAGAAACAAAGCATTAACTAACAACTAGCCTGGAAAAATACAGTTTCTGCTTGGAATCAAAGCATATGCACTTTGTGCGAATAATCTCAGGAGTGGGACTTAAAATTGTCCTTCAGTGGTAGCATGTCCTAATTTTCTGTTTTTGGAAAACAAAACAAACCAAAAAAAAAAGAAACTGCCGTCTTACTTTCTGTGCGAGTAGTACTGCACACCAGCTTTCTCCATCCAGTTTATAGGATCCAATGAAGCGGAGTGCCTGTACTTACTGTACACAGGTTGAGTTTGCGTCATTACAGTGACACTTTAAATATATTACTCACAGTCAGCTAACGAGCTACTGTGCCTTCAAAGTGCCTAATAACTCTAGTTAGTTTTCTTTTGTCGCTGATTATTTTACTCTTTGTTACTCAGAGCATGATCCTTGGTATGAATTGGCAATATTCTGTTGCAATTTAACTCACTACAATATAAAATGCACAATATTATTTCAGTTGTATCAGTTGAAATGGTTTTTCTGTTTGGTTTTCATTTAAAGATCTAATCTTTTTGTTACATTGTTTTGATGACGCTCCTTTTCTGATTCTCAGTGATGATGAAATGGGTTGGTATACTGTGTGCTGTTTATTGTTGCTTTTTTTTTTTAAATCACGAAGCATTATGAAAAAAAAATCACCTTTGGACACAACCTTATACTCGTTAATGAAGCAAGGGCTTATATCTATGCTGCTTCGTGTGGAGATCTGTTTGTTTCACAGTCAGATCTCTTATACTTGTGATGGGTGAGAGTTGCTGCAGTTTGTATGCAAAGCCTGATATTTTCTCTACAGAGCTGCACTTTGTGATAATTATTTTATACATTGTTACAAATAATATGAAATCTGTTAAGTTTACATGATCTTTGTCAAAGAATTCACACAGGGACAGATTTTTCTACGTGCTCTTTTTGAACGATAATTTTTAGGGGAATGAAACGTAAACATGATCACTGTAAGCATTCAGTGTAACTAGTAATAGACAAATCAAACACCCAGTAAACATGAATAAAATGTGAGAGTGATGATGCCCCTGACATCCACTAACCTGATTGTGTCTGGCTTAGTGTTTGACAACTTTGAACGTCAGACTGCCACCTCACTCATTCAGAAATCTGACACCAGCAAATGTATTGGCCACAACAAGGTTCCTTTCTTACAAAAACTATATCTAAACTTATATCTATATGTTTAAGGTCCAGGAGAACAAAACAAGTAACCCGTCAAATTCACATGACAAGTCACGAAGAGCTGAAAATATGTCCTGTCACACAGTCCCAACAGCTGTAGCTGAAGAAACCGAGGTCATGTCCTTGGTTCATGATGCATAACAGGACATCAGGTCTGGACATAGCCTCCCAGTATAATAGTCAGTAGCACATTTATTGATTTGGTTTTTAATTGTACTTATGTGACAACCTAATGATCTTATCAGAGCTCAAACAATTAGTCAAATGACTGGTTGGTCAGTCAACAGGAAATTAGTCTATTAATCCTTTTTTTTTTTTTAATCAAATTTCCAGCAAAATAGCAGAAGATTTGGTGCTTCCAGCTTCAAATGTCGCAGGTTATTGATCATATGCATTTATCCCCCCCAAACAAAACCAGAGTGATTTAGGGTAAATGAGAAAAAAAAAATTCCTCATGTGCTTTTGCATTACTATTCAATAAGTTAAGAGAAAAACACTTTTTGTACAATATATAGTTTGTGTTTTAAAGTAGATATTGTGTTAGATAGTAAAAAAAAAAAGCACGTGTCTGTGTGTGATCCACGTATTGACACATGACACATTAGGTCTATGTCTCAGTTATTGTTATTATCATTATTAATTTATTATTCTTATTTTTTTTTTTTTATCAGTATTATTATTCCTTCTCCTATACGTGTGAGACTGTGTGTTTTTAGCAGCCTCTAACACAAACACAATTTCTGTGCGTGTGTTTGGCGACACAGTCCGGCTCAGGGAGGCAGAGCTATGAATTTTGAATTTAAACCCATCGGTGTAAACGCAACTATCTGCTCAGCTGAGAAGCTGCTAGACTAAACCAGGAGCCGAGCTTTGCCTTCAAAATAAAAGGGAAACTAATCACAACTTTGCGTCGCTTGGTTGAATAGATTTTACCCCTCTCGTTGTAGTGTTAGTGGCACCTCTTTGTCTGCTCCTGGATACAAGCGAAGAATAATTTATCCACAACCATTTCTTGCCTATGGATCGGGAGTTGAGGCTTTTATTCTGAAAATAGACACAGGAATCCCCTCGCCTCAGTAAGTCGCACTTGATGAGCCGCTTCGTTCACACCTGAGGGGGGGGAGGGTCGGGCTCAGCATCCCGTCCTGCTGGAGCGCGATGCGGTCTCATTGACGAAAGCGCCACGCTGGAGTGAGCGGAGGATCCTGGAGCGACAACATGTCCTGTCTCCACCTCACACGGATGTTTCTCCTTCTGTGTTTGGCTCCAGCTGT
Organism: Rachycentron canadum; assembly: GCA_038496675.1. NCBI lineage: Eukaryota > Metazoa > Chordata > Actinopteri > Carangiformes > Rachycentridae > Rachycentron > Rachycentron canadum. Next base: position 18,176,071 of record CM076656.1, on the reverse strand, counting down.
GAGTAATTTACTTTTATCTCACGTGCGTGTAAAAAAAAAAAAAAAAAAAAAAAGAAAAGAAAAGAAAAAGGCAAAAATATTATCATTGCCACATTTAAAACTTGCACCTCTTCTGCAACAAATATGCGGAGTTGTTTTTCTGAAAAACTGGACTGCGACAGTTATTTCTATTATTATATTTTATCACCTTTTTCTGCTAATTCCCTTTTGAACAAAATATACTCTGTGTTTATTTTTAAATAAAAATAAAATTATTAAATTGTTTTATATTAATCATACTTCTGTGTGCAGGCACCTGCTCCTGCAGCACTCTGGTTCTTCATAGTGATCAAAGTACCGTCTTACTGTTAGTGTGATGCTCAGCAGAGTTTCAGCTGACTGAGCTCATCATATTAGCAATGAATGAATGAATGTGAACGAGTGTGTAAACTGTGTGCATTATCAGTTGTCCAGCCCATGTGGCATTTATGGCAACTGACTGAAGATAAATACCACAGTATATACAGTATCCTGTGTGTGTGTGTGTGTGTGTGTGTGTGTGTGTGTGTGTGTGTGTGTGGCCATGACCTTTATATGGGCAAAGGTTTAGCATCCTTCTCATTAAATCAAAATCAATTTGGAGCAGATTTATACTGATGGGACAAGGTGCGTATGTGTAGAAATGACACAGAGATGTATGTATCTGTGCCTGTGTGTACTGCAAATGTACACACAGGCACAGATACAAATGTGTACCAAATCTTCTGGTGTCTTAATATTTTCTTTGAGAGTAAAGTGAAACTGGGATTTAGACTTATGGTCTGACACAACAACCCTTTTGAATTGCTCACACTCTGGAAAACTGTGACTGACAAGTTCTCCAATTTGCTTTCATTTCATAGACTAAATTGCTTGCAGAATAATATATAATAAACTACAATTACTGTCTCAAAGTATGTGGAAAGTTGCAGGAAATATGGTCACAACCTCCCATTTTGTTCCCAAGCTACAGCAGTTTTGCAGAACATTATTGCAGTGAAGTTAACCTCTGACCTTTTTTTATATAAGATGTTATCACTTCATCGTTTCATCCTATTAGACATTTATCTTACATTGTGTTATAATGAGCATATGAATTCTTGAGTTAAGGCCAAAAATATGTTTTGAGGTCACAGTGACCTTTGACCTCTGACCAACAAATTCCAATCAGTTCATCATAGAGACCAAGTAAACTTTTGTGCAAAACTTCAAGCAATTCCCTCAAGTCGGTGTTGAGATATACACACACAGACAGCCTGAGGCATAAAATCCCTCATTTAGCCCTGATCTGCTGTTATTGTTATTATCTGTGACCCATTATTGTTTTTTGTGTGTGTGTGTGTGTGTTTTGTACTCATTTCTTTGCAGTTTTGAGATGTGTGTGTATGTGAATAGTAGTACATGTGTATGAGCTCAGGTCTAAAACTTTCATAAAACATTGTGTATTTATGAGAAATTAGCATAGGAAATGTTTCATTTAATTTCATATTATCAAATTTTTTATTTTTTTCATTTGTCAAATAACAGCACACATGCACACACACACACACACACACACACACACACAATGAAATATGTTGAATTCATTCTCTCAAAACCAGGAAAGTAAAAAAAAAACATTTAGATTAAACAGATTGACTTTTGTTTGCTGATATTACTACCCTATTTACAGTCTAGTTTACTGTTTGTTTAGGCCAGCTGTGACGAAGCAAGTTGAGGCAACAAACAATACACATGTATGCACATTCACATGCTGACTCTCACAACAGCTTTTTCTTTTAATCAACATAGTTATAGGAGTATTATTACATGGCCACCTCGCTAATTTCCATAATGGAATAGAAATATGAGAAGCAGGCAAACGGGTTGTATGATGATCAGCGAGGCAGAGAGAATAGGAACAGGGCAGACTCTCATCACCGTGTTCCACTTCATTCTAGTCTCTTTCACTGCTCAGGACTGCAGAGAATTATAATGAACTACAGGGACCCATAATACACACACACACAATTCAATAGAAAACAAGACCAGTAGTTTAGAACAGGCCTCTAGTCTTTTGAATTTCAATATGACCAGAACCTGAGAGAAAAAAAACAAAACAAAAAAAAAGAAAGAAAGGAAGGAAGATGAAGAGGAAAATCATATTATTTTGGGGGGTTAGCAATGTCCAAATATGCGTCTTACTCATATGAACTAAATTTACTCCGTAAGCAGGCACCAGGCAGACTGTTTGATTGTGTTTCTGTACAGACGCTTAGCTTAGCCTAGCACAAGGAGTCCAACATAACCTCAACATACATGTTTTTGGATTAAACAAACAAGATAATGGCCTGCTAGCAGCTCTAATTCTCATAAATTACCCCATTTTATGTGATGACTGAATATATAGATAGATATAGATATAAAAAATGAAGTGAAAATATTCTGGATACAAGCGCTGCCATCTTGCGTTGGTGAGCCAAGGTCTATGTAGCCGAGGTTATACTTCCACTTTATATTAACATCAAATTAATTAGTTGAACGTACATCAGCATGAAAGAACTACCTTAAATTATATAAAACCCTTTTCCATTCATTTACAAGTTCTGTAAACAATTGTCACTGCCACTGGGTGTTGCACACAACATCTCAGACCATAACAAGTACTTGATCAGCCACACTCTAGCACACTCTGCTCAGACACCCCGAAACCCGAGAAGTGGCACAACTAAATCAAGTTACCGAAAAAAAAACAATCCACTGGTTGGACTGGGAAAGAAATTTCATCTGCAGTCGCACAAATGTAAAGACACAGATTGAGCTGGCAAAACCTTTTTTCGCGGTCCATCGGCTGAACAAGATCCGACTTCTGTCAGAAAAATTCAGCGGTGGTTTTCGGGTCGAACAGGATTTGAACCAGTTGTCCCCATGGCCAGTCAGCCTGAGCTCTGGTCTCATCTCTCTTTGTCTGAGGCCTTTTCAGATGAAAAAATGGTTCAGTGGAGGAAATTCTGGAAGGTCGTTTTCACCTGAACGCTCCATATTACACTGTGTCAGCTCGCATGTAGGCGTTAGACCCATGTCTTTAAATTTGGGCCGGCCAACAGTTCAACAAGAGGGACTTAAACTCACAAGCATCCCACATTCTTGACCTGGGTACCAAAATCAAAACCCAAGACACAGATATGGATATTTGTATACATATATATTATTTATTAAAATCTTGTTTAATCTCATTTACACCTTTACCGTTACCTTTAAAAAATGCTTTTGACATGTACCCTTCTTTGATTTTTAACAGGAGTTAAGTGCTTGAATATGTAACACACACAAGATATCACAGGTTACTGGGCACAAACGTAGAGAAAGAGATTGGGAGTTAGTTTTGGACACAGTTAGTCTAAATGTTTCACCTTCTTTTCAGTCTTTATGCTAAGCTAACATCAACTTGCTCCCGTTATGACAGTTCTATTAAACTTCTGTAAACTTCTGTATCTGTGAGTGTGTTTCCCAAAATTCCCAAAACATTTTCTTCAGTATCTAAACTTCGAAGACTAACTGTGTTTGTGCTCTCTTTCCGATTGACTGAACGTGTTTTATATTTTTGTACTGTGCCAGACTACCATGGCTGCTGTGTGAAAGTACACCTTGTTCGCTGTTTAAAATAGAAGGCAACATCTGCAAAGTGAGCCCAATCCGATGGCCCCTTTCTGGGTAGTTAGTGGATAATGGGCTTCACCTCTCACAGAACATTTTTACAGCAGACTGCACACTACCCTGGCAGTGCGAAGGGGACTTTGGCTTTGCATTTAGTTTCATAGCTCATATTGCCCAGACTAACCCTTCGCCCGCCTGCCTGCCCCATCTCTATATCTCCATATCTCTGTCTCTGTTTCTCCCTTAAATGCAGTGTAGTGTCTCACTTTATCCCATCATGCAGCTGAAACGCACGTCATGCACCCTCAGGGCTCGTAACCACCAAGTCTTGACTCTCGCTTTATACCTCACCCCCTGCCTTTCAAAGCTTTGCTCGCGTCCTCCCAACTGTTCGATTCTTATGTAGAATAAAATATCTTCACAGCATCTCCTTTGCATATAAACAGGGAAGCCATGTGCAGTACATGACCCCCATTGGACATACGGTGTGCGATTTAGCTGGTGCTGTTGTCTGGTGTGCTTTATGGTTACATGAGTGCATACATCTTTCTGAATGCGACTGCCCTATTTTCTGGTAATTCAATGCTCAACCAGTGACTTACAATAACACAATCACAGTGTAGGAGAAATTAATATAGCTACTGCTGTATCTGCATATATGTCTTACCTTGAAACACCTACTCTGAATGTTTAAATTCAGCCCAAGTAGACCTTTTTCTTTTTTCATCCCTCGCCTGCCTTTGAACGGGAAGAGCAGTAATTGCTGAGTAAAATTGCACAATGGTACCTCTCATTAGAGTATTAGCATTGCATTAGGAACAAAAAGGACTGGTAGCGATTTGCTCAGGTTGCTTCCAACATATCTATTCATTCATGGTGCTAAGAGCTTGAATATTGTTCAAACTTACTTCAAGAAAATGGTGAAAAACATTGTTCCAACAAACAATTGTCTGGAGAATTTTGTTCAGATCCAACTAGTTTTCTTTATTATGTTTATTCTGTAGACGTTTGGCTAGAGATATTCAGCACAAACGCAAGCTTTGGCTTCCCACTCAGAATGTCATTATTTGTGCATCTGTGTGTGTGTGAAGATTTTTGGTTTCAGGATCTTTACCTATTTTCAGATGAATTTTAACATTACATTATTCCTGATTTGGCTCAGTGACTTATCTCAAAGGTAAGACTTTCTTTCTTATCTACATATGTGACTGACACATATGTATTTATTGCTCAGTGTGTTCCTTCAAAGAAATTAATTTGTTTATATCTATCCCTGAGTCCCATTTTTTCTTTTACTGTACTTTTACGAAAAGAAGCTGCCAGTTTGTGCACTGCTAGTTTTTACCTCTGCTTTCAAAGCAATTTTGAAATTGTTCCACAGGAATGGTGCAACAACCCTGAAAGTTAAATCCAGCATTTTATTTTTCTAATAACATCATACCCTCACTTGAATCAACACTCTGCATTATGATAGTAAAAAGCCATGTCTATGCAAGGCGATGCTCAGTCATGTAATTTCATGAAATGGCTCCTGGTGGGTTTGCACGGGTGCAGATGTTGCTGTTTCCCCCTTAGAGAAACTCATAGATCTTCTTAATGGGAATGTTGTTACCTCACACACAGTTCATCCTATTTGATGCTGGGGAGTGGGGGAAGTCAGCTCTCTCCAGGGGGAGTGTTTGTGGTCTCAGAGGAATTTAGCTTCAGAAGTTTTGTGTCATTAAGAGTTTGCTTGCATTACGTCACAAAGAGACTTGTTTCCCCCTCTGGTCTTTCCAAACGAGATAGAGCTGAAACAAGGACAAATGTCTGTGCTTATCAGTTACTCAAATTACTTTATTACCAGCTGCAATACATAACTAGCGTTGTCTTCACTTTGTGAGCCTAGGTGTGTGTATCATCATGACAAAATGTGGTCCTAAAGACCCCCGGAAACACAACTGAAGGGCTTTTGAGTACTGTAGTAGGTATTTATCTGTCTGTCTCACGTGTCAACCCACCGTGACATCACCCGTTGGTTTTGTTAGCTCCAATTTTGCAGCATGCAGTTTGTAATTTGTCCGTCACCACCTTGGTTTTTTGAAACCATTAGAAATCATATTTGTAGGAGAGGCTGGAGCTGAGGAGGAGTGAGTGGTGGCTCTGACCTGCTCTGGACTCTATCCTGATTGTCAGGCAGGTCGTCGTGTGTGGTACAGTCTGTCAATCACAGTGTAGCCACGCCCTAATGCATACCCTGCTTTACTGTCTATTTTCATCTGAATGGGACAACAATTTAAAAAATCAACATTGCGTTGTATGGAAGAAAAAGTGGAAGTGATTGAGGCCATTAGGAAAACTTTTAATGAGTTAATAAGTCAAGTGAGAAGTAGGACCATTTTCACATAAAGTTCAGTACAAATGAGTTATTTTTGCAAGTATCGCTCCCTGATGGTCATTAAGTAGAATGCAGGTTTACGGCTCTTCAGCATTGACTTCACTTTTCAGCCCCAGTGTCAATGTCCATTTTTATATACAGTCTGTGTTCTTTCTGTTTTTTCATCACCACGTCACAAGCTGTAAGATACAGTCATGAGACAGGTGACAGGTGTGTAGCTGACATCAAAATGAAGGGTTCAAAAATGGGTATTGGCTGACCCATGAATACTACTAGTAATAATGTAGTTATAACTAAATTGTAGTCGGTGTGACCACCATTGCAAGATGGTTTCCAGTCAAGACTGCACCTCCAACCTGTCGTATTTTATTAGATGTGCATCTTCTGAAACGATGGGTGCAACTCAGGTAAGAGCCTTAAAATAACCCAGCATGAGGAAAAACGAAATGCAAAACATTCTCAAATTTTTGAGTAATTTTGGAAATGGCGAGGCGTCATGATTACATGCATGTCTATAAGTACCTCCTTTTTCCTTTTCTTTCTACTTTGGTGTTGTTTTTTTCCTGCGTGTACTCCCTTCTGATTCTTTTTAACACAGACATTACAATGTGCCTCACACTTCCTCACCACCATCACTGGACAAATGTCTTCAAGGCTCATGCAGAGAAAAAGCTTGTGCTTAAATCTGGAAAAAAACCAATTTTTTCCATCTGTGATTTTTTTTTAAAAGATATTTTTCTTTTTTATATTAAATTCTCCACCAGAAAAAAATGTTACTGTTCTTTTCACGTCAATAACTGCATCATTAAAATCATTAAACAAGAAACAGCAAACCTACATTATGAAAGCAGATATTATATAATATCCATGCAGGCTATTTCATCAGGAAACACAATGTTGCAGTACGTTGTCAAGCTTAACAAAACAAGACCCAGCCTGCTGCTCTGACCTTTCAATTCAGACCACTTAAGTTCACTGGCAGCATGAAATAAAAAATAAATGCCACTTGAATTTCACTCATGGCCCATCCAAACGAGATACTCCACTCACCACCAGCTGTCTCAGTAGGTACAGAGATATAATGACTTATAGGATATTTATTTCATAAAATTGTAAGTTTTAGATTTTTTTATTGAGAAATTAATAAAAATGTAATAAGAACAAAAAACATCACTTTTTACAGTTGGTGTTATAGTGAAATGTTGCTTTGATACATTCATTTACGCCTGTCTTTTACCCTTCAGTATTCCTTATCATCTGTAAATCCCTCGCTACCCAGGGGTATTATTCATTCTGCTCACCCATATTTATTACCCATTCTTAAGGAGGATTTTCTTCACATTGTGATCTAAATCACAATGTGAACAGCTCCCATCGCCGACATCAAAATCCAGTGTATTGGCTGTAATGAAAAACAAATTAATCCCAGTTGACACATGCCAAACACAATACATTGAATTAAATTAATATACGTTTTCACATAAATTGGTTAAAATGACTGTATAAAATTTAATACACTTTTTATAAATTCGCTATAAATAACAAGTATTCACTGGCACAGACTAAGTTTAATATCAGAGTGCACTGAGCTACACATTCACTCAGTTTTCAGGTACAGCTAAAAGGATAATTACAGCAGAGTCATGACACACCCGTCCTCTTTGCTGTGTTTCCATCCATCCACCCTCTCTCTCTCTGTGTTACTCTCCAACATCTACCTTACATCAACCCTCAGAAGATCTTATTTGTTTTAGTCTGAGATAAATGTCAGGACGAAGTCCAATGCAAATCCATTTACTCTATTTTTATTTGACATTGGGAATCAGAGCGATGAAGGGCAGACGAACACAAAATCTCTGAGTGGCATTAAATGAATGGAGTGCGGAGTTGAGGCAATTGTCTGTCTCCTTAGAGACAAACTCATTTCATTAATTTTTTGAGCTCTCTGTTCACTATAGGTAGAGATTGTTTTGCTTGAGGCCTCCAACTGAAATAGCTTTATTTTATCAGAATGGTAGGATTTTAGTAGAAAAGCATTTCCTACTGAGGACACAGAGCCCTCACAAACTCTCTTTTTTTCTGATGAAATACCATTTCATGTAATCACAGACTGAGTGGCCACTGAATCCTCTGACTAAATGTCTGTATATATCTAACAGCGCATCCCTTCCTTATATTCATCCTTCCCTTCGTCTTTCCCACATCTAGGCTTTATCGACCCTGCATCCTGAATGTGAGTACATATTTCAACTGGAGAAAGAAGAGCGTCACTGCCTTCAGTACATTGCAGCGCAGGCCAACAGAAGCCATGAGGGTTAGTTTTCCATTTTATTTTATCATCCTGCACTTGTATCAAATGTTCACATTAAGAATAAGGGTCTGGAATCGAGTATCATCAGTTGCCAGGACAGATTCTTGATGGTATTTCAGCAGCTGAATGAAAACACACTGGGTGATCTATCACTGTGATGCATCTACAGAGGAGGCCATTAAGGGTAGTTATATAAGGATTTATGTATGTAATCTATCTAAAGACAAAGGTCTTGCTTGGAGATCTAGAGCACTCCTTCACTCTTGTCTTAATATAGTTTACACAGAGGTGGGTGTTACGGCTTTGAAAAATGTTGGGAGTATTGGGTATGATACACCCCATTTACCTCTGCTGTATCTCCATGAGTATATTTTTAAACTACACGCATATCTGGTAGCAATGTATGAAGTGTCTTGTCAATTTTTAAACTTTTTCCTTTTTTAAAAAAAAATCAAAAACCCTCTATCTCCTCCTAAACCTTGATGGAAAAGGTTGTCAGCCTTTCTGGGATGCGATTGTCTGCTGGCCTCACGCAGCCATTGGAGAAACGGTCTACAGAGGTTGTCCTGCTGTCTTCTCCCTCTTCAAAAACAACACAGGTGCATGAACACATAGTGAAGGTGGCAGGTGACAGGCACGGGGTGAGATAATGATGAGAGCAGCATGTCTAATAATGAGGTAAAATTAAGCCAAATTGATGCTCAAATGAAAGCAAAGGGAGTCTTGTTTATTTGGTTATTCAGTCATTCATTTACTCAGTTATTTGTACATTAGGCATCCATATGTGCTTTCAGGTTTTTACCATATTATTATGCTCCATATAAAATATATTCAGGAAAATCTTTAATTCACTATCAGTTCAATATCATTTTACAAAACATACATTGATAGATAGATAAATTGATAGCTCATCAAGGTCAGAACAAAATTTCATGACACCACATCCAATAGTTGTTGAGATAGTACTCAACCAAAGTGGTGGACTGACATAACCACTTCTGGTTTTTGTGATTCCACCATTATTATGGAAAAATAATAACGTGGCTGAGTTGAGTGCTTGATCTTTCTGTCTTTCCCTCAGGTTCAGTGAGACGTAACTGCACCAGTGGGGGTTGGTCCAGGCCCGTCCCACCGTACCACATCGCCTGCAGTGTGGATGATGACATTCCTGAGGTGAGATTTGCTGGGGCAAGGCAGATACAGAGGTCAGATTGGGGAATGAGTGACCGAGCATGCAGAGGTCAGGGTGAAAATTAGAAGCAGGAGGAGATGCGGCTGTTTCAGCTTCAGAAATCAACAAACCAAAAAGCTAAATTTGAAAGAAAAACTGTACCATGTTTTGTGAGGTTGAAATTGCTCAAGACAATGTAATGAACTGCTTGTATAACTGCTTCTTTCTGGGTTGTTGAAATCCAGATATATATAGGATGGCTGGTTCACTGCCTCTCCAGAATAGAAAAGACAGTATATTCAAACATAAGTGCAAATCATGTGAAAATAACAATGCAGTAAGTGAATCGAATGTCAGCCATCAGGGTGATGGCTGAAATTATTAGAATGGTGCTTAAGAGAAACCTATTTTGGTCCTATACAGAGGATCTTTTGTCTGGAGTCTTTCACATGCAATGGTGGAAAGTCATGTATTACAAGTTTTGATGTTATTGTAATTAAGTAGCTTTTTCATGTACTGTTTGGAGTTGATTTAGTAGCTCAGTCTTATAGCCATTAGACTCATCCTCAAAATATGGAAAAAGCTTTCTTGCAGTTATTCTGTAGTCATGTCTTCAGCACAGCTGACTCTGAAGCTAGTCTGCAATTTTGTCTCATTTTGAGACATTACATTCATTTTGAAGCCTGACAGCATTTTGAAAAGCTTTGATATTTGAGTATAACGCCTTTTTATACAAAATGTTCTTTCTCATTTTGCTTTCAGAGAGAAGAGTCCTACTTTGTCACTGTGAAGCTTATATACACCATCGGCTACAGCGTATCTCTAGTGGTGCTGGTTGTTGCTGTGTTGATCCTGTTGCTTTTCAGGTAGGATCAGATTGTTCAGACAGAATTTGAATCTATTTTTCATCAGAAAACAGTGCATGGTGAATTTAAGGTATGTGCATTTGTCACAGAGAGCAAAGCAAAAGCAACCACACCAATAATAAAACCGTTCTTAGACCAGGGTATAACCAAAAGTCTTTGATAATGAGACTCATAAACTCGGAAAAACCTTTATCAGGGTCCTGTCCTGTGATTGAAAAGCGATAGCATTCACACCCAACACATGGCAGTTTTGCAGCTCTGCCACATGTTAATAACCCATTTAAATTGCTATCATCAATTATATTAAAAAAAAAATTTATATAAAAAAAGTCATAATTTTGGGAAAGTATTCTTATTTGCTATCTTGTTGAGAGTAAGATTGATACCTCTTAAATAATTTAAATACTAATTAAGAGGTTATATCTATGTTTTATATATGTAATATCATATAAATTTGGATTCACAGAAAAATGTAAAAGTTGTGGTTTTATGTGTAAATTCTTAGCTACTAGCTAGCAGGCTAATCACTAGCTAGCTAGTTCCTATCGCTCCCACCTCATATTTAACTACTTCTTGAAGAAGTAAGTTAATAATCCATGTTTCCCAAACTGTAAAACAATATTCTGATATATTTTTTAATATTGTTTTATTTTATTTAGAGACATTAACTCAGGATACCCAACACATAGCATTTTTGCAGCTCTGCCACATGTTAGTAACCCATATAAATTGCTGCCCTGGTGTAGCATTTATTATAATATTATTATTATAAAAAGATATGTCATAATTTTGGGAAAGTATTCTTATTTGGTATCTTGTTTAGAGTAAGATTGATACCTCCCTCTTGTCTGTAACCTACAACCAACTGGTAATTAGCTTAAACAGAAACATATAGCATCTGGCTTTGGTCTATCCAAAGTCTTTAAAAAAACCTTTAAATTGTAATACTAATTAACAGGTTATATGTTTTATAAATGTAATATTTTATACACACACATGCACGCACACACGCACACACACACACACACACATACACACACACACTTAAGTAAGATAATAATCCACGTTTCCCAATCTGTAAAACGGTATAAAGTCTTTATTTAATTTTGTTTGATTTTATTTAGAGACATTAACACAGAACAGCCTAAATAAAAATTCAACTAAACTGCTACATGAAATAAATGAATAAATGGTAGCAGGAATAGACCATAATTTTCCTTCCTATCATAATGTCTTGTGTGCTGCTCTTTTCTCTTTTCCAATACTGTCTGTCTTTGAGTTTGACACAGTGTCAATGGGTTCCTCACACTCACTCACCCAGCTCTTGGGTTCACTATGTTAATAGAACTGAGATCATGTAGAGACACAAACTCTCTTCATTAAAGCCCCCCCCCCGTCCTTCTCCTGTCTTGGGAACTTTTATAAATCTATCCTGCTATGAGATTTTCTTAAATTTTTTTTTTTCCTCATTTTTAATGTTTATATTTACTTATTTATACTTTAATGTTTCTTTGCCTGTTTTTTCAACAGGAGGCTACGTTGTGCCAGGAACTTCATTCACATCCAGCTGTTCATTTCGTTTATCTTAAAAGCTGTGGCGGTGTTCATAAAGGACGCCACTCTGTTCTCAAGTGACGACATCAACCACTGTACCCTTTCCACAGTAAGATTATGACTTTGAGGAAACGAGGTTTCACCTGCATGAAGAAATTTCTCTGTTCATCACATATTCTTTGCATTTCTCCTCGCTCATGCCAATTCCTTCTTACAACTAACTCTCAGTCCCTTTCCTTCCTGTTTTTCTTTCTGTCCAGTTTGCCTGTAAGAGCTCTGTGGTCTTCTGTCACTACTGTGTTATGGCTAATTTTTTCTGGCTCCTGGTGGAGGCACTGTACCTGAATTCCCTGCTCCTCTCCTCCTTCTATCACAGCCGTCAATGCCTGTGGGGTTTCAGTCTGCTGGGATGGGGTGAGAAATGTTGACATGCAGTTTCCCAGACATTTGTTATGCTGAGCTGTAGATGAAATTCCAGTATGAGAGATCCTACATTCAAGGAAAAGAAAAAATAAACTATGGTCCATCTTGAACATTAGTAGGTAGTAGACACAAGGATTAGAAAATTACAAAATAAAAATTTTCTGGGTATTTATAACATGCTAAAATCAATATATGCCTGAAATGTTTTGGTCTCCAGTCCATCAATGTTGCACTTTTTTGGAACATAGCTTTATTTTGGATACTAACTGTACTTGCTAGAAATGACACTGAATTAAATTATGCCTTTAATAATATTTAATACAAGGTCACTATATCTTCTTTGGTAATTTGAAAATCAGAGCAGCAGCAGTGAAAGTTTAATATTTTGATATTTACTTGATGTAGCAATGGGGTCATTAACTGAAGAATTATTTTTGATCTTTAATTACTGTCAACTACACACTGAAACAGACTGAAACATGATCACTTCCAAAATAAGATGACTGATTTGAGAGCTGTTCTGTTCAAATGATGATGCTGCCACAACAGATCCTGACGAAGGCTTGAATGATTCCTTATAAACATAAATAAATTATAAATAAATAAAAAATAAACTCATCCACTCCTCTATTCATTCATCTAGCTACTCCCTCATTCAGTAAAGAGTTAGTCCTTGTGTTTAAATGTTCACACCAGTTAGAGGCTCTATATATAGTCCAGTCACTCTTATCCTGCGTAATTGTGAAATAATAATCTAAACATCACCTGTCAATTTTATAGTATATAGTCTTTTTATGGACATATTGAGATGAACAGATAAAATAGTTTCCTTGGTTTGAGGCTAATTTTAGTTCTGTGTTTTAAATCCTTCGCAACAGTCTTTAGGGACAACAAAAAGCAGATACAAAACCATCAGCTTATTATTTTAATACAGCCAGAAACTCTCCTGGCTCCGCAGCATCAATTGTAATTACCAAACAAACTGAATTGAAGTCTACATCCCTGTGGTAGTTGCTACTGTTTTATTTGATTATGTTTTTAACTTGAATGTTTATTCAAACATTCAAGTTCAAAACTTGTATTAAATAAAAGGGATCAGTGCGGTACAGTCACAGGCAGTAAGATGTATGCAGGTATTTGTTTTAGCTGTAGTGAGGCGAGAAACTGCTGATAACTTCCACATATTTTACATAAACACGACTATACCCTGTCAATTATTGCACAGATCACTTGCAGATATACAAGACGTTGACATCGAGCCAGCAGATTCACACACTGGTAACTGTCTAATTATGATTGATAATGATTGTTTTCTGTCGTTGTGTAGGTGTACCTGTGCTCTTCATCAGCCTGTGGATTGGATCCAGGGTGTATTTTGAGGACACAGAGTTTGTATAAACTTCCACTATCACCTCCATCTCCCCAAGCTCATTTATTTCTTGCATACACTTTCAGGACACTGCAACAGATGTTTCAGTGTCTAAGATTGAAATTCAAAGTAAGTGCAACAGTTAAAACCACAGTAAAGCATATGTTATCATATACAGCATGGGTTATTGATGTGAACTTTTAGATACAACTATACAATCATACTCACTTTATACTCACCACTATTTGTTGCTTGTCAGGAGAGTAGTTTTATTCTACAGTCTGATGAACTCATTGTCTATCACCCTGGAAGAAAACTTGCATACACACTGATTAAAATGCATCTTTTAAAATGTCTGTCCACACAGATGTTGGGACATCAATGAGGACTCGCCCTATTGGTGGATCATCAAGGGACCGATTGTTGTGTCTATAGCGGTAAATGCCGCCATTGTGCTATAACGAACAAATTGAGGGAGCCAAATTATGCATCTAGCAGATTATAAATTGTTATGCAGATGGTTTGTTTACTTTCTTTTTAGAGGTGGTTTCTGAGGAAGATGTGAAAAAAACTTCTTTTGTGTACATTAGAACAGTGAGCCAAAACAATGCCTTCACACCAATCGTGGCCAATTACACACTTGGCTGCCCATATTGTTACCATGACATTCAATAATCGTGTTGTTGTGAACGTTTGGTATAAAACTACATAAAGGCTTTAGCCCATTAAAGCTGAACATTGTTTTTTAATTTTATATTCTCGCTTTTTATATCAACAGGTCAAATTTATGCTCTTCGTGAACATCGTCAGAATCCTCGTACAGAAGCTCAATCCTCGGCTGATTCAGTTCAATAACTCCTCTCAGTACAGGTAATCCTTTCGCTGCAGACACATTTGAAGGGACAATGTGACTAACTGAACTCTGCAGTGATACAGTGTCTTATTCTTCAGTCAGTATTGTATTTTGAGCACAGAAAGACCTGAACAAGAGGGAGCATTTACCAATTTAAGCATTCTTTAGGTTTCAGATGAGTCTTTATCAAGTGCAGCTTTCATCTTTTCCTGACACAGTCTTGCATTTTCAACGTTTCTGTCTGTGTGACTTATTTATCTTGAAGCCTTTTTAGCCTGATGGGCAGATTTTTAAAATACTTTTTCAGTCCCTCTGATACCTCTCTGCTCTGATAAGCAGACACTTTGATGTTAGAAAAGATGTGAGTTGTGTGAAAACCCGCTGGTACACCACAGTCGGCAATGTATAATTCATTCAGTCACCACTGAACCACAAACTACTCAGTCTGGACACGTCTACCTTTCCACACCCCAAGTGGCTTATCAGAATTTCTAATTGAAATAGGCTCACTAATTGACTGAAAGTGTTCAGCTGCTTCATGGATGTCTGGATCTTATAAGAGACATACTAAAAGTTAAGTTAACACGTAGCCACGCCTATACAAAAAGACATTGCCTCTGCACTCACATTTTTATATCCTAACTTTGAATCGTGCACCTGCTTCTACCT
This sequence comes from Rachycentron canadum, assembly GCA_038496675.1. Lineage (NCBI taxonomy): Eukaryota > Metazoa > Chordata > Actinopteri > Carangiformes > Rachycentridae > Rachycentron > Rachycentron canadum. The sequence continues at coordinate 18,160,824 of CM076656.1, read as the reverse complement.
TTCAATTCACAAACAAGATCACACAAGTATCCTCTTGACTGACATCTCATGATTAGCACGACTGTATGCATGATGCTACCCAGAGCAGCAATCAGATAAGATATGCAATAAATGGCTCCTTCGAGTAACTTCACCTCCTGCATCTTGTTTCTGCTCGTGTGCCACAGACGCCTCACTAAGTCCACCCTCCTCCTCATCCCTTTGTTTGGCACTCACTACATGTTCTTCAATTTTCTGCCCGACTACTTCAGTGTTAACCTGCGCCTCTGTATCGAACTCTGCATGGGATCCTTTCAGGTACACACATGGACTGTGTAGTATAAACATTTATTAGACAGACAGCAATTTTCTTTTTACGTGCTCAAATACCCTGAAAACACACTCAGAATGTAATCTCTTTAGAGTGCCCTCAGTGATTATGGGATTATGACCATGGGAGTAAATCCAATCAAAATAAATGTATCTAATTTAGACAATATCCTGAATAAATTAATTCTTCTTCGCATTACTTGTCTCAATTTGAAAGCCAATTGGATTTGCTTTACTCTCTGCACTTTTAGACATATTTCTAACATTATTGAATGCTTCATTACACATAGAGTGTTAATTAACAAGCTGTTCAGTGGAAAGGTTTTGAAATATCAACTTGAAATTCTCTTTACTCCAGACAACTAATGTAAAAAGGCTGCACTTAGGCACAGTGGTGAGCTGATCTACACACAAAGTTCAGCATGCAAACATACTCAGCGCTAAGATGCTGGTGTTTACCAGGTGTAATCATCTCAGTTTAGCCTGGTAGCAGGCTAACAGTTGGTGATTACCATAAAATGTAAAGTAAAGCTCATATAGTAGATTTTTCATTAAATTTTATTTTAATAAAAATATCGAAGCTCAATATTAGTTATATTCTTGAAAAAAAAATTTAATTATTAATTTGAATTAAAAGGGCTTTTCCATGCTGGAATGTGACAAAAGCTTGGCACTTTGTTTTTGCATCTGCCAGAGACATAGAAAATTCAATTTACCTCCACTTTATGTCACATCTGGCACAAGTCGTCTTACTCCCAAAATTGGATCTTGTTCCTGTACGCTGTCCTATTGAGAATTCAAATTAATTAAGCTCAGAGGTGTGAAATAAGCCTGAAATCTGCAAGTTACAACAGTGCCCGTTTATATGTATGCATTTTTTTTACTAAAGAGATGAAACTGCTAAAATTAATCTTATTCATACATGTTTTGGTGTGTAGCTGAAAGCAAAGGCAGCGGCGTGTGTGGTTTACAGATATTACATCAGTGTATTACAGAGATTTATTCTGCTTTTGATTGCTGGGTGTGTCAGCAAAACTTGATAGATTTTCCTGACCACTTTTTAATTATAATTTTTTGGCCTATCAACTCTCATTTCTGTCTGACATTTAAAATGTCTCCAGACAAACAACCCATTTAATAATGTGGACTGGTCCGAAATGTTAATGACCGAAAACATCTCTCCTACAGGGGCTCCTTGTAGCAGTTCTCTATTGTTTCCTCAATCAAGAGGTCAGTACGTGACACACACATTGAACAAATCACACAGATAATTTACAGCTCTGTATAAAATAAACCTGTACAGCCATATCATATGTCAGCCAGGGGCAATGCTTTAGAGTTGTCAGGCCTTAAAACAAGAAATGAGCTTCTCTTCTCCTTCATCACGTAAATAAAGGAGCCTGAACTGAATTATGTAACCACCAAGATTAATGTGAGGCCAACCCCAGTCAGTCTGGAGCCAACATTAGTCCGTGTTTTACGTTCATCTCAAATTAACTCAAAACCCGTCTGTTTGGTATTTAACACTGAGGTGTCACTAAATTATCAAAGTCATGGATTAATTAATTTGATCTCAATCTATATTGTCTTATAGATGAAAAAAAAGTCATTTACAGTTTTTATTATTCTGATGCCACAAGAAATAGAGGATTTCTGATACTTCCAAGATTCCATTGATGATACCTTATTACCTTACTATCAGATAAAATGACTTCTTCGCAAGGAGAGCAAGTGGAATTTTGTGTTTTAACACTGAACGCACGAGGCCATCTTTTGAAAGTTTAAAGGGATAGTTGAACATTTGGGAAATTAAACTGTTTGTTTTCACATTGAAACCGCTCTCATATCTCTAAAATAAGGAGACCAGGGGAAAATCCAGGAAGTTACCACAGCCAGCCTAGAAATAGTTTGACTCTCAACCACGTTTAAAATAACAAATGGTTATTTTAACTCTTTAAATCTTATATAAATTTAAGCGTTTGCCTAGATAGCTATCTTGTTCAGGCTAAGCTGACTGATTGCTAATAGCTTCATATTTAATGGAAATATATAAAAAAACACATACAATGAGAATTTATTATTTATTATTATTTATTTATTTTATGGAATTTATTCCATGCAAAAAACAACCACAACTAGAATATCTGGCTTGTGAGATGTGGCAGCATCATGTTACTTTCCAAATTCAGTGTTTCTTGTGTGTATATGTGTGTGTTTGACAGGTCCAGAAAGAGGTTCACATGCAGTGGATGAGGTGGCAGGAGAGGAGCTATGGGGTGGTGCTGCCTGCTGCAAAAGGCAGCCAGATGGACACCCCCTTCTAGACAGTGCTGATAAGCTTTACCTTCACTGAGGGCTGCTTCTGTGAGCGTTGTCATCTCCAGTGGGCTGTACAGTACGCACAACAACAGCGGTTGTCGACCATGTACCATCAAATCTTGAGAGTCTGTAAGTTTTCATTCCAAACCCCTCGACAGAGTGTTTCAGTGGCTGCTCTCCTCCAGCCAGAGCCAGAAAATTGAGGTGAACTTTTCAGTGGAGAATGATTGTGAAATCGCACCACACACACACATCTCAAGACAGGTCCTGCCAATTTCATATGCATTTCCCCAAAGGCCACGGTGGCAAGAAATTTGGAAAGAGCAGCTTTTAGATTTGCTTGGAGGCTTCACTGGTCAAACTGAAGAATGATAATTTTATTGAGCTGGAAGCTTTGCCTCACGATTAAAGAACTATCAGTTGGAAATTAAAACGAATACTTGTATTAACACATTATCTTTTCTCAAGTACATACCAACGTGGGAATGAGATACAGCACAGTGAGTTTGATTCCATTTATCATAGATGCTTTAAGCTGTTTGAACATGTGATGTTTGAGATAGACTTTGATCTTACGAGACCGTATCCTGCTGCTGAGTGAGGGACAAATGATTTATCACTCAGCTGACTCACACAGCAATTAAAAAGGATTATTATTAATGATTTTCATATTATTCATTATAACATTATGTTACATAATTCATATTACATTATTTCTATTATCTCAAGACTGTGGGAAGCACTGATTGATAGCTACGTTCAACACAGGGGCAGATGGGATGTAAGCTTGTTTGCATTCTTGTGATCTTTGCAAGCTAATTTTTTAAAACTAAATTATAGTGAGGACGAAGGTAAAAATTAACTATTTCTACTGATAGTGGTGTTGTGGAGTGCAGTCCAACCATTTATATCACTGTGTATATCTGTGTGTTTTTTAGTATTTGGTTGGAATGAAAAAGGGCAACTGTGTTGAACTTTGATGGCACATTGTCGAAAGCCACTGGTCTATATATTTTAAAGGTTAAAGCCAACGCAACGTGTTGTGTTTTATCATGTCACGTGGTCATCTCAACTAATATAAAAGAAATCCATGATCAAAAACTAGATTTAATACTAGTATTTATTTATCTTCTAGGATATTGTACAGTGCTTTAAACTGCATGGTTATATAAAACTGGAAACATAATCTTAGATCTCTTTATGTGACCTAATGAGATCAGCTTTTGTATTTTGCTTTTGTAATATTTATGTGTTATAACTTAGGACCATTCAACCATGATACTAAATATTGAATTACTTTCTATCACAGGGACGTTTCTGTTATATAAATAAAACATTTGCCTTAAACTGCATGGATAAACTCGACAAAAACACTTTTCTCTCTTGTAGCATTAATGTGTTGCTGCTTTTCTTGTGCCTCTTTCTGTGAAGTTTGAATACCTTGTAAAATAACAGGTTTCGCTCGCCATCATCATTGTGGCTCTCTGTAACTGCCTTCACCGTGGAGGATCACATCAGCTCGTAGCTACGACATGTTGAATCAGTGATTGAAGCTCAAGTCGTTGTGATGCACGTACAGTCTTTGTGCAATATGTCCTGATACTAGAATCCTGTTTATTCATAAAATACTTAAGGGAAGAACAATGTTCATAAATTGAATTTTGAAGAAGTTCTGCATTTAATAAAAATATATGAAAAGGATAGTTAATAAATATGACTCTTTAAAGGACATTGAAAAGACAAAGAACTCTCTTTTCTCTCTCTTTTTTTATCAACTATACTCAACACTTCATCTGACAAATTAAACAAATACAGTTATTTATTGTATTTGAAACTATATATTTTCAGATTTATCTTATAGCTAGATGTTAAACTGCGGAGGAGCAGGATTCACATCAAGGCGGAGATGAGATGGAAAACATGAGATGCCATTAAATAATTCCAGTGGTTTCTAATAGGAAGAACAAGTGAAACTACCCTTACCCATTAGAGCCTTCAATTATTTCCATCCGTCCACCGGCTAAAAATAACTACAGATATTTGATAAAGCCACAGCCATGGCTATGGCTCTTGTAGGACAATGTAAACACATTATTATTTACTCTTGGGTTTAGTTTGCTGTAATTTTAGTGACATTTAATGAAGCTTCTACCACTGGTTAGTGCACGTCTCTGGAGCCGTGTTCTGCAAATGCCAAAAAAACATTTATGGATGATTTGTGCTACTATATTTAAAAAAAAAGTTGGCTGGAAGACCTCGGTTTTTCATTTTTACCAGACCGATGATTTGAAGATGAACTCTGTGGCAGAAACCTGCAGTGTTAATGATGGAAGTTTGGCTTTGTAGATGAAAATTTACCAATGAGTCATTGATGATATGGTCACAGATGACAAGCTATGCAAAGTGCTATGATGCATTAATGGTTTTGATTTGTGAAATATTCAATCAGAAAGACCAGTTTGGGAAAGACCTTATGAATTAAACCTCCTAGAGTGAAGGCTGCACGATATTTTAAGATTTCAATACAAGTCAGGATTTCAGATGGAACAATTGTTCTTACATTTCATAAATGATGACAATGTGATTTTTACTGGCACTTGTAGGCTACACATTTAAGGTTTAAAGGCATCATTGGTATTTGTCTCCACAACACTTATGGTGCCAGCAATGTGAAATATGTTGTGACACATGTGACCTATATCAAACTGTTACTATATTCTGATTGATTGTGCAGCTCTACAGCCAAAGATGAAGATTTGGTCATTTGGTCGACTGCCCCTGACCATGCTGTCACTCACAGGGCTAATGGGCACGTTTTCTCTGCTGTCTCCAACAAAAATGGAAAAGGCCCTGAATGCACCCAGCACTAAACTGGATAAAATGACCATTAAATCAGGCCCTTGGTTCATACAGCGTGATTGCTCCAAAGCCAAGTCCAAAATGTACTTTATATACCATCTACTCTTTCATCTACTTCCAATCACCAAGCGATCACTTCGAAATAATAACAAGATTTTCACTAGTCAGAACAGAATCAAACCCAAAAAGTCAACTTTTTCTTTGTGTGCCTCGTATAAACCTGCCTGTCAGGGTTCAGTGCAGGGGCATCTCCCTGCAGCCCGCAGGCCTGTCTGCGGAGGTCTGCGGGGATCTTGCGGAATGGGAAGTTCAGGGCTGCTGAACAGGATGTGCGGCGCACAGCCCCCCAGCCCCCCAGCCCCCCAGCACGGAGCCGGACTGCGGCTGCACGAGTCCGCATCTGGACGAGGGAGGAAGCGCCTTTTTTTTTCTTTTTTCTTTTTCTTGGTGACATCTGGAAATCTGTCTGTCTCTATCTATCTCCTACTGAACCGTTTCTGGGCGCGAGGGTCTCTAACCCGGGTAAGTCGGCTGAAACGAGCGTGCTACTTTTTACCCAGTTGGCTTGTCGCGGGTTAGTCCCACGGCAGTTTACACTTTTAGAGTTTCTTGTCGCAAACGTTTTCCATAAACATCGTTACATGAATGAAAATAACTTGACATCAGGATAAAAACTCGCTTCGCTTGATCTGAGAGCTGTTTGCAGCTGCTCCAGCTGCTGTACGTCTCTTTTGTTGTGTGCACGCAGCCCAGGGGGTGATGTTAACTTAATAACAGGGTGCTCTTACCCCTCTGTTGTTTTCCTGCCTAGACATGCACTGCGCTTCTTGTGTTACTGCTGCACACAATCCATACGAGTATACTGCCGCTATAAGGCTGTGCTTGTTCTCAGTTGTACTCAGCTTGCTGTCATTTCTCTCCTAGTTTAAGCTTTGTTGAACCATTCATCTGTTTATTCCTTGGCTTGAGGAAAGCTCAGTAAACACTCCTCCTCCTTCCTCTTCCTCGGCCCCACGGATTCAGATGATGATGATCCACCTCTGGATCCTGTCAGCCCTGCTGCTGGGGTCCTCCGTGGCCGAACCACAGAGCAGCCCCGAGGAAAACGAAGTCCTGAAACACAGCGAGGCCGAGTTCAACATGAGCCAGGTCAGTGACCAAGGAAAGCCTCCATGCTATTGAAGAGACTCTGGTGTTCAATCTGCAACATGGCAAATGTCTTTATTGGGCATAATGATGTGAATTTAACCCATTTTGTGGCTCTCTCTGGTTCACAATCAGGTGATTGAGAATGCAATCAGGAACCTCAGCGAACCCACACCAAGCTACACAGCCACCCCATGTGAGTTTTGTGCCTTTCAGCTTCTCCTTTTTTCCCTGTGCAGTAGCTGCTCCCTTGACGGCCACAGTTTTCCCAAAATATGCTATTGATTTAATGCCAGGGCATTGTGGGAAATGTGGTTTTAACATGGAGAGAAATGCACCAACCATGAGAAAAAGGCCCCCACTACTTTCTTTACAACAAATATGCCGTAAATGATATAATGCTATGCTAAATGTTATCTATCATTACGCCACATGTAGCATCATGTGTGATATGTGATATTTGATGCCGGTTATTTTTTCCCTCTGCTCGACAGATGTCGATGAGTGTGAAGGCGAGGGGCCAGGACCATGTGGCCCCCATGCCATCTGCACTAATACCCGCGGGTCTTACTTGTGTAGCTGTTACCGTGGTTACCTGATGGGTGTTGGAGGGTGCCAGGGTTTGTCAGCATCTATGTTTGTGTGTGTCTGTGCGTGTGTGAGGAAGAGACGATGTAGACAACTGTATGTGTGTGAGAGCATGTTGGAAAGAAATTTTCACAAACGATCATCTGTAGCTTTCACTCTGTGGCGTATCGTAATCATTCATGCGCCTTATGGGTTTTACAGATGTAGACGAGTGCGCTCTGGCCGCAGTCACGGGCCTGCAGGCCTGTCAGGGTGACGCCGAATGCAAGAACACCCCTGGTTCCTTCACGTGTTCGTGCCCTGCTGGATATGTAATGGCCGTAAATGGACAAAGCTGTGTAGGTGAGGCTAATGTTGACATCTGCTGTGTAAGACTATAGCATGTGGCTGTGCAGTATATTCAGAGCAGCTACAATGAGGTAGCAGTGAGATGTGTATGGGGGTTGTTGGTCTCTGAAACAACATAACAAGAACTGGAAAATGTATTTAAAGAGGAGACACAAAAACCCAAATAATTAAAATAATAACTAAACAAAATATAGAACAGCAATGCACAGAAAACACAATTAACACAGGTTGATACACAAAATAACCTTGAATTACTTGGAGAGGTCTAATTCACATCAGGTATAACAGCTGTAATATAATGAAGAATACAAATAAGGCCATCAAATGAAAGCCTCTTTTTATTGGTTTCCCTCCACTGCAGATGTGGATGAATGCAGCTTTGAGGAGCAGTGTCGCCATGAGCTGGGAAACGTGTGTGTGAACACTCCCGGCAGCTTTATATGCCAGTGCCAGCCGGGCTTCAGAGCGCAGGCCCCCGCCTGTGTCGGTGAGTCTGTCATTGAGCTGATTGTGATCACAGCAGGATAAGACTGATGTCCAGATTTGATCTGGTGTTGTTCTATCTTCATGTTTTACTCAAGATCCCCGAGAGTTAACAACATGTGCTGACAGGAAGAAGGTCTTTGCAGGAATAGTGAGCGTTATTCTGCTGCTTAGCTGCTTGCTTGCTTTGTTCCTCTTTGTTTTTGTTTCCCAACCCCTTTATTGCCTTTCCTTTTTGACTGATTTCCTCTTATCTTCCAAAATCTCTTTTTTTTTTACACCTCCCTTCCATTTTCTCTGTGACTTCTCTGCACCTCCTCGATAGGTCCTGTGTGTCCAGACTACACCGTGTGTCAAGGTATGATCTGCTTTTCCTGCTCAACAAATGCTGCTTGCCAAGTCATGGGCTAAGTCACCTTCTTAGGAGTTTCGTTATATATTTTAGTTATTTTTACAGATATGTACTCAATTGCTATCTCTTCCAAAATTGCTGTTAGAAAGGAAGTGTCAAGTTGGACAAAAGTGAATAAAAGAAGCAAGAAAAGAAAATGTTGTCTTGTAATTAATGCAACATCTCCTAGTGTTGCAGGGACACTTACACCTAATAAGGACTTGATTGAGGTTTGGTGATGTGAGAATTCTTTGGTAACTGTTGCATTCAGTCAAATTAAGTGGCTTCTTTACACAGATGACAGTTTTAAACTATGTTTTATTGCAGATGATCAGAGAGAAATAAGTTGATGAAAAACTTAATGTACCGCTCTCTTCCTCTGTCCCAGATGTGGATGAATGTATGGAGAGTCCTTCGGTGTGTGATGGTCAGGGTGTGTGTGAGAACACCCTTGGGAGCTATAAGTGTGTTTGTCAACCAGGTTACCGGGGAAACGGCACACACTGTGAAGGTAAGCAATTAGTGCTAACGTTGCTCCATGGGAATACTCTGTTTCCTGTAGACGGGGCCAGCTTCCATGTGTGCGCGTGTTTTAATGCTCGCTGTTATGCCTTCTATTAAAGTCATCCCAAGTGGCAGTATGATGTTTATTGAATAGAAATTAACTGAGTTGTGGAACTGACTTAGAATAAAAACAGAAAAACACATTGTCTGCTGTCTCCTTCCAGATGAGAACGAGTGTGCGTCGGGTGTGCACGGGTGTGATAGCAACGCTCGGTGCGGCAACATCATTGGCTCATATTTTTGCCAGTGCTACCAGGGCTTCAATGGAGATGGACACTCTTGTTTTGGTGGGTAAGCAGTGTATGGGTGTATGTGCGTGCGTGTGTGTATACAGTATGTTTGTATATATTATTTATCCATGCATGTTTATGAAAACAACATACATATGTATGTATGTATCTCTCATGAATTTTAAACATGTATCTTCCCGTTCTAGGAAAGTGGATCCAATGTAAACATACTATATAGTGACACGGTTTGGGATAGATATATATTTATTTACACATACATTAACATACATATTTGTATTGACTAGACATATATGTCAATTCATGAAATCATTGCATTCTTTAGATTTTATATATAATTTCTACCAATGCACTTTATTTTATATGTACATGTTTGCCTTATGTGGAAATTCAAGATTTGTACATATAATATATATATTCGTATGGGTTGTATCTTTTTTTGTGTATTTTCCATATGCATGTAGTGGTCAGTGGGATTAAGCGTCCACCACTGATACTTGTGTCATACAAACAATACTCATGTGCCAGCAGCACTCAGGCACACAACACTCACCAGACATCAGTCCTTCAGGATTGTCCTTGTTTACAGACATCGATGAGTGCGCAGTGAACAACGGCCACTGTGAACACAACTGCAGCAACGAGTCTGGAGGGTACAGCTGCCAGTGTGCCTCTGGATACCAGCTGGACCAGGATGGACACAACTGCACAGGTAAAACACAGGTCAGGAGCAGGTCAAGTGGTGTCAACTGAAAGACAGCACAAAAATTACATAATCATCTTTTTGGTGGTATAGTAAATTAAAATTTGGCTCATTTATGGGGCGACCCCAACTCTTTGCTGCGTGTCCTTCCCCTTCTCTCCATTGCCTCGGTTTCTGTCTCTCTATGCTGTCCTGACTCTTAAAGGAAGAAAATGCCCAAAAAATTACCTAAAAAACAGTTTAGCATCTAATTTACACACTAGAGATACAGAGCAACATTATCATTCATATTCTGGCCACTTGATAAGTGTAAGTCCGATGTTCTCCAATAGCCTCTTTTTGCTGCATGCTGTACGTCCATCTGCTGTTTTGTGTGGCTGTTTTTTAAGTTATTTTTTAGTGCCTTTATTTTTTGATAGAACAGTGTAGAGAGACAGGAAACGGGACACAGAGAAGGGGAATGACATGATGGGAAAGAGTCCAGGACTCGAACTGGCGACTTTCCTGCTCAATTGCACCCACGCTGATATCGGGTCGCCGCCTACAGTGGATTTTTAAAGCTTTTTGCCTGAAAGCAAATGCCTGCTGCAGCCGGAAACTAAGATATGAGAATGATGAGACTGAAGTTAAGTTACAGACCAGAGAGTTAAACAATGAGCTGCGAATTCGGCTGATAATTCTCGACCTCCTTTCACATTATAACTGAAATATTGATTATAGCTGCTTATCAATAAGATGTTACAGTTATTGGCAGTCACATGCTAAGAAGCAATAGTTTGTAGTTGCAAAAAGAAAACTGCTAGTTGATCTAAACATGGATATAAACAATGGAAGATTAGGATTAGCGCCCATAAAATTAGATGTGCAAATGTTTTATAAGGTAAGAAGTGAGCACAAACACACTTGTTAACCCATGAGAGATTCGATGAGGTATGACAAATAAGTAAGGTAACTTGCCAGTGCGGTCCAACACAAGGTAAAAGTGCTAAATAGACTGGATTTATATGGCACTTTTCCACATTAACAGACAAAACACCAATCATGGCACATCTATATCTCAGTTTAAATATTACAGAGCAGAGGCATCATAACCAAGTGTGGACACATTACTTGAATTGCTTTCGTAGCCTGTGAATGATTTAATAGGCTGGCTTCCTGCTTAAGATGAGCCCCAAGCCCCAATTTTCATTCAGATAAAGGGGAGCTCAGATTCACCCAGTAGATCAGGGCAGCAAAAGGTTGAGCAGTGCATCATCGTCAAATGCCAGAGCCACTTTTGCTCTCTAGATCCAAACAAGCCACCTCTTATTAACTCTATTACAAAACCCCCTCACCTGGTCCTTGTTGTAACAGCTGCTGAAATGAATTGCAGATAGTGTTTGGCTCAAGCCTGAATGAGCCCTTACATGGGGCCAAGTTTGGTCATGACAAAGGAGTTAAATAAATGTGTCTCCCTGATGCTCCAGATGTGGACGAGTGCTCAGCACAGAATGGGACCTGCGCCCACGGTTGTGTCAACACTCTTGGATCTTTCCAGTGCTCCTGCAGGCCCGGCCATGAGCTGCACATCGATGGCCACACCTGTGTGGGTCAGTCACTCATCGACAGCCATTCACTTTTAAATGGTTTTCAGTTATTTTAACAGGATGGACCTTAGCGATTTCCCTGCATGCAGAAGATGCAATGGGTGCCACCAACCTATAATCTCACTGTCTCATGCTGTGTGTGTCGGTTGGTGTGTGTGTGTATCTTTCCTGCCCAGACATAAGTGGGTCCCCTAAGGGCATGTTCAGGAGAATTAGTGAGATGAAGAAAAACTGCAAGAATCAGTTAGGAATCTAATGCACAGCAAAGAAAAGGCGTCCAAAAAGATGTTTTGTACCTTGTGTGTGTGTGTGTGTGTGTGTGTGTGTGCGCGCGCACTCAGACATTGATGAATGTAAACTCCAGAACGGTGGCTGCTCCCACACCTGCACCAACTCTCCAGGAGGACACACTTGCCACTGCCCTCCTCCTCTGCTGTTGGACACAGACAACCTCACCTGTAGCAGTAGGTTTCTCTTTACAGAGTGACATTACATTATTTTAAGTTTAAAAGTATAGGTCTTATATATATATAAGATAGGAATATTTGGCATTTTTGCTTGAAAAATGAGAATCAATCATCAGTCAATCTATTAATCATAGCTGTATTTTCAGCTATGCCTAAATCATTGAAATGATTTATTAATATTCACTGATGGAATTGTTTCTTTTCACCTGAAAAGATGTTACCTCTTGTAAGCTGAGAAATGGCGGCTGCGACCATGTGTGCACAGTGAGAGCAGAGGGCCACGTCCAGTGCAGCTGCCGAACAGGCTGGAAGCTGGACGAGGACCTGAGGAGCTGCGTGGGTGAGACCTCCTCACACTGCCACCACCTGTGTTGTTTTGTTGCTCTGCTCTGATACCACTGTGGGCTCTTATTGTATATATTTGGACTTGCAAGGGTTTGTCCCTGAAATTCAGCAGTTTATTTATGCAGTTTATCTTTAAAGGGATTTTGGGAGCAGCTTCTATTGCTTAATATGAGGCTATGTTGTAAAGTTGTTTTTTTTTAAAGTGCACAATTACTTAATGAAATTGCTTCAGACTTCAACATCTGTTGAAACAACCACACAAACCTTCTCCAAGCCTCATTTTATAAACATTTATTGTTATAGCCAGTGATAAAATCAGCAAAGAGCTGGAAAGGTTTGCCCAGATCTAATCAACTTCTCATCCATTCTGCACTCGCCAGACTGAAGGTGTTCATAAACAGAAATCACGTCAGCTGTGGAAAAAAGGAAGTGTGGAAATTATATTTGCTGCTAATGACTGATGAGTCTAAACAGTTCAGCTGTGGCCAAGTTTTCTTGGATGATAACTTCGCTGCCTGAGCAAACAGCCAAGTTTCTCTGGTCACTCAGCCCAGAAAGGAAATGGACAGACTGCCTCATAGGTTGTTTTGCTGTGTTGAAATATCTGCTTATTTAACCGTCTCTCTGCCCTTCATCATGAGATGTGAACGAGTGCGGGGACTTCACAAACGGTGGCTGCGAGCAGCTCTGTGCGAACCACCCTGGTGGGTTTAACTGCACCTGCAGGGAAGGGTATGAAGTTCGAATGGACGACGTCACCAAGTGCCGCCGTGAGTCAAACAGCACACATCCCATGCAGTGATCACAATGGATCATGAGGACAAGAGCATTGGGGAAAAGAGGCCTCTTTCAAAAAAGTTAAAAAATGTGAAATTACACTGAACAACTTCTCTGTTCCAGCTGTGTGTGATCCTCCCTGTCAGAACTATGGAGTGTGTGTGGCCCCGAACAGCTGTGACTGTCCTCCAGGCTACCCTGGTGTGGGCTGCTCAGGTACAAACCTGCTTTTTTGGACATGGATAGCATTTACATTCTGGTAGGATTAGTGGGCTGCAGAACACAGAAACCATGACATGTTTGCTTTACTCTGCACACAGTTAGTCAGAGAATCGTTGCTGATTTAAGTTATTATCTGACCATAAAACCACCATAATGATAATGTACAATCATCAAGTGATGGATAGAGAAAAATATCACCCCTGCCATCCTTGATAGAAAACCTAAACATGGATTAGTAACAGTTATGTGATGATGAGCAGGGAGATGTTGAGGGTCATGATGATGTTCTCTGAGTGATGTTTTTAGTCTAAGGTTATGACGCAACATTGCCATAAAATTCTGATTAGCCTCCTCATTTCAAAGACCAACCAACAGGCCAGAAAAACAACAGCCAGCTGAAAAATAGAGCAACATGCAGTAAAATCAGCTTTGAGGAGGCAAAGGATTTCCTTAATTTAGCTAAATATACAATCTTAATCTTAAAAAAAATGTACAAATGTTCAGTGAGCACAGGGTTTTATCGCTGTCACAAATGGATGAATGATATTGAATGACAGCCATGTTGGTTTGTGTGTCTCAGCTATGTGCTCCCCACCCTGTGCCCATGGAGGTACATGCATGCGCTGGAACATGTGCCTGTGTCTTCCTGGCTGGAGCGGAGAAGGCTGCCACACAGGTAAATCACCTCTTATGTGATGGCTGATTAACCCTCCCCTACCTCTGTATAAGCCTGATTTACTTTGTTTTTTTTAATGATCTGTCCCTCTTTGTGCTTTCCCTGCAAACCTTATTGATAACACCAAATTTCTAATATTTGAATCGTTTCTATCGTTTACCATTTTTCGTCTTGATTTATCCTACTTTGACCTTTCTTCATGTGTCTCTCAGCGGTGTGTGAGCTACCCTGTGCTAATGGTGGTCGTTGTGTGGGGCCTGACACCTGCCAGTGTCCCTCTGACTACACCGGCCCCCAGTGCCTTTTGCGTGAGTAGCAGAACTAGCAGCACATCTGGCATCAGTTACACCAGGCAAGCAAGTACTTATGGAGGGAAACTAGATGTCTGTCATGTCCACCTCCTGCATGTTAGTGGCACTACCTGTTAAAATACAGATTGTAGGTTATGCCATGAAAGAAAAATAAAAACACAGAGGAAATCTAAAATCCGTTGCACCGAAGTGTAATTTTCCTACACAGACCTGCCTCTATCTCTGTATGTGTGTGTTTTGTAGCCTTGTGCACTCCTGCCTGTCAAAATGGGGGAAGATGTGTGGATGTCAACAAATGCACATGTGTTGGTGGATGGCAAGGAGCACGTTGCCAGATAGGTGAGAGTCCACATGCTCATGGTCTGTCCTGTTTTTTTTTTTTTTTACTGAAACTGATTGCAAGCATTTTATACACATCCCTTTAAACACATTTTAATATAATAAAGTCCAATCAATCACAAACTTTTGTCAAAATAAAAGTTAAGCTAATTATTTTTTAGTTTTTTAATTTATCCAAAGCAGAAAGGATAATGATTTAAATAAGACCACAGTACTTCTGATGGCTTTTACTGCGATGAGGGGCAGAGATTCGGATAAACTTGGATAGTTCAAAACAATAAAATCACACTGAAAATATAAATATGATAATTATACTCTAAGGCAGTGATTCCAGCATAGCATAGAAATCTGCCACCAAACTGACAGAACCAGATTAAATTCCCTCAAATTTCTTCTCATGCTGTATTCCCACAGAACATGCCCCCCGTCCCCTAAATATCCACAAATGGAGTAATCTGAGAAGGAACTATCCCTCCTCAGTTGATACTCTCACCCCTAGTGCTATGAGAAGTCGTAAGTAGAGCTGAAGGGATGAGTTGATTATTCAAATATGTATTTGCAGTGATACTGATAATCAATTAATCATTTAAATCAAATTTAAAACTCCAATATTTTCCTCTAAATTTGAAGAGTTGTTGCTTTTCCTTGTCTTGTATGATAGTAAACTGAAAATCCCTTTGTTTTCAAAGGATATTTAAACAAAATTGATTGACGTTGTACAGACCAGGGCACAAGCAGATATAACTTTATTTTAACCGTTCACAAGCCAGAAAGACTCTGCCTAATGATGTGCAGTTCAACAGGTGCGTAAGAAAAAAAAAAAAAGAGAAAACACAGCTTCAAGGTCATGTTACCTACAAGACAAACTGGATCACTGGATCAAAGATCTGGATTACTGTTAACTACATCCCTGTTCCCTGTCTCCCCCAGAGCCTGTTCAGTGTCAGAAACCTTGTAAGAATGGTGGAGTGTGTGTGGGCCTCAACAGGTGCCGCTGTGCCAAAGGATTTACTGGAAGCCTCTGTGAAACAGGTTAGTCTGTGTGTGTGTGTGTGTGTGTGTGTGTGTGTGTGTGTGTGTGTGTGCGTGTGTGTGAGAGAGAGAGACCTTTGCCTTCACTTTGCATTAACACTCTTGCTGCGTGCCATGTCCGTAGCGGTGACCACCCCCTGTGTGCCGCCATGCCAACATGGTGCCACCTGCAGTCCTCACAACACCTGCACCTGTCCAGAGGGCACTGCAGGCCTGCGCTGTGAGAGACTGTGAGTATATGAATAACAACAGCAGCAAAGACAGAGTCACAAATAGCACCCATGTGAACTGCAGTCAGTGTTAACTGTTAACTCATCAATTCATCATGCTCTTGTCTGAGAACAGATGACGCTTGCTAAAGTAAAATGGGAACATATCCATTGTTTCCCTTAATGCGACCCATAGTTACACTTAATAGCAGCATACAATTTGGCATGCAATGTTCTTTTACTGAAAACACAGAGCCAAGTTTTCACAACAGTGGCAAATGATTTGCTAAAAAGACCAAACACCGTACATAAAGAGTGCCAAGATAATTATCATGTCAAACATCAGCGATTCTGCTTTGTCATTGTCTGTTTTTGTCTTGTGGTTGAAAGGTCTTTCAAAACATCACTGCAGATACAGAGTTGTCACATGATGACAATACTGCACCTTATTGTCATGCATGTGTTTGTGTTTGTGTCCTAGGACGTGCCCTGTGGTCACCACAGTGGTCAGTATGGCTCGAGCAGTGAGAAAGGCGTTTAGGGAGAGTTACGTTGACCGCTGTGGACCCCTGGGAGTTCAGCTTTGCACTAAATACAGGTTAACTGTTTTTTCTACTGTATCCACAAGCACTACATAGTTAACAAAGCAAATGTCATCAGGTTTTTACAAAAAAAACCAAAACATTTTTAGACGTCCAGCGGCTTTCCTGATCTTCTCTTCTATAAGCACTGTTTACTTAAATAGATCAAACTTGTGATAAAAGTATTGATAAATTGTCTCAAAATAAAACATAATCAAATATCAGATGTGTGTTATAGGACCATAATTTGAACAACTGTAAAAACTTTGTGTTTCCAGGATGAACCAGGCACGTGTGTACCTCCAGGCATACAGGGTGGGCTACAAAGTCCATTGTCCAGAGAGGAAGAGCAGGTGAGCACCTTGTCACCATCAGCCACAGGACAACATTTTGGGCAACAGACAAGACATGAAATGAGACCGCCTGTAAACTGTAACATTAAATAAAAGTGAATCATTGAGAGGGTGATCTCTATGATCCTCTATGTTGAAAAAACTTTGTTGTATTATAAAGGATGTTTATTTGGTTTGTGATGTATGTTGTGATCTTTATCTCTATCTTTATCTTAGTTTGTCTTTATCATGTTTTTTACATTTGATGAGAAATATTCCTTAGTATATAAAATGTACCATGGATTCAATATTTGTATTGTTTGTATATGGAGGCTGAAATTTGTCAAATTTCACATTTATTGTCCTTTTACAAAATAAGGGAAAGATTTTTTTCAGTCTGTGAACTCTTGTCAATGATTGTCTATAAAAATAAAAATGTCACTGTTTTGGAAGTCAAGGTTATGTAACCATCTCACTGAATAGCTCACTATAGGAGTTTCTTGTTTGCATAAGTTCATTGGGTTAGACATTAACTGACATAAAAGAATTACAGCAATGTCATATTCTTATCACTGTTTGGTACCGTTATCAGGCCTCTTACCCTGTTCAGAGGCTCATGACCTTTATACAGTTCAGTTCTGTGAAATATTAATGCAGGTAAAAGGTATGACATGACACACTTTGTTGGTTAATTGTCCTCCTACATTGGTTTTAAACATGAACATGTTTTTACTCACATTTTACTCCTGGTGTCCTTGTGCAACCATGATAAGATAATACGTCATTTCCTCCTTCCTTTTTTGTGTTATTATTTTGAAATGTATTTATTTATACTTGTTCAATATTGACATCACCATCATTACATTTCTATGCAGTGGTTTAGCCTAAATTAGCTCAGTCATTGAGGTTGTGGAGATTGTATATTAGCCTTATAATTGTCAGAAAGCAGAAACACAGCACAATTGTGAAAAATGCCACTATTGCTTCATGTCTGCTAGATGTGCAGGGTATTTAGTCAAGAGTTAGCTAAAATATTAGCTTCAGGGGTAGTGTTACACTTTGCGTAGTGTGGCACAGATTTCATATTCGCTGGGCATAAGAATGACGCTAACACAGGGTTTGAAGTCAGGTTCCACCCCGGGAGGCATGGAGAAGGTGAAATGCTGCATGAGGGACGTGTAGAAGAGGAAGAGCTCCATCCTGGCCAGGTTCTCCCCAAGACACGCCCGCTTACCTGCAGCAAAAATACCCCACAGCAATTTACCAGACAAAAGTCTATACATAAGTAAAGCCATTTAGTTTTATTACACCATGAACAAACATTTCCCCCTGTGGCTACAGGATTTTGGGAAACAGAAATTTTCCACACCAAACTACTTTACTTCAAATGCAAGATGCACTTTGATTTGGCTAAATGGGAATTTGTGAAACTAATTCTACTTAATGTTAATCTGGTCATGTTTGTAAAATGCCCATAACTATGTTGGAAAGTCAATCAGTTGTCTGAAAAAACTTATGATATGACTGATATGACCTGTCATTTATACAATCTCATCCATGACATTGAAAACTTTGTTCTGATACTTGCCAGCAGAGAAAGGGATGAAAGCAGCTCGCTTCACAAACTTGCCCTCCTTATTTAAAAAGTGTCCTGGGTTAAAGGTGTAGGGCGTCTCCCACTCGTTTTTGTCGAACATCACCGAGGTCAAATTGGGAATTATTGTAACACCCTGAAAATTGGATTGTAATGCCTGAGTTTATTGAAGAGCAAGTGTATATGTGATGGAACAAGACAGGACACAGTATGAGAAATGACCTTTGGGATTTCGTAGCCTTCCAGTTGGATGTCTCTGCTGGTGACATGAGGCAGGCTGAGGGGAACTATGTTGCTCATCCTCTGGACCTCATGGATGACAGCGTCAGTGTAGGGCATGTTAGCACGGTCTTTCATGGATGGCTGTCTGGACCGTCCAATCACTCTGTCTATCTCAGCCTGGACTTTTTCTGTGCAAGAGAGCAAAGACCAGAACAATACATTAGTCCCTTAGTTACCAGAACAATAAGACTTAAAGGAGCTATAGGCGAGTTTTGCTATTGCTCCATAGCTAACGTTAGCATTAACTATTTTTTACTTACCTGTCAAGAAGAAACATTATGAGTTCACATACAAATTTAATTTCTTTAATCACCTGGAGGTGTCTCCAGAGATGGAAAGTAACTCTTGTTTTGTTTCTACTTCTATCACTTAGGGTGCGGGGGGATTGTAGCATCCCACTGAGGCTGAAGCTCTTGGTATGTCAACAGCTGTTAATGCTAGCAATAGCAATGTAGCAAATGTAGCAATAGCAAAACTGACATATAGCTCCTTTCATGAGCGTGATTCAGGTTGGCTCAAATAACTGCTTGCCTTACCCTGAATTTCAGTGTATTTTGCCATGTAGAGTAAAGCCCAGCGCAAGGTGGTGGATGTGGTCTCAGTACCAGCCCCAAACAGATCAAACGAACACATCACCAAGTTATCTTCATGAAAACTAGCATTCACTGTGTTGTCCTTCATCTAAGTGGGAATTTCCAAAATAAACATAGGTATATTGCTGTGACATTTTAAATATAAATATAACATACATGTAAAATGTACTTTTTTAAAAAAACATGTATTAAGTTCAGAACGATCACATTACTACATAATTAAGCTTTTGTTAATTTTTACACTTTTTATTAGTCTAAAAATAATTAAATTAGTCTACTTTCACTTCAGTAGATTTTAAAGTATTATACTCTTTAAATTTGCTAAATTACAATAATGTGATTCATCAAATTCTATCAAATAAACTATAAATTTATATGCTTGTAGTTTATCCACCCACCCTCTGAATCTCATTCAGGTAACAGTCGATGAAGTCTCTGGGCTCAGAGGGGTCCCAGTCTTTCTTGTGCTGATCGACTTCTGTTTTCATCATCTCTATTATTTCACTGTAAGTTTTTTGAAGAGTGTGGTGCTGCCCTGGCACATACTTCATCAGCATAGGAAATGCGTTGTACAGCTGTCAATATCAATGAGAAGACTAAAATTAAGACTCCCAGCAAGAGCACATCTATTTCTAGAGGCAGCCTGGTGCATCACAAGATCAATGACTCAACCAACAGTGAAAATCTAAATACTTTAGGTTTCATTTGCAGTACCTGTGCCCAAATGGAGCCCTCAATTTTGGTCCCTTTGTCAATCAAAAACATCATTTTCAGAAACTTCTCATCCCTGTAGTCAAAGCGATGACCAAAAACCAGGGAGCAGATGATGTTGGAGACGGCTTGGTTGATGATGAAGTGTGGATTGAAGGGTTGGCCTGGATAGGTGATCATATGTCAAACATATCACACAGAAAATCTCACTTTATATATTTTACTTCAGTTCACTACAACTCAGCATTTTTTGTGGGATCTTGTGTATTAGATTCACTACCTTTATGTTTTGCTAATTCTTTGGACAAACAAATAAATTCATTCAATATGGCAAATTCCAGGGATTTTTTGCCAACTCCAAAGTATTTGAGAGTGAAGAGGGCAAATCTCCTTTGCTGTTTCCACAAATGTCCATTGGTAAAAATAATCCCTGTGGAGAGAAATGGAATTTAACCTGAAATTGTGACATAATTAAGTTCAAAGTGAAAAAAAAAATAGTTCAAAACTCAATGTCTGGGTCATTAGCAATGCTAGAAGACTAGCTTTTAAAATAGGTGTCCATTCTGATTTTACATACCAATGAAAAATCAGCCTTTACTTTATCAGCATTTACAAATTCAAAAATATCGTCAATGCATTACTGCAATCCTGGTGATGGAAATAATTTATCTTTAATCAACAAGGTTACAAATAAATTTACCCAATTCAGGTAACGCGTCAATATGGATTGGAAGTACTGGGCGGTCAGCCAGCATGTCTCCTTTGGTGAGTAGAGCTTCTTTAATGGCACTGAGACCATTCAAAACCACTGTCCATGAGTGACCCAATTTAAGGCTGTACACATTCCCATACGTCTCTGCTAGCTGCCCAGGAATAGTGAGATAAAAAGTGAGATAAAAAAAACAAAAAAACAAAAAACATTCATACAGTTTTCACCTTGAGTAGTGAGAGTCCAAAAAAGATGTGAAATTGAAAATGTAATTTGGTAAACATTTTGTTTTTCCGTGATGAATAGGCAATTTGGGTTTGACAAGAAATTCAGAAAGCTGAAAGCTGGGAATTCTTTTTTTAAGTTTGTTTAGTTTTTTTCACAACAGTGAATTATATATCTCAAACTTTCCCACATTTGGATTGGATTTGGAAATAACAGGGATGACAACATAGCATGTAGTAGTCACATGCATTTGTACAGAGGGTATTAGGTGGGGTATTTATTCAACAGCTCATTTTTGTCATGGTGATGTTGTCATGGAAGGTAGCAAGAATGTTTACATTCTTGCTACCTTTTGACTTTACATACTCTTCTACTTCAGAGGAAATATTTTTAGTCCATTATATAAATTGAAGACTATTAGTTATAAAGTTAGTTTATGAGGCATTGATAGAGATTAAACCATGACATAGCATAATTATTCATCTCATCTGGAGAGAAATGTATGAAAAATTAATACTACCTTAGTCAATTCTTTGTATGTGTTGTTCAAATCCAGGGAAAACATGTTCCCCACAAGAGGAAAGGCTATGGGTCCCGGAGGAAAGTTTCTGGGTCGACGGTTCCTTAAATACCCTGCTATCACCAAGAACCCCAGAGTGAAGACAAGCAAACTGCGGCAGTCCAGCCACAGCCACAAAGAGGAAACAGACAGCCCAGAGAGTTGATCCATCCTCACAACCTGCAGCGTCTAGATTCACTGGGAAATCTGCAGTGATTTATATTTGCCTCATGGCAGCACAGAGGGAATAAAAACGCCTGTCTCTTCTGTAAACTAGTCAGGTTTACTGCTGAGTGGTGACTGGCTGTTTCCTGGCTATTCAAACAAGACCATCGGAGTAGGACTGTAATGTCAAAAGGTCATTGTCAGCATGTAAAAGCAGTGTGTAAAACACTTGTATCTCCAAAATAAAACCTTCTCAGAAGATTTCAACATTTCAGAAACAAGCTTGTTCACAGACAATCATTTGTAAGTTCATGAAGAAAGTTTTTCCTTTTTTAATATGTTAAAAACACATCCAGGTGATCATTTCAAGTCACTGATGTGTTATGTAAAAGCTACGTAATCATTTACAGCCTTTTTACCCATGACATTACAAATATCCTTATTATTTGCCCTACTTTCTATACATTAATTGTTAAAAATCAAAGTTCCTATAATTCTAAGGTATTTAACCTCAAATGTTAAAAGCACACAAATACTTTGTGTGAAGACTTAACTTCATACTCCCTTTGGGGCATATGTTAGACATATAAATGTATCATTATACACATTTTCTTAATGAATCACCTATTTTACTTTGGTTGATTTGGCCAAGAAGTGAAATATTATCAGAGGGAAAACAGAGAACCAAGAACAGAGCCCTGGGGCACATATTTTACATCAGAATATGTTATAATGTTATTATAAGTGGCCAGAGATATTAGCTTTTGAGTCGGTCTGGGAGTAAAAAATGATCTATGGTATCAAAAGCTGCCCTGAGGTCCAGTAAGTGCAGCACAGAAGTGGAATCTGAAACCATAGAAAACAGAAGATTATTCACTAACTTTAGTAAATATCCTTGTCCAAATTTTAATGTTGGAAAGGTGGGCTGAAAGTTGGCAATAAAAGAAAATAAAGTAAAACTGATGTAGCGGACATTATTCAATTCTGTTTTTGAGTAAGTGTGGTGTCAAAAAAGGTTTATTGTTACTATTAACTCAAATAAACTGCTCTACATTTGTGCATAATTTATTATTGACTATCATTTTTTGGCAGCATTATTGTTCTCTTATTCTTTGATGTTTAAAATGAAGGTAAGTGCCATTTTGCATCATTGCAAATCATTTCAAGCTGGTTCAACTCAAAAACAAACCTTAAACATGCGGTAAATTGGGTTTCATTATTTTAAAATTTCTCACTTAAAATGAAAAACCAACTTGATTATCGGGAAGAACTAACCATAACCCTAAGTCCCTAACCCTAAGTCCGAAGACTTATAATGACAACCACTCAATGACATTGTTTATAATTATGAGAAGAAACAACCATGACTTGTATGACATGTATTAAAGACATACAGCAAGTTTCCATCAGGAATATTTATTGCAAACAATAAAACTAAGATGTCTCTATTATTAAGACAAACATGCTAACATGTTTCTTATAGACTTTACATTTCACATTACAATTGCAAGCCACAGGAAATACCAATGTTATGGTGTCACTGCCATTCATTTGAAATATGTTTGCGACTCAAAAAGATGAACTAAATCACTTTCCCACTACAATGTGTTTAGTTGCATAAAGGTAAAAGTTCCCCTGAATGAGTTTTTAGAGTCCAATCTGATGTATTCTCTAAACCCTGGGGCTGTAATAAAATCAGTGTTGACAAAGTGTTGACAAGAAAAAAGGTTATTGCTTTTTGTGGTGTTTGTATTAGCGTGATGTTACACAGATTTCATATTGATGTGGTGCTAGAGTGACGCCAAGACGGTAGTCCATCACGGCCTTCACCCCAGCAGGCATGGAGAAGGTAAATTGCTGCATGAAGGAGGTAAAGAAGAGGAAAAGCTCCATCCTGGCCAGGTTCTCCCCGAGACACACACGTTTACCTGAGAAGAAAACAGACAGAGCGAAACTGGACCTTTCTATCCTCTGGACATCAATGGTAGCCATTGTCATAAGGAAATAGTTATGCTAATTATTTTGGTTACCATTTGAAATTTTGTCCAAATTTTAAAGTTAGAGGAAAGGTCAGAGGATCACCAAGTCACTGCCATAAACATCACCATTGTTAGGTTGCACTGGTGCCCAATTGTGGGTCAGAAATAATGAGAAATAATCAGAACTTCCTATTTATTATCCTTTCATCTTCTTTCTCCTTTTATGAAATGGTAATACTTTGTGGCGAAAACAGAACAGTGTCACTAGAAAACCAAAACAAACAATCAGTAAATTTCTGGGATGGATAATCAATAACACTTATCACAGAAAGGACCTAGTCATTATCCCTGGCATCTGTATTGTCTGTGTTCTCTTAACCCACGGGTGCCAGGGTATGCTGGCAGGTTCCTGAATTACCAAGTAAGGACAGAAATAAAACAGCATAGTGTTGCTTCTCACCTGCAGAAAAAGGAATGAAAGCCGCTCGCTTCACAAACTTGCCCTCTCCATTTAGGAAGTGTCCTGGATTGAAGGTGTTGGGTGTCTCCCACTCATTCTTGTCAAACAGCACCGAGGTCAAATTGGGAATGATTGTAACGCCCTGGAGACAGTTCACAAATACACAACATGAAATATGGCATAAAAGTGCTTTTTTTCCCTTTCTCTGCTCTTGAAGATGAATGACCTTTGGGATTGTGTAGCCTGCAAGCTGGATGTCTCTGTTGGTGGCGTGAGGCAGGCTGAGGGGAACTATATTGCCGATCCTCTGGACCTCATGGATGACAGCATCAGTGTAGGGCATGTTAGCACGGTCCTCCACGGATGGCTGTCTTGACTGTCCAATCACTCTGTCTATCTCAGCCTGGACTTTTTCTGTGCAACAAGAGGGAAACTGACATTTGAACCTTTAATAAAGGTAGATACAGTATTTGTTTCTCATGTAGACATTTTTTGCACAGTTATTCATTACGCCATTTGTGAAGAAACCAGTGCCAGCACCAACAACTGTGTTATGGTATAAGTCATGTGCACACAGGAACAAATCCCATAGCCCCTTACCTTGGATCTCAGGGTACTTTGCCATGTAGAGGAATGCCCAGCGCAGGGTGGTGGATGTGGTCTCAGAGCCAGCCACAAACAGATCAAGGACACTCATAATAAAGCTTTCCTCATGAAAACTACTGCCAGCTTGGTCCTTATTCTGAGAACACATTCATTCAATACATGTGTTAAAACATGCTGCAATATAATTCAGATCAACTAGATGTTAGTGCTATTGCAGACATTCAAAATCTTTTATGGTGGCAGGTTTGAATTTAGGATTTACTGAGGGTAAAACCTTTTTAAAATCTGGACTGAACATCTGCTGAAACCTGGCCTTTACGTTATCAGATTAAAAATGGGTGCACCCCGTTGGAGATAAGATCTTAAAATATGTATTATAAAAGTGCTATAAGGCAGAGGTCATGGCAAAAGTACACATCTGGTCAATACACTTTTTACCACACGCTAGCCAGGAGTGGCACTACAATGCAACATTATCTCAGTACAACAAAACTGTGGTGAATAATCGTGATGTATGTATCAAGTAACACAATATAAGCAATACAACTTTGTAAGTGCAAGTCACCATCTGAATCTCATTGAGGAAGCAGTCGATGTAGTCTCTTAGGTCGGAGGAATCCCAGTTTTTTTTGTGCTCTTTAAGCTCGGCTGCTATGAAGCCCTTTACATCATTCCAGATACTCTGGCATCTCCGGTGTGGCCCTGGAATATATCTCATCAGCCAAGGGAATGAGTTGTAGAGCTGCACAGTGAAGCAAGTTGGAAGAACAACTTACTGATAAGACATTTCAATGAAATTGTTTCTATATGTGTCAATCAACTGAAATACTGAATATTCATTTATAAATCAGCTTTTTTTGCATCTTGTACATTTCATATCTTGAGAGGTGCATCTGTTTCACAGTGAGGAATGTATTGCGCAACAATAGTACACAGTAATTTTGATCAGTAAATACAAAATTCAGTACCTGTGCCCAAATGGTGCCTTCAATATGGATTGCTTCATCAAACAACTTCATCAGTTTCATGAACTTGTCATTACCATACTCGAAGCGATGACCAAAAACCAGGGAGCAGATGATGTTGGAAACAGCGTTGTTCATGATGATGTGTGGATTGAATGGCTTGCCTTTAATGGTGAACAGGCAATTTTATGTAAATTGTGCATTTATTATAAACATGCCACTGTGTATAAACTGCTTACCTTTTTTGTCTCTGAAGTCTTTTGCACAGTGTGTGAATTCATCCAGAATGATAGGTTCAAGTGACCTCTTGCCAAGTCCAAAATATCTGAGCGTTGAAAGTGCAAAACGCCTCTGCTGCTTCCAGATATTCCCGCTACTGAAAATTACACCTGTGTGTAAAAATACACAGTGTGGAACAAACTTCTCAAAATTAAGAATTTGAATTATTTTTACAGATAAAAAAAAAACAACTTTTGCTTGTAAAGTACACTGACAGGAAAAAAAAGTTGTCTCCAGTTTATTAAATTAAATCTATTGCACTCAATATGTAAATAGACAAAGGCTTATTTCAAGCTGTCACCTTACTACATATAAAATATAATGCTAATTATAACACTGATTGGGAAAAAGGAAAATGTATCACACAATATATTAACTCAACTTTCCTTTATTCACTGGAGTCACAATGGTGAGTTGAAAATTGTGAATATGCAAGCTTTGTGCATGCTCTCACCTAGTCCACGAGATACATCCTCTTGCAGATGGAGTATTGGGCGGTTGGTCAAGCTCTCTCCTTGTGTTACCAGAGCTTCTTTCAGAACTTCAAACCTGTTTAACACCACCATCCAACTCCAACCCATTCTCAGGCTGTATACATCTCCATATTTCTCTGAAAACTGTGAAAAAGTTTGAGAGACAAGGCAGAGCATGATGCATGAAATAACAGATAACAGAAAGATGAGTCCTATCAGTTGAGTTGCTTCATTTTTAATAGTACACTTTTGACACTGGTTGATCTACCTCTGTCAGAATCTCATGGGCCTTGCTGTGGTCCAAAGTAAATATGTTGCCCACGAGAGGAAATGCCCAGGGTCCTGGAGGGAAGTTGGCTGGCCGACGGTTTTTAATGAAATCTGCAGTGAGGATGAAAACTGCTGTGAAGAGCAGCAGACCTTTGACATCCCAGTTGACATAGGATCCAATTACAGAAAAAACTGAATCCATTCCTCAAACATGGACACAAAACTATCTGTTCTGTATCCTTGCTCTCTCCTCCTCTGAAACAACAGGTGGACGTTGCGTTGCCAGTGCAAATACCACCCTTCTCTCTCCTGGAAGGGAGAAGCTTGCTCTTATTGGCTCACATATCTACTAGTTGTGGTGGACTCTGAACTTTTAATACATGGTGAAATACTATCAAACACTGTTACTCAGTTACCTTAATATGATTAAGATAGATGCATATGGTGGTGTATCGCGAAAATAAAGAAAAGTCTGATCTTATCAGGTGTAAGACAAAAATAGACCAAAATTATCTGATGCTAAAACTTCACCTTGGGTATTACTTTTCCTGCATCTGAAACAACTAATAAGGTAAACCAACACCTCTTGCCTAGAAATGCTGTTCATTATGTAAGAATGACTTGGCAAATTCTGCTTTGTGAAAGAGTGGAGTAATAACTTACTTACTTACTTAACCAATATCTTCTTAAATCAAAGAATAAAATCATTTATTGATGTTTGTCTTTATTCTAACTAAGGGGACTATTCCAAATTAAGAATGGCTGTTTGCCATTTATATTGTATGTTTATTGGGTCCCTATAAATAATTCTATCAAATAGTTTAGACCTGCTCTGTATGTAAAGTGCCTTGAGGTAATTTTATTATGATTTGGCACTATATAAATAAAATTTGAGTCATTGATTGATTGGTTTATCCAAAGTGTTTTACAATTTATGATTCAGCCACATACACACACACTCTGATGGCAACAAGTGTTTGGGAACATTTTTGGGGTTCAGAGCCTTGTCCAAGGAGCGTTCCAGGAGTGTCCCCTAAAACTATGTGAACGTGTGTCAGGGATGAAAAGTAACCATTAATAACTAGTTGTTTGTTATGGATGTGTTCCTAAATTCAATTTGAACTGGACAGAACATTAACTTCCCTGAAATGTGCCCCTAGACGACATAATTGAAGATAGTTGCCTTACTTTATTTTCTACTTGGTGTAGTACCACTTTTCCAACACATGGAAGCAGTATAGAAATTAATGGTAATAATTTTGGCCGAGGGGAAGTAGATGATTCTGACTTTAAAATAAAATAAATTTGTCGCTTGATGGTAAAAAAAAAAAACCCAAAAAACAAAAAAAAAACCTTTAAAAACGGTTACTAGGTCAGTGGGAGGCTGAATATAATATATATATATCATAAATTATACAGACAACTTTAAAGGTGGCTCTTCACTAAGTTGTATTTTCACTAATTGAGACAATAATAATAAATATGAAATATTAAAAATATAAAAGTGTATTTTCACAAATGCTTTCAATGATTTTTTTACTCAATGAAAATAACGGAAACAGAGCGTGGAGTTTTATTGTGAAGGTTTTGTCGTGATAACCGGATGCGGAGTGGTTAGTTCCCGCTGACTTGTCGTCTCGTGTGACCTGTGGTGTCCTCCAACAGTCGAGGTTTGACAGCCAGTCATCTTAGGACGAGAGCGCCGAAATCATGGTTTTCGAAGAGAAGATGATCATGAACGGAGAGCCCGAGGATGTTAGTATCGTTTACACATTCAAGCCAACTCTTCGGTTTCAGCTAGCAAGCTAACACAACACGGCTAACAGCGCTACATAAACACCTAGCTTAGCATTAGCCGACGTTAACGGTCGGGTCGTGATTTAGAAATACATTTAAGGTTAAACATTCAACAGGATGTAACAATAACAGTCATTTATAGTCAGCAACGTTTGTTTCCCAGCTGCTGTTAATTTGCGTGTTATTGTACAATAGCTAATGTCCAATGGTTATATATGTGAATGATGTAATTGAATCGGACGTGTCTGTTTCAGGAGGAAGAAGAAGAAGAGGAGGAGGAGGACATTGTGGTATGTTCTTTAAATATGCAAACCGGTCCTTTCTGTCGCACTTTTTATTTGACATATCAAATTGTCAGTTGAGGAAACGGTTATTTAATTTGAATGAATCAGCTAAAACACAGAGGAGCGTGATAATGACAACTGTTAGTTGCAGGCTCTGCACAATATCTATAGCTGCTGTTTGGAGTCCTCCACATAACCGGTCAATCAGAGGTGGGGTTATTTCAGGCTTTCTCCATTGCCAGCGCTTCCTCATGTGACTATATCTATAAATACATATACATACATATTTCTTTCTCTTTATGTGAAAGAAACCTCAAAACTCGAAGCCATTGCAAACCCCTTTTCACTACTTTTTTTCCAAACACAGCACAGTTTTCATATGTTACATTTTGAAGGGACAGGACATCGGACGTGTCTGTGGATGTTCACCCATCAGAATCCCCTTGCACACTAATACTCTGTCAGTTTACTGGATACAACTTATGTGATCACCTTGTTGATAGTTTGTCATGGCTGATACCTGTGGGGCGACTGAATCTGTGTTTTCTATTGAAAGACACCCCTTAAGGTCGATATGCTGATTACTGTTTATTCTGTTGAAGGATCCTATTGAGGCAGTGAGACAGAAGTGTGCAGAGACAGAACACTGCATCCACACTCAGGAGCGTCTGGAGCAGTGTGAGACCAGAGTTGGGTCTCGGTCTTCGACGATGGAGGATTGCACTGAGGAGCTGTTTGACTTCCTGCATGCCCGGGACCACTGTGTAAGTGTGGCAACCACTATTTTGGTTAAGCAATAAGTTAGTTAATACCTACCAGAACAGCCAAGATTCATGAGTACTTATTTTGTCATTTAGTCGTGTAACAACTTGGCTAAGAACTTGCAGCAAAAAAGTGCATTTCTTTCTCTCAATACCAAAAGGTTCAATTGAAATACAAGCTCCTTCATTCATTTCCCTTTTTCCTTTTTATTTAACAGCATATCCTTACAGTACACAAAATACCTACACTGTACTATAAGATAACCAAAATAGTGCAATAAAGAAACATATCTATTGAAATTAAGTGATGTTTTTTTTTTTCAAAATTATTTAACCTTTGACTGTGTATAGTATATTCTCATAAATAAATGAACTCTTATGTCCTCTCTCCAGGTGGCACACAAACTGTTCCATTCTGTCAAATGAAATCCCTCCTGATCGTTGCACCGCTGGCTGATGACATTCTTCAAATATTGTATTATGAGGAGAACATGGTTTTAAATACATCCATTTGTGGATCTGCTGTATGTTGTAACTTTAAGTGTATACTATACTGTATCTGCTCATGTGAAGAAACGCAAATATTTAGCAAGGTACTCTGAGTCAACATTTTATTAAAGTGGATGGCTTGAAAACCTTACACTGTCACAGGTTTATTGTATGACTTTACTGGCAGGGGACAAACTGAAGGAAAAAGCTGAGTGGAGAAACATATTACATGCAGATTCTACCATACAGGTGCACTGCATGGTATAATTAAGCTGTTAAATCCAATCATGCTCTGTGGCAGGGGCGAAAAAGATGAGCAGGCCCGGTTGATTTTGACTTTACATCAGGAGAACAAAGCAGAGTCAACGCAGGATGTGATCACACACTTGACAATTACACAGAGAGGGAGGGTTGCAGCACATTAACCCATAATTATGAAGATGAATACACATTTGAGAGTTTTGTGGTGTAAAGTTACTGGTCTATGGAGATGTGGAAAAAATGTGTAATATGGTCAAAGTAGTCAACCTGATTCCAAACAAGTGGGTAAGTGTATGTGTGGCGAATGGCACTGATTTGTTATGTCATGGGGGTTGTGAGTAAAGTTCTAATTGTTTCTTGTATCATGAACAGACTGAATAACTTGAACTTGAATTTGATCTTTATAAGCTCAACACCACCCTTTGGCAGTGATAGAGGAACGAAACCGCACCGACAACCAACATTGGCCCAATATATCGTTGTTTGCAGAAAACAGTTGCTACCCAAAAACTGATGATCTGTCCAGGTGGGAGTGGTCTCTTTCAGGATTACAACAACGACTAAAACACTTAATTTTAGGTTTAGAAATGCAAATCAAGGAGGTTTCAAATCAACATCGGTTACCATGGTGATTTTAGCCTGTAAAGCAGTCGCGGCCGTCGTAAACCTTTTCTTATGTAGAATAAGTTGAAGCCTGAGCTTTTTGAAGATTGAAGCCTTAGCGCCCTCTACCTTCCTTGTCGTCTTTGCTCTGCTTTGCAGAAGTACAGTGTGTAAGCTGCTGTTTTCTGTAGTAGTAAAGCTGAAGATAGATGTGTAACCAACCGGGTTAACCGCGCCCACCTGTGAGCTTTACAGCTCCGACCAGCCCGTGGTTTAAAACCGTGTGTGTGTGTGTGTGTGTGTGTTAGCCGGAGTTAGCCAACGCTTATCTGCTGCACTCGAGGCGAAAAGATTAGCGATGGAGAAAGTGGAGCAGTTTCTTCGGGGAGTTGAGCTCGACAGCCGGACAGTGGGTCTGCTGACCGGTGCCGCTGCCTGCGGCGTCGGAGCTCTGGTGCTGCTGGTTCGGAAAGTCACCAACCACCGAGAGGCAAAGCAGAAGATCCAGAGAGCAAGAGACCGGAGGACCGAGAGTCTGCGGCGGGCGGAACAGGCTGTTCTCCGGTACAAGGAGACGGTGAGATTTAGCTTCAAGCTTCAAGGGCAGGGGTTGTCTGTTTTGGAGAGAAAGTCAAAAACACACCTTTTTTTTTTTTTTTTTAAGTCACACTTGTACCCACATGGGTTGTTGAGGAAAAATTGCACCATTTGCCATCAACACGCATGTGAATCTGTAATTTTCCAAGTTGACATGTGCAGACACGTTGACCTGTCATGGCAGGGCGGGCACAGCACAAACCTACTGTCACTTACAGATGTTGCTTTGCGTCATTTACACTGTCAAGGGTCTGAGTCTGAGAGTCAGGGGACACTTGAAGGGGCCCTCACTCTCACAGGTGTTTGTTCATCCCGCTGATAAAAGTTGGACAAATTTAGACAGGGTGTTTACTGAGGTTACCCTGCCACCATTAACTCTTTACCAGTAATGTCAAACAGGTTAAACTATTGTGGTGGAAAATGTCAGTGTGATTGTACCTCTCTTCTTATAGCAATGGGGAGGTTTTATCCATTACATGTGTGCTGTCATGTAAACTCATTTTAACCTCTTCATAGTGGATAAACCAACCCAATTAGACCTGACTCTGCTCTGACTGGTAAAGGAGGCACATCAGGTTTGACCCATGAGAACTCCTGCTTGTGCAGCCTGAAATCACCCACTGCCGACAAAGAGCGGATCCTCCCACGTCCTTGTTTGATATAAAAGAACAGACTGGATCACTAACTTTTTGGATAATTGTTTTTGTGAAGTGCTGGGATCTTTTGCAAATTATTAGCTAAAAAGCATCAAATATAGATTTTTCCTTTTCCACAACAATAGTCTGTGAACAGTTGCACAATCATAGGAAGTGTTATAGTGATCGTTTTAAAGGCTTTTTGAGTTCTCATTTTTGTATTTTGTAATTCTACCTAAATTTTCCTGTGTGTTTCTTCTAGCATCCAACAACTGACTCTGCTGCCATCTTGAGTCTGTCCCTCTCTGAGTTGACACAGCAACTGCGAGAAGGCTTGTTGAGCCCTGAGGATGCATTTTACTCCTACATGGAAAAGGTTTGCTACACAGCACAGCAGCTCATTTATTACATGCAACAAAAGTAAAGCAGTCAAAGAAATTTATTTCCATTTCACTTATATTGTGCTGTATTTGTGCCCGGCAGAGCACTGTTCACGACCACCAAAAGAATAAAAATTAATCGTCAGTATTGTTATTATTTCTACAGGAATCAAATTTATAGACACTCGCAAGCTGTGGGCTGAAATATTTACTTTTTACTTTTAAATTGGGTTTGTGCATCAACACGTTTATTATTTTATGGACTTGTAATTACAAAACCTTGAAGTACCCTTGTAAATTATACAGTATGTCCGTGACTGTGCAAATATGTATCTGTTTGCATTCCTTTCAGTAATGTAAATCTAAAAAGATAAATATAAACCTTTCTGTGCTGTTTTTCTTTCTTTTCTTTTCCTTTCCTTTTTTTGTTTTCTCACTTTTCTTACAGACTCTGGATGTGCACAAAAAGCTGAACTGCTGCACAGGGATTTTGCTGGAGAGTTTTGACCAGTTAAAAACTATTGGCTCCAACAAGGATGGTCTCTTGTATGGAGTTCCAGTTAGTATCAAAGAAAACATTGCATACAAGGTAATTTGTTGTTACATAATCACCTCCTTGTTTTCTTATGATGTAGCAAAGTTGTATTTCTCTGATGCCGCTATCTAATTTCTCATCTTTCAACACAAGAATGAAGACTGTTCTTGTGGTGTCCTCATTAACCTAGACCAGCCTGCCCAGAAAGACAGCATTCTCGTTGAGGTTCTGAAGAAACAAGGAGCCATTCCCTTTGTGAAAACCAACTTACCCCAAGGCTTGTTAAAGTAAATCATTTGTAAATCAAGGTATCATAAAGCTACGCTGTGACACTGTCTCACATGTTGTTTCTTTGACACCTTTGTGTTCAGAGAGGTAATATTTACTTCTTATGTGTGCAAAGGATGTGATGATTGTTGCTTATCAGTGGTTTTTTTTTTACTGTTTCATTGTTTCATATCCAGTTATGACTGCAGTAACCCCATTTATGGACAGACATTGAACCCCCATAACCTCCAGAAGACCTCTGGAGGTTCGTCAGGTGGGGAGGGGGCTCTCATTGGGGGAGGAGGCTCCCTGCTTGGATTAGGTAGCGATATAGGGGGTAGCATCCGTATTCCTGCCTCTTTCTGTGGAATCTGTGGCTTCAAGCCAACAGTGGGTCGACTTAGGTGAGTGTTTCTCCTGTGGCTAGTTTTATGGGTTATCATTATGCAGTCATTACAATTTGCTCTAAACTTTTATCTTTGTTGTGTTTCTTTGTTTCTTGGTCAGTTCACAAGGTGTGAGGCCCATTTATCGAGGGCAAAAGACAGGTAAGGATAAAACCCATTATATATTATTTACAGACATACAGAATTGCATTATCATGTCCTAGAAATACTACATATGTGATCTGATAGATTTGCCCATTGTTCTTATTTTTTTTTGTAAACTTAGTGTTGTCATCTGCTGGACCCATGGCAAAGGATGTGGAGAGCCTGGCTTTGTGTATGCAGGCTCTACTGTGCGACCACATGTTTTCCCTGGACCCCACTGTTCCACCCATACCTTTTAATGTGCAGGTACGTTAAGTCCAATCAAATTTTATTTATATAACCTGATATCACTAATCACATTTTTGCCTCAATGGGCTTACCATTCTGAACAGCATACCGACAATCAGATACGAAAATGATATAACAATTTCAGTAGTGAGCTTTAGTGGTGGTGGCAGGCAGACATTGTTACCTTTTAGATAGGGCCAAGTTAACTGCCCCGCCTCCACCTAACGCAGCAAAAAAGTGAATAATTTTATTTCCCAAATATCTAATTACCTTAATGGTAATGTTGCAGCATACAATGCTATTTTAAATAATTGTGTGCTGTGGCAACAGCTCAGACAACAATGTACACCTTGGGGTGAACTGGGATGGTGAATTGGAGCCATGTTGTACTAACTAACTCAATGCTTGACTTCAAAAGTGGGAACAAATCCTCATAATCCTCATAGGCTCATAAGACTTGTGAAAAACACTCCCACAAGAGTGGAGACTTGTACTAAGCTAGGCCTAACATGGATCCAGTGTGCATGTCTATGTACTGCATGAACAGACAAAGATGATGATAATATCATTATAAATCACTCTTCTTACCAAATTTCTGTACAAAACAAAAAGGTGTTATCAGATCATTCAAAGTAGTTGCAGTGTCTTTTGTGTAATTGTGTTTCTTGTGGAGCGTTATCAGTTATGCTAATTCAGTGGTAATTATTTGAAGCTTTGCTTCTTTGTAAATCTCTCATGGTGATGTAGCACACCAGTCCTTGAGTGGAATCATCATGTTTTATCTTGGGGAAATGTGTTTGCTGTGATGATAAGTAGTTGAGTTCACCTATATATGTTGCAGTGGAAACAAAGGCACACTACCAACCGTATCTTTGCTTTTCTATCGTCATGGTTTTAAAAAAATCCCACATTTTCAAACGCACCAGGAGGATTAGTTCTAACATGAAATGTCTACAATGAAATAAAAGAAATTATATTTTTGTAGGGTTGAGAACCAAAATCTATCCATATTTTTCTAGCAATCTTCATTTATTGGGTTTTAAGCTACATTTAATGATTTATATTTAGATGATGCTTGGATCTTCAGTTACACAGAAAGAAACAAGCTGAGAAAACATTAGCAGAGGCTCACAGCCACTTGGGTGTAATTTTAACATGAAACTGACTTAATCAGTGTTTTTAGTGGTTTTAATCACCTGGTCTGTTTATGGTCTATGAACTTCTTGAGTGATTCGCACTGAAGGAATAGCTGATAGCTATGGTGGCAAAAACAACAAATCCCATGATTACATATTACTTCATGACACCACCTAACTCCCATCTTTTGCGAGACATAGAGAGACAACCAGCTGTACATTTAATGTACAGAATATAAGTTGGCAAAGATTGGGCACATTGAAACCCAAGTTCAATCTACAATCTAAATCTACTCATAATCAAAAAATAGGTTAATTATTGACTGTGTCTTAAAACAAGCCCCAGCCTCCTCTCAGTAGATATCTATTAATTATGTGAAACTATATTATACTCAGATATACCAGAGCTCCAAACCTCTGAGGATCGGATACATCGAAAATGATGGGTACATGCAGCCGTCTCCTAGCATGGCCCGAGGCGTCAGAGAAGTCAAAGCATTGTTGGAGCAAGCAGGCCACACTGTAAGACCAAACCACACATTTACACACACTGCATGATTTATGGCCACCTAAAATATGTGAGATGCAGTTATTGCTTTTAATGCAGTCACTTTTTCCTTTGGGCCACCTGTGCCTTTAGCTAGTGCCCTACAGTCCTCTGAAGATCGATTACGTTGCCACTGAACTGCTGGTAAGGGGTGTCCTTGCAGATGGAGGCGCCACCCTGCTACAAAAACTGTAAGTCGAATTTCCCTTTAAGATTCTTGATAAGCTAAATAATATAATAATTGTGCATAACTGAAGTGTGGAAGAATGACATTTTTATATCTTTTGGCCTTTTGATCAATAGTTTTTTTTTTAAATAATTGGTTAGTTTTTGATTGACCAGTCCAATACCAAACATTTAATATTTACAATGATACGAAAGCTGTAGCCACCGTGTTTTTAAAGTTTTTTTTTTTTATAGGTGGATTAAGCAAGTGATAAATAATTAATATGATGTTCTGGTCAGTTGTTCAGTCTTTACTTTGTTCCGCACTGAAATACCTTAACAACTATTTGATGGATTGCCATGAAATTTTGGTGCATACATCTACGTTCTCTTGAGAAGAATTGTAATAGTTTCAGTGAGTTCCTAACTCTTCATCTGGTGCCATAGCCAGGCTAAAAATCTCTGATTTGATTCTTTTTTTAGGGAAGAGGGCCCTGTGGACCCCTGCCTCAGAGCACAGGTCCTCCCTTACGGTCTTCCAAAGTGGTTGAAGAAAGCCCTCTCATTCCTCCTAAAGCCTCTGGTGAGTTAAAGACAATATAAAATTTCCTCAGGGACAACGAGTGTGACAGTAGTTTGAAAATGACCCTTGTTGTGGACTGTTTGATAAAACAGCTATGTTGTTTATTAAATAGTTATTAAAGTGTGTTTCTTGTCATGCTGTTGCAGTCTCCTCGTGGTTCTGCTGTCTTCAGTGCTATCAGTGGAGTTGGGTGAGAGAGTTGACAGTTTGCGCTTGAGGTTTTGTTACATAATCATACATTGCATATCATAGTCAAAATACCAGAACACACTGACTCTTTCTCTGCCTTCTTTTCAGATCTGTTCCAGATCTGTGGAAGCAGCATGCTGCTGTCGAGGTACTGTTAGCTGGCTATCAGCTAATGATGCTTGTGCAAGAGTGTGTGCACACAAGGGGAAATTGAATTCTCATGTGTTTTCATTAGGACTACATTCATGAAACGATAGCAGATTGGAGAAGATGCAACATAGATGTGCTGCTGTGCCCAGTGATTGGACCAGCCTACAACTTCTTATACTGCGGCAAGGTTACCAGTCAGTATACTGAACTGATGTTTGTTAAAAATCTGAAATGACATTGTAAGTAAAGAGAGCGTGTCCATTTGGTCTGTAACCTTCAGTTTCCATAAATCATGGTTAGCTGTACAACATAAAGTATAGTAGCTTGCAGCAGAATTGTAATGTTATGTATATGTTTGACTTTTAGATAAAAGACTGAATTCAAATGATGTATAATCAGGGAAACTGAAACTGTAAAACTGGCTAAAAACAGCATCCTACAAGGTTCCTCTAGATCCACGCTGTGGACACTTAAAAATGTCTTGTTTTAAAGAGTGACGCAAAAGAGGTATTTATTGTTTCACACATGAAAATTGCAGCATTTAATTTGATTTGAATAATTAGTAAGACACATAAAGGAAAATGACTTAATTATTACAAAATCCTGATCAAATGTTACTATTATGAAGTGAATAACTTCCTTTTTTCTGTCCTTTCAGCCATTGTCACATACACAATGCTCTACAATCTCCTCACCTTTCCTGCCGGTGTAGTTCCCGTTTCCACGGTGACGGCAGAGGACGAGGAGGAACTCAAGCACTATAAAGGCATTTATCGGGACCGCTGGGATACACTCTTCAAACAGGTAGGTCACCAGTGAGAGGTGATTGGGGCCAAATTATATCAAACATTAGTTCGACTCTCTTGACTAAATCATTTGAAATATTATTAATAGTTAAATTGTTTGCTTAATGTAATGAATAGATGCCAAATAAACAACTTAAAATATTCTAACGTGCAATAATATCAATAAAAAGTCTGCAGCCATGGACATGTAAAAGACCTCCACCTTTCCAGGACAGACAAACATAACTGCTGCATTTTTTTGTGTTTGTTTTGAATTTCTTCATCATTTTGTGCATTTCTTTTTAGTTTGCATCAGCTTGTTGTGGATTCAAGTGTCTCTGTTGATTGTTTTGTGATTGACTTTCCAAAAAGCATTATTAACAGTCACTTCAGAGACTCTGAAGACAGGCAGCAAGGGTAGGATACCTACTGCACCCTAAACTTGAGCATCAGGCCACTTTCGTGACTCTGATAAACTGTAGTTCCACAGTGGGTCAGTAGGTGGAGGCAGCAGACTGTGGTGGGTCTGGCTACTGTTGTCTGACTGGAGTCTGTCTGTGTTCAGGCTGTGTCTGGAGGCGAGGGTCTGCCTGTGGGGGTGCAGTGTGTCGCCCTGCCGTGGCAGGATGAGCTCTGCCTGCGCTTGATGAAGGAGGTGGAACAACTGGTCAAACAGAGCAGAAAGTAAACCCTGGAACTACAGGTGGAGCAACAAACTTTAGGTTAAATTGGCTTACTCCTTGAAACCAAATGAAAAAAAAAAAAAAAAAAAGAATTTTTGATGAAAGTTCTCTTTGATGTAGTGAATCGTAACAACACTTCAACAATACTGCACATTAAATCAAACTGAAATATGAGTAACAGTTAACACAATTAATATTGTTTTATTTTTCTCAGGTATTTTCTGCTCTTTGGCATTTTGATCATGATAAAGATTGACACTGAAATTCAGTGTCTGATTTGACAGTTGCATTAGAAATTTGCTTTGCATTTGTTTTGCCATCACTGACATTGTTTAATTTCACACCATATAACAAAATTCAAATAAAGTGAATTCAAATCAGCATGAGGCAGAGAGTCGCTGACCAGTGCTTGAAGTTGGTCAGTACACAGCACTTTTTTTTATTTTACTCTTTACGATACCATTACTTTTTTTTTTTTTTTTTTGCTTAGAGGCCTTTCTCACAAGTTGCCGGTATGCAAAGTTTTGGTGCCCTTTTCTGAAGTCTCCATTTGAGGTTCTAGACAATATGTATATGCCCTATATTAACTACATTACCCAGAAGGCACCATGTGATTCACATGTTCAACTCTTGACAAATGATTTTTACTCAGAGCTTACTTGAAGCATATTAGCCCAACCTAATGCAGTACATCTCTAGACTGAATAGATTACAACCCGATAGCTAGCTCCTCTTTTGTTTAGTTTTAGCTGACTAACTCTTCTACGTATCTATGTCTGTCTGTGTGTATGTCCATATGTGTCATACAGTGCCAGTTCAATAGTAAGAGATCACAAACTTCCTCTAATAGACAATTTTATTGCAGATCTGAAGCTAGATGAGTTCTATTACTGCACATTGAGTGCGTTGTATATGGCATCAATTCAATAGTTTGGTAAATGGATCTTTGAGAAAATGAATATGTATCGCGTACACCAGCGATATCTCTTATTGTCTTTTATTCACTCTAAAATTTAAAAATTTAATAATGTTTTGCTTATACTGGCTGACGCATAGGTGAGTACCGGCACTTATTTTTCCACTTCAAGCGCTGGCTGTGACCACGTGTAGATGATGTTTAAAATAATAATTTAATAATTGAATACAGAAAATGATATTTTCTCGTTGATCATGTCTTTTCACATGAACTGACAGACTGCTATGGTACGATGTCTGTGAATAAAACAGAGGAACTGAGTCACCAGTCTCATTTGTTTCCACACCAGAAATGTTAGAATTAGTTTTCAGAGTCAGCAATGTCCAGGTAAGATCGAATCCTGAACATGTTGTTTTTAATATGATATGTGCAGCTTTTCAAACCTGTTCACTAAATCCTTTCACGTTGTTTATATTTAATGAATTAACTTCATATTGTGTGGCACAAAACCTCTTCCTTTACGTTCTTCCTTACCCTCCACCTCAGCTTCTCCATCACTGTGCCACAGATGAGCGCAGATCATTTTCATTCTTTTTGTGAGTGATTGTTGTACTGATGCTTTAACAGGAAACAGAAAAGAGACAAAGAAGACTAATGACACATGGCGCCTCCATCTATGAGGCCAGCGCACCATGTCGTCATATTGTGATTACCCTGTGCTATTGTAAATATGTGTTTCTGTTGGGTTTACATAAATTTACATATGTTTTAAAACTCTCCTGGGATGGGAAACCATTATGGACTATGTTAGTGTTTTCCATTACAATCGGCCACGTTTGCACTGGTGTGTCATTGAATGGAAATGGCCGTTTGTGCGTGGTAGACGAAGGAGGGCACATTAGGCTTGGAGGAGAGCTGGAATTGAGAGGTTGTTCTTAGCATTATCTGTGGCACATAGAGAGAGAGTGTGTGGCTCTCGCTGTGCCACTCAGTCAGGGAGCATTAAGCTTTAAGAGGCAGTGAAGAGACTCAGGTCTTCAGAGGGAACTTGACATTGTTCATAAATCCCTCAGGATCCTAGACAGAAGCAATGACACACACACACACACACACACAGCCTACAAATTGGCCCATTAAATACATTTACACTTTGGCAGTTGTGTATTATGTTGTATTTAACATATTAAAATCAATTTAAACATTAGTTCTATACTGAAAAATATCACAACTGATATTATGCAAAAGACCATATTTGCAGTTTAAACAAAATACCCCAAAAGAGACATGGCTATCTAAACTGATTTCCACTGAATATTTAAATTTTTTTCATTTAATCCTATTATCATATTTAATCTACACAGTACTGGCATAAAATACACACACACACGAGACCTTTGTTAAACATGTTAATAGAAAGTATAAAGAATGTAGGTTTAAATTTTGGGGACTGCAGAAGAAAATTAATTATTTTCAACTAATACAAAACATTTAAATTCTACTAAATGTAAAATTCTGCTTGATAAATACAAAAATAACTAATATTGAAATCTAACCTAATGATATATCTCCATATCTCCTCACTCTTGATCAGTTTTTGAACTGGAACATGAACACACAATCTTATATCATACAAGTTTTACAGTTTGTTGTTTATGTGCCTTTTGCAGTGACAGTATTTTGAAATGCCACACAGAGTTGTTATAAAATGACTGAATACCATTTAGCTGCTTCAGTGTGGGTGTCCTGCTATTGGGCATAGTGCCTCACTGTCATAATTTACTCTTGAATTGAACAGACCCATTGTTTGTTGTTAGT
The DNA here is from genome assembly GCA_038496675.1 of Rachycentron canadum. Lineage (NCBI taxonomy): Eukaryota > Metazoa > Chordata > Actinopteri > Carangiformes > Rachycentridae > Rachycentron > Rachycentron canadum. The sequence continues at coordinate 18,119,762 of CM076656.1, read as the reverse complement.
AACATTTTCATTTTATTTTCCTGTTGTGACAAGTCAATATATATATAAAAAAAGAAAACAAACAAAAAAAAAACAAAAGCCTATGAAACAACAAGACAAAAGCACAGTTGGCCATATCTACATGTTTATGAGGTCATTCATCTCTAATGAAGGAGCAATAGAAAGTGTTGTGTTGTATATATTTGTATAAGCGCTGTGTACATTACATCTGCACAAATATCTGTAACAAAAAAAAATTACATCCGACTATTTCTTTAACTTAACCATGAGATATTAACTTTTCTAATTCACTGTATCAACTCCCACTATGACAGCTATTATGACATAAGTTGCAATATTTAAACTACAGTTCAAAACTGTTTAATATTCATGTAAGAGCTAAAGAAAATTAGTCTTTAAAGCCCCATTAAGTGATTTCAATAGTAAATATCAACCTGTTTGAAATGTCTCCAGAACTGTTGATTCCACTGATGAGCAACACCCACTTATACAGCTTCTCATAACTTTTAGCTACATCAGTAGGTCCGTACATTTGACGCCAGTGGCTCTCATCAAAACCACTTGCAGATGTAAAACCTAGGTGAGCTATTTTTTTTTAAACCAAGGAGACAGAAAAATGCCACAGCCACATTTTTAGTAGAGAACTGCTGCATAATTTAAAGCTTTGAATACTTTTTTCACAAGAAATAAATCCTCGCCAATGCAATCAGCATCAGTGGAAGAAAACTTTTTCTAGATGTTGTGATGTAGTCATAATGTTATAAACCACCTTGTGCCAGGATTTTTAGGAAATAGTTGAAACAGTTAGAGGGCACCTGGCCAAAGCTCAGCCTGTTGTAATCGTACAGCAGAACGGTTCAACGGCCCTGACAGACCAAGGTGCTCTTCTCATGTAACGTCTCATTGATAAGAGCAGCAAACACCTCATTTATAGGAACCTTAGGCTCTAAGATCAGGTACTTTAAAAGCCATCCAAACACATTCAGACCCTGCCTGTGTGCCAGCAAATAAAACACCTTGATATCGCCACAACTAAACTAGGATGATTCTGTCTTAATGTCCCATTTCAGGGACCAAGGAGCCCATAGTCTTTATGGCGCCACAGAATTGCAAGTAGTAATGTTTGACACAGCAGGGCTCCTGCCTTTCAGATGATCAAAGTGACAAGTTCAGTCTGCACCCAGAGCCACTTACAGGAGACATCAAGAAGCAGCAAGATTGGCAGCTTTTAGGTCTTTGGTCCATTTCATCAGCCATTACTACCAGCAGAGGCAGCATGCTGTGGAGGACTAGTGGGAGGAGGGGAAGGCAGATTAACAGACAGCTGATACAGGTGTATAGGCGGTATCAAACAGCAGCTCTGTCAATACAGCAGGCTCCAAATATCTTCAGAAGGGGCTGGGATCCCTGAAGTATGCCCACCGATTTCACTATGACAGGATTAACTGGGAGCTCCGTATGATTTTCTCAGATTCTGTGACTCAACAATTCAGTGAATCCACGTTCTATCGGCTTTAAAGGCCCCTATCCCAAGTTTGAAAAGCTTACCCTTCGGACAAGGGACACTCTTTTTCTCCATTGCGGTTCCGCTTTCCCCTTTTTTGCTGCATTCAGTTGTTCATCAACCCCCGCGTCCTCGCCAGCTCTCCCATCCTCCCTTCTCTGCACATCTGCTAGGTTTGAGTTTTCCTTTCTTCCCTCCAGCGCCTTGCTTGGCCCAAGGCCCTTATAGCCAAATTGGTTTACATTGGAGAGATAAATGCTCTGCAAATGCGCTTAAACACGTACAGTAAAAAATGCAGACAGTGCGTGTCAGGATTATCACCCAAGTCAGGGGGAGAAAGGAGAGCGTCTCTGTAGCACAAAGCTGGGGAGCCAGAGTGAAGCCTGCAGATATAGTCCGTCTCATCCACTTCTCAGGAGAAAGAGAGGATTTAGCATTTGCATGCTAGTCTGTAATTCCTGGCATTATATAACTTGTCGCCAACAATCAAACTCCTGTGGTATTGTGAAAGTATTGTTTCACATGGGTGAGCAAAGTGTGGAGTTACACTCTTGAGGAAGGGGCTTTTGGTGGCAGCTGGTCCAAGACGCATGGCAGAGACCACCCTATAAGCCCAGTCATGAAAAATTATCCTGCAACACAACTTCAGGCCTAAACACAGAAGGTGCACTTCCTCTCAAAATCCTCTCAAATATTGAGCTTGGGGCATAAACGACTCACCTGAACATGGTGACTGATATGTAGAAGAAGGCTGATCCGAACTGCTTCAGCAGATGGAGAGAAAGTGAAAAATAAACATCTGTCCTTCCAAAGGTGCAGATCTTAAGCTTGTCCTTACAGCTGATGATTTTAGCTGCTTCTAATGGGATTACTAATTGCATCTTTGTAAACCACTTATGATTATATGAGTTCAAATTGTTTTCTCATCAAATTTGAAATATCAAAAGAATTACTAGCTGTTGCAGAGATAAAGAGATAGATAGATAGATAGATAGATAGATAGATAGATAGATAGATAGATAGATAGATAGATAGATAGATAGATAGATAGATAGAAGTGTTATATCTTCTATTGTTGTTATTGTCATTAAAAGAATAAGTAAAAAAATAAAAGATGTAGTGTAGTCAGTGCTGCTAGTCA
>CM076656.1:17982961-18112244 GCA_038496675.1 Rachycentron canadum | reverse complement strand
CACACCCCACACCCCACCCCCATCCCCCCACCTCATTATTTAATTTCTGCTGTAGGTCCTTTGCTTGAAGCCACAATTGAGAAATAAACTGAACGTTTCTGCCAAATCCTTCACACAAAGAGAGACATGGAGTAACTCTGGAACCAGGCAGACAGAGGCAAACACTGAGGGATATTTACAACGCTCAATGGATTCTTGCAGGCAGGGCTGTACCTTTTAAACAAGGAGAGTTGTCTTAAAAAAAACATTTGTCTTGGGGATTATAGTGACTGATCTGAGCTTTATTTCTATTATCAGATCTGATGTGACTTCATTCTGTGTTGTGCGGCTGTAAGCCATGCTTCAGAGAGTTGCATGCATGCGTAGTTCACGTTCAGGTGGTGGATTATAGAATATTTTAATATCTCGTGTCTCTCCTGGAATGAGACTGACAGCTCGGTGTTTCAGGACTTTCGGGCCCTGATATCACGGAGGAGGCTTGAATCATACTGAGCGGCGAGCAGTAGAAAAATTGGCTTAAGCTGTTGATCAGGAGGATTCAAATACAAGCAAGATCCAGACGGGCGGAGAGTACTGATCAGTCATAACAGCAGTCCAATTTTTTATTTTTTTTATTTTTTTTTGCTTGCTTGTTTTTTGTTTTATTTTCTCTTGCATTTATTAAGTCCATTGAGTTCTTGTTTTCTGTTAAGTCTGTCCAGCAGAAACGTTCTTCATGTTGTGGCGCGCTCTCAGCAGTGAGATGCATAAAGTGCCTGCTCCGAAACACATCTGTGGTCTTCATGTGGGCCTAGAAATATGTTGTTTCTGTTTGTCATACTGCTCCGGTTTTCTAATTGGGTTCAGGTGAAATCTCGAAAACTGCGAACAAAATGTCCCCAGTAGTTGTTTTGTTAAATTACAAGAAAAAAAGCACAAATTTGGAATTTGGACAGGGTGAATTTTAAACATACCGTTATGACAGCTGATTGGGTAGCAGTCACAAAAAGCTTCAGTTTAATTCTGATATATTTCTAATGTATTTTTGAATGGACAGACATAGCTGTCCTGGGAGAGGAAAGTGTAGGGGAGCCTCTCGTGGGCCCACAATTCATAGCTATGAGGATGAAGAGCAGAGGCCGAAATCGCAGAGTGAGCAGCCTGAACTTCAGTTAGGGAGCGTGTCCAATCCCAGTGAGGCTGCGTGCTGCTTGGCCCTCAGACGGAGGTTCTCAATGCTGGTGGTCTTGCTGTTGAGGCTTCCCGGGAGGCTGCCTGGCGCCGCCTGCAGCAGAGGGCTGTTCCACACCTGCTGGGCCTGCGACAGGGTCTGGTAGTAGGACTGGCAGGGCAGCGAGCCGAGTGGGGACGGCATGTTGACATTCATGCCCAGGTAGGGCAGAGAGGACGGCGTGCTCATGTCAAAGGACGGGTAGTGAACCAGGTTGTTGGTGGCGGCCATGTGCTGGCGAAACTGCTCCTGCAGCCGGAAGAGGCTGAGGGGAGACGAGGCGTAGGAGTTGCTCTGAGCCAAACCGCTGGTCACGCTGCTAGAGGATGGCAGGGTGGGGGAGCTCAGGGGGGAGTCTGATGGAAAGGAAGAGAGGGGGAGGAGATAAGTATGTTTTGACACACACAGACCACTGCTTTTGTGTAGCATCTAGATACCGATTCTTAACCATAACACATGAATAGTTACAGTAAATATCTCTATTTTTACCTGATGTGGGGCTGAGTCGTTTGCAGGATGGGGAGCTGCTCCCTGGCTGTTCTCCCCCCTCTCCCTGCCCTTCCTCCCTGATCTTCCCCCGCGTCTCCCCCCTCAGTTCGTCCTCCTCTCTATCAGCGTTATCCTCTGCTGCTGACTCGCTGTCCGATGGCTCAGGGGAGGTGACGTTGACTTCCACGCTCATCTCACCAGGCTGGGGCCGAGCTGCTGCCAGCCTCTCTGTCTCTGAGTGACAGGAGGAAAGAGAGGCAGGAGGGGGAGGGGTGCGGGCCTCAGGAACCAGGGTGGTGGTGGTGGTGGTGGTGGTGGTGGTGGTGTTATTGGTAGCGAGGTCGGTCTTGGAGTCCTCCGTAGAGCCCTCTGCTGCTCCTGACGCCTCCTTCTGTTTTTGGAGCTGCTCCTTCTGCAGGCTGCGCTGCTTCTTGCGAAATTTGGCCCGACGGTTCTTGAACCAGACCTGGCAGATAGATAAACAGGAAGTTCATAACCTGGGCTACTAAACCTCGCTTTGCTTAAATTAACTGTACAGCCAACAGGCAAACGGGACACAGGATATAAATGCATTCTGATTGGTTTTTACCTGCACACGAGCCTCGGGCAGGTTGGTGCACATGGCCAGACGTTCACGCATCACCACATCTGGGTAGTGGGTCTTCTGGAAGGTTTTCTCCAGGGCCTCCAGCTGCTGGGCTGTGAAGGCTGTCCGACTCCGCCGCTGCTTTCGGTGCTGGGAGCCATACCGGGCCTCAAGGATAATGTCTTGAAATGTGCAGCCGTTGAGAAACAAGAAACACGAGCAGTTTAATTGAGGGACAGGTCAAAGGGCAGGTGATGGCCCCAGAAAGCGGCACACACTGACTACACATTGAAACACACAGCTGAAGTGTAAAGCAGCTGTTGCTTGTGAGATACACTTGGCGTTGGCCCCCCAACGTCCCCCAACAAGTCAAAAGCAAAGTGAGCAGCTGCTTCTTACCAGCCAGTCTCTCTGCAAGAGTGAGGGCGTGCACCGACGGCCTGTAGTCGGGTGCGTGTTGGGCCTGTTGCGCCGCCTGCTGGTGGAGGTTGTACATGGCGCTCAGTGAGTTCATGGCGTGGAGGGAGTAGCCGTTCACCCCGTAGTGCTGCATCCCCGACGCCCTGTCTGCAGAGGAAGAAACAGGCCGCGGTGAGTGTCAGGACCATGAAACCAACCGGTCTCTTGTCTGATGCTGGTTTATTCATTAAAAAAAAAAAAGTTTAAAAAAAAAGTGAAGCTTTAAAATACGGGGTTTATAGTGTTTGTTGTAAGATTTGGGAAATGGCAACAGGTGAAATAATAATAAACATTTAAGACTTTTGCCTTTAAGGAAAAATTGTCCCCTATTTTCTTTCTAGTACTGACAGAGCAGATGAATTATTGTGGCTGAGAAATTTATCTAAAAAAAAAAAAAAAGTTCATGTGAGATGTTCACAGTTACAACCAAATCTTTTGGAGAAAAAATAAACGGAAGGATTTCCCACCTAGTAAACTTGGAATTTAAACAGTTAATATGATATATTTTTTTCTATTATTATCATCAATTTAAAGCTGCAAAAAAAGTAATATAAAAATAAAACTAAATAAAAATTAGAATCCATTGCAACATCAGACTAATTTTACAACAGGCAGAAAATGTAGCTTTATCCAGCATTGAAAAATACGTTTTCAAATAAATGTAACATAGACCTAGTGAAGTTACAGCTTAAAGGCACAATAATCTGTTGTAATATGTTGTCAATTTTTTTTCTTTTTAGTCATGTTTTACATTATTTAGTTCCACATCTTACCCGTTCTATTTAAATTGTAGTTAATTGAACATTTGATTTGTTCACAGTGGTCCACTATGTTTTTTTTATGTAATAATAATAACAATAATGTTAATATTATTCATTATCGATCACAGGTAAAAAAAAAAATAAATCAATTTTTTTCCCGGTAAAACAAAACAAAACAGGCCATTTAAGATGATTATGATATGTTTTGCTTTCTTATCTCGTCAGCCACAGTCAAAACGATCAATCTGAGGAGTATTATTTTATTTTATTTTATTTTGAGGCTTTTATTTTGTGCGCTCTCCTGAGTTGAGGCGCAGTTAAACCTCCGCAGGCTGAACTGACGGAAGGCGCGAGAAAAATATTTACTTTGCTCCAACAGAGTTTGACTCGTGGGGAAGAGGTAGGGGAGGTAAGCGAGGGAGGGAGGGAGGGAGGAGGGGTCGTTTATTTCAATCTGTGGCGGGTCCCAGGTCAGTTTCAGACGCCCGGAGGCTGACGGAGATGTGGCAGGTCCTCCGTTGAAATATGCACAGGACCCCCAGTTGGGCTCCTGTCTAATGTGAGTGCAAATAGGTTTCCACTATACAAGGCTATTCATTTATCATCAGGCCTGACAAGTGAAAGGTGGGCCAGCGTGTGTGTGTGTGGCATCCAAACATTTGACTAATACAATAATATATATATATTTTTTAATTTTACTAAATCTGTCTCTGGCTTGATCATTTTTCCTTTTCCTTTTTTCTTTGAATCAGCAGCTTAAAAACTACATAATGCTCTTCTTCTTTCAGGACAATGTCACGTCGCCTCGGGCTTTGATTTAAGCCTCATTATGCTAATTGCCGTGGATTTATGAGTTATACAGCGTTTAGTGGAGTCGCCTCGGGCCCGGAGCTCTGCTCTGCTCATAGGCGTCAATTCAGCAGCGTTAACAAACTTCAACGACAAAGGAAATGAAAGGGAATAATTATCCAGGCTGTCATTTTAAAGGAAAACAAACAGGAGACATCTGCCATCAATAGGATATTATTAAGAATATGAACTTGCAGCCTCATGAATATGTGTCTAAATACACGTGTATGAGATGAACAGCTACACACTTTGTTGTCAGTGAATGACACCGACGTTGTTTTCAGCTGTAACTGTTTTCGTTGGGGACCTCGGGTGGTCGGTGGACTGTCGCCCCTTTGGGAGCAGTTTTATCCAGGACATCATGGAGGTTGAAGTTATGCTTACAGAAACAAAAAGTTAAAGTCTCCTGTGTTTTGTTTAGCAGTGTTGAGATCACAGACAGCTACAGTTACACCGCGGGTTAGAAACGTGTGACGGTCCAACTTCCACTCAGCAAACTTCTCACCTTTCTCTTCTCTGTGCGTCTGAAGCCAAATATCTCCACCGGCACAGCAGCCGAATATTTTCCTCTCAGACCTTCTTCTTCTTCTCCTCCTCCTAATTCTCCTCCTCTATCTTCTTCTTCTCTAAAATCCGCGGGCTGTTGTTCATTTCCTCCGTGTCAGTTCACCCCCCCCCCCAGATATCCTGACAAGTGTCCCGCTCCGTCCGCTGCGCGCTCCGGCTCGCCTCTCGGTGGATGTGGGAGGATGCTGAGCTGCCATGTATCCGCCTTTAAAGCGACCCCGGGCGGGGTCACCGGGACGCTGCGACGCGTCCTTCTCTCGGCCAATCACGTCGCTCCTCGCTCCTCGCTCCTCGCCCCCCCCCCCCCCCCACGTTACCCCTCACTTCGTGGATGATTCCTGTATCCGAGCTGCCGACTTTTCTGCTGCCGCTCTTTTTGTTCCAGAGCAAATAAATTACTTTTCTTTATTATTACTTTTTCAAAAAAAAAAAAAAAAAAAGTAAGTAAATAAATAAATAAAAAAATTGCACGTTGGGCATTTTTGCCAAAACAAGATGATTATTCTAATTAGACATTGACATTAAGCTCATTATTTTTGCAGCTGATAATAATCACGTTTAAGTTGTGGACCCACAATGTTGATGTGGGAGCTGTTCTTTTATTAATACTTTAAAACTGGTCAAACCTCAGCAGAACGAGGAGCATTTAGAAATATTCAGTAGCATGTGCTTAATTATTATTTCTTCCATATTCTTGTCATGTCGCCCTTCACCGTGTGTTGCCAACAGGAGCTGAAGCAGAGGTCAAAGGGCTGCGCTCCTTTATTTATTGTTATTTATTAACAAGGACTTCGCCTGTTCACTGCCTTTAATCTCACTATTTTAAAATCGATTCATCCTTATTAATATTGTTATTAAAGAAATAATAAAGGCTGACATTATTAAATAATAGTCATAATAGACTAATACTTTTTTATTAGATTTTAGGCCTAAACAAACATGAATGTGATGGATCTAAATTCTTCTTCTTTTTTTTTAAAGTGTCCTCAAAATAACTATTTGCTTCAGCAGCTGTCTATAATAAATATTAGTTTTTGTTTTTTTTTTCAGAAAACTAAATGTTTGAATTCAGCCAAAAAGGTGTGTGACTCAGGTCTTAATTAAATGATATGCAAATAGTGGGCTAAGTAACGGCCTGCACTGCTTTCTGTGACTTTCAGGTTAATTCCGTGCTTTAATTTGATTTTCCTCCAGCCTCGGTGAGCCTGCATGTTTGCTGGGAACTGCAGCTGAGATGGAGAGATGCAGGCTGGGCTGCACTGCCTCCAGCAGCTCCCCGGCCCCGAGGGATTTAGGTTAGGATTGGGTAGACAAGACGCCATTTCACCCTCCAAAAAAATGTCTTAAAATGACTGCTGGTAAGAGGATTAAAACAATAATGCCCCTCTCTTCTTCAAGGTTTTTAGAAAAGATTTCTTCTCCCGAAGAAAACCCGTTTAGGCTGGAATTAAGGGCAGAGAAAAGTAGCCTTTTAATGTAAAGCTTGCATATTTTGTTGAATTTTCTCGGAGAGAGTGAGAGAGAAAGAGGAAGGTGGGCCGGGGAGGAGGAGGAGGATGAGGGTGGTGGTGGTGGTGTTAAAGTCCTAAACTCAATTTGATCTCTGGCCACATTCATGCAGAACTTGTAGCCTCCTGACAACAGTCTGTGTGGAAAAAAAAAAACAAACAAAAAAAGCAAAGTGCTGCTTCTGGTTTTCCCCCAACGCCTTTAACTCTATTTATACTGTTGTGTGTTGTGTTGTCCCTCCTCAGTTGTAATTGTATAGTGGGTTATTTGCGTAGTTGGGAAAGTCCAAGCGTGAAAGCAGCAACATGAATGAAAGAGTTTAGTGTCTGTTTTCACGCAACAAGTGGTTCTTAGTGCGTGAGTAGATGAAAAGAAAAATCTATAATAATACAATACAAAAAACAATATTAACAATAACAACAATAATTTCCTAATGTTTTTTTTTTTTTTTCAAATTCCGACCTTATGTTTTATTCTTTTCTCTTTTTGTCAGAAGCTGCAGAGCATTTGGGCCCAGAGGAGAGAAAAAAAAAAAATCGGATTAACTTGTGAACCGATGAAAATAAGAACTTAAACTGGAGGTAAATCTGACCAGTGTCTCTTTGTGGGAACCGTTTCTAAAGCAATTAAAGCGAGAAGGAATTCCTCTCAGCTGCTCGTCCTCAAATCAGCTTTTTACGGAACTTAATGCGGGCTAATGTCCAGCATGGCTGAGGGCTTTAATGCAAGTGTCAAGAGGGCCTGCTATTAGAGTGATATTAGGCCAGTTGAGCCGCAGCAGCAGCAGCAGCCCCTCCTGACCATGCAGGGATGGAGTGGACAGTAAACTCACACAGTCTCTGTTTACACAGCTTTTTCATTTGTAGAATAGTGATTGGACACTTTCTGGTTATATGCATATATAAATATATATATTTTCAGATGCATATTAATGACAACTGGAGTGTTATATGAAGACTTTTAGAATATTAGCCAAATAAAAAAAAAAAAGAAAGAAAGAAAAACCATACATTTACTTTCTTATTCTGTTTTGTTTACTCGGGGCTGTGTTACTCTTGTTACATATTCACAAAAGTTGTCAGAAATTCCTCTTGTATGAGATGTAGCAAATTATATTTTGAAGAAGACCTGCAATGCTTTATATTTAGCACCACAAAAGTTTAGTTGAAATTTTAAATGGACCCTACATCATGGTTTTTTTAATAACTGATTTATTGTTTGGTCTATAAAATGGCAGAAAATAGTGGGAAAAAGGTTCGTCACAACTTTCAAAAGATGTCATCAAATATCTTTTTTGTACAACCAACAGTCCAAAGCCCAAAGGTGATCAATCTGTAGCCGACCTATTGGAGAAACAATTTTTTTTTTGTTTGTTTAAAAAATGACTTAAACCATTAATAGATTATCAAAATAATTTTCTGTCAATTGCCTTATTGTTTAAACTACAACTTTTCGCTGTTGTTCTGACTTTAAAAGACACAAACTCCAAATATTTTCTTTTTCAGATCAGTTAGGTCTAATCCTAATGATTATCCTGAATGCAGGGTGTACTTTACCCATCTCTTTATTTACCATCCTCACACTCTGCTTCTCATCCTGATCACCATCAGGATCTCTGCGCTGCTCACTCCAGGCTAACTTTCTAAACCCCAAATTCATCTCAGATTTCTGTGGATTTCATTGGCGCACTCATTGTTCTCTGCACTCTGGCTGCATTCAAGCTTTATCATGTTAGAGCCTCTCTTCAGATCTGAGTTATCGTCTTTGCTCTCAATCATCCTCCCGCCTGCTTTCTGAATGTAAAAACTTTATCCCTGCATCAGGTCTTTGGCAGCCTGAGTCAAAGCTCAGCCTCGGAAGCTGCAGCGATTTATAAATCATGTTCAGTTTTTAATCAGGTTTATAACGCATGAGCGTTTGTAATTTTACCCCTCAAATGGCTTCCTATATTTCCAAGTGGCATTTTACATCAACTCGAGGAGAAAGTTGATGCCTTCAGCCTTCAGAGCCCATTAACTTTTATCATTAGGTTTTCTTTAACTTCATGAATATATTAGGTTTCAATCCAGCTGCTCTGGTCTGCACATGCTCTTAGTCAAGGTTAGCTTGTGCTCATTTGGGTGAAATTAATCATTTTGATGTATGGTTTAGAATTGACTGCTTCCATGGGACTTGTGTGACTGGAGTAACAAAGCAACTTGCCATTAGCAATCCTATGGTTGTGTATTAGCTGGGCTTTCACCTTTAACGCTTTCCTTATATGTGTTGGATACCTGATTTAAACAGACAGATCTCCCACTCAACAGTTTTTAGTTTTTAGAGATATCACTCTATATCACACGGTTTTTAGTATATTGTTTGCTTCTTTCATGTTCACATGACATTATTTCATGTATAAGACCACCAGAGTTGGTGAAGTTGAAGTGTTGTAATTAAGCAAACCGGGCAAAGGACAACTCAGTTAACTGCTGTGACTACACAACCATTTACTTGACATAATACACACGTCTAAGTTATATGGTTCCTGTAACAGAGTTAATATATGGTCGCATGGATGCATAAAAAACTCTTCATAAAAAATTGATGTAATCACCTTTATAAAGACACTTAAGTTGAAGTAGTTACCTCGTGACACATCCAGCAGATTTGGAACAGCATCTGGTCACCTGATGACTGTCAAATGTTCATTCTCCATTTAGCTCTGTTTTGGTCTCCACCACTGTCTAGCTCTTTAGCTGCTACATGCTGCTACATGTTCATCAGCTAGTTTCTAACATGGAACCAGAACATTAACGCTGCAGGTCTAAAAAACCAAAATAATCAGCTGAAGGACGCTAAAACAGTGTAGCTGCAGCTGAAGGGAACTGAAGAATTAAGTGATAAGTCTGTGAGTTTGCCAACTCAAGTATACCCTTTGATATTACACTAAAGTATTGGCTTGTAGTTATAACAGTTGATTTGTCGAGTCAGTATTGCACTCACAATGTCGCAAATTGGACAGGAAACCAAAATAAATAAATAAATAAATAAATCAAATCCTCTAAATCAATTTGGCACAACTATTATATTTTCTCCTACATTCATCTTGCTTGTCAAAATAAGGTGGACACATTATCCACAATGCAATTAAACAACCAGCAGTTCAGTTCAGAAAGTTGGGTGTGTAATGCTAATAACAGCTAATGTAGCCTAGTCTGATATATACACCAGATTTGTTGAATTTGCGGCGGTTCATCAGACTTCACATTGCTCCCACTGGAGCCACTAAAGGCTTTACACAACTTGTTGTCACTTGTGAGGTAGTATACTGGTCCTTTAAACAGACTTTAATGTGTAAAATAATTTCCCCTTTAAATGCCTTGGGAGCATTTTGGTAGATACTGATGCTGAAAGAATATAGTAATTGGGACAGAGTCACAGTAATTCTCCATTCTCCATTTGTGAGGCTGAAAACACGTTGTTCACTCTCACTATTGTTTATCCTTGTATGATCCTGTAGACGCAGCACACCATGCTGCAGCCAGGGCCGCTCCTCTGAGCGGTTTCTCTGGCAGACTTGACATATCGAGGTTGGCAGGTTTGTTTCCTCCCTCTTTCTCAGAGCTGGTCTTTGGTTGTGGCCCTCAGGCTGCGGCCCAGCACAAGGGTTCCTATTGTCAGGGCCTAATCCAGGGGCTACACAGCTTTAGCAACATGGTGGGATAAAAGCCCATCAAACCACTACTTTATGGGGGCAAATCTTTCCTAATCCCTCGCTTTATCTAAACAAAAGGAGAGAAACAAGAGGATAGAGAGAAATTGTGCAGACACAGGGCAAGACCGGGAGCTAGGATGCAAAGAAGTAGTTTCACTGGAGAAGCTAACCACTTTTGACAGGCTTTCACTAAAGGGTTGACAAAAAACGGACACCGGGATTCCAGAAAGGGCTGTACAGGCCTTTTTTCCTTTTCTAAAGTTAAGCTTAAAGATCCTTGGAGGGATATGTTGAAATTAGTGAGATTAAATTCAAAAACCTTAACTATTAAGAGGACTTGGCAGGGGGCACCTGTCAGTTTTGGACGCTATTTAAAAAAAAAAAAAAAAAAAAAAAAAAACTTCTTGGTTTACTCGGTTGATGTAAACAAGCGACAACCGTGTGATCTCGAACCTATTGTTTCCTCTTTTCTCAGACTGGAAAAAAGGGAGTATGGGAATTTGTCTTTCTTGCCTCACACACCACTTAGAAAATCTGCTCAATCACATACTGGGTGACCCCGACCTGTGTCCAAACCACAAGAAAATGTTTTAGGATTTACTTAATTTCATGTGGGGGAATTCTTCAAAAGACAGTGAATGACGCTACAAATGAGGCTTTTTATTCTTCATTTGTTTCTGAGATTCAGTCAGCTACAGTTCATCTGCACTGTTGTTTGAACAGACTCCCCCTCCCTCTCCTCCCCTTGTAAATCAGAAGACACTGAAACATGTTCTTGTGTGTGCATGTGTGTGTATCAGGGACAAATACCCTGACCCCATTTCATGTCTGCTGCCAATTCCAATTTCTATCTCTGATCTGTGGCAACTCGCCTCGAATCCCAAGTGTTGCATCTGCAAATGACTCTGTGAGTTAGAGGCTCCATTTTCTGCCACAGCCCAAATGCTCCACAAGAGGACCATTTGGAGCCCGGCGGTCAGAGAGCCGAGCCGAGATTGAGAACAAGCCAGTTCGTTCTCGCTCTGCGTACATAAACCACCACAGCCAGGGGGCCTTCGGTGGCTTGCTTGCCCTCTCAGGTACACGAACAGAAACATGGTGGCATACATAATTCAGCACCTGACAGTAAATACACTCTCCTGATCCACACACAAATAAAGTTCAGGCATTTCTAATTTAATATGCATCGTGGAGCACAAACTGATTCAGCTCACTTGCGTCATACTTTTCACGTTTGCTTGATGCCACGCCCCCTGCTGGCCGGTGCCGATGCCTCCCTGAATGGGGTAATTAAGAGATAATGGGCTGGGGATGCTCGTCAGGGACGGAGTGATTAGTGATTCATTACATGAGCTTAGAATGAGAAAGAAGAGAGGAGGGAAGTGGCAGGGTTTGGGTGGGGGGGGATACAGGAACAGCCTGACAAATTGCCAATGGATTTATCCAGGGTAATTAACTATCACTGAGAGAAGGGGCTGGGACCGGGACTATCAGTAACCTACAGTAGAGCCACACACACACAGGCTGACTCTGGCTTTCTTTGCTCAGTTAAGTCCTTTTAATGTTGCTTATAGTGTATCCAGAAAACAGAACATAAGACTCTGGATGTAAATATTTTTTGTTCCTACAGTTTCATTCTGTGTATGATGGAAAAAACAATGAGACCTTTTATTATTTATTTATTTATTTATTTTACAGAAAGTTTTGTTGCCATATCATGATTCATTTCTCTCAGTTAGATATTATTACAATATGGCAGCTAAGATGCCCCTGATCTTCAGTACAGAAACAAAATCCTTTTTTCTATTAGCAGAGATGGATTGTGAGGAAGGAATCAGTCAGTATGTTCGTTCTCAGCTAAACTTTTCCTGGAAATGAATTTTTATACTACTGATTTACAGCTTATAATGTGCTTTGAGAGACAAAATTAATTTGTTTCAATCAATGCAATCCAAACAAATGTGTGTGTGCCAAATTGAATCATTTTCTTATTTACACAACACTTATAGAGAACAGCCAGAACAAGAAATAATCTCTACACGCAACAGGTCCAGATCTGGTATGTAATGTACACGGTCAAAAACTCTTTTTTTCTTTCGTTACATGTTTGATTTTTTTCCTCTAATGAGAATGTCCACTAGTTTTCAGTCAGCATATGTTGAACTTATGAACTGGGTTGATCAAACAGTACCTCAGAAGATTTTAAAACTAAATGGTTTCAATGCAAATGAATAAGATTTACAGCACATGCTGAATTCTGAATTAGAAATGCTACCGTGACCTTTTTGCCTTTTGCCATTAGATACACTGTGATAATCTAGAGTAGAAACCTGTAAGAAATGTTTTACTAAAACTAAAGCCTAAGGCAGAGAAATAAAGTATTAAACTGTGAAATTCAGGGATATTTCACTGTAAGAATCTTTGCATGTCACACACGAATGGCTTCCATCCACTGTTTGACTGCCGTGATCCTATAAAGTAGCAGAGGACGGGCTATATTTCCATCTTCATAGTCCTTCCAAAGCCAGCCTACCATCCAGGAATAATCCTCTCTGGTCCATATCAGCCTCACAAAGCAGCACACACTTACACGGAGAAGTTGATTTTCTCTGTATGTTTTATCTGATTTAGCAGCACTTAGAAACAGCTCGAAGTCTTTTCTCGATTAAAAGGACGACAAAGAACTGTAGCCGATATGATAACTGCCCCCCCCTCCCTGCACTAGCTACCTCTCAACATCTGTCTGTTGTTGTGAAATCTGCTTTGAAGCATCTGTGGGTCATCTGGATTCAAACATTTAGAGAATTGAGGCTCATCTGTTGAGCTTAAGTCACTGTGGAGTTGCACTCCTCTTTAATCAGAATAATGGCTGCTGAACAGAAGCTCAGTTTCAAACACCTCTGAATGTGCTGCTGATACATGAGCTGCAGTGAAGTCAAACACAACTGCATCTCCAAGCGTGTGCACACATCCGGCATAAACACAGACTGTTGGTTAAACTTCCATTTGCCCATCGTCTTCTCTAACTCTTCAGCTGTGAGCCTCCATCTCAATGCGAACACAACACGCTGGGCCACTTAAACCGAGCTCTTCCCCCATAAGCTTTATATACAGTGTTTTATCAAATGAGCATAAGGGATTGATTTATTGTTGTTTCATAATCTGGTTTTATGCCTTGTTCTGCAGAAAGCCTTCTTAAAAAGGCTTTGGGCTGACTGTCGAGGCAGAGCCACATCCAGCATTAACCCAACCGGCTGACCACAGGGACACCAATCCAACACAACCGTTTAAACAGGAGCCAGGAGGAAAGCCAGTGGCCAGAACTGTGTGGCTGGACAAGAAAAAATTCAACAGATAATAATGTTATTTTAAAAAAACCAAACATTTCTACTCTTTGGTTTTTGTATAGATTAAACAAAAGATACGTTGTGTTAATTATTTCCCTCAAAGACCATTTCCTCTCTTCCTCTTATTAGTCATCTTCCTATAAGCTAAGTAAACAGCCTACCTGGTCTTGCTGCCTATTTAACATATAGACTGAGTTGTGTCAACAATCTCATGTGCAAGAGTCACAAAATAAGTGTCAGCATTTTTACTATATTATTAAATCAACTTTTTCTTAAGTATTTTTGGTGGCAGGTTGGAAACTTAACTTTCTTTGCATGCACTGAACTCCACTGAAACTATATTCATAGATTTTGTGCAACTTGGACAAACTATATTACCCTTAATTATTGTGTGGCAACAAAAGGCAGCAAGATCATATTTTATTGGGTTATACCTGCAGATCAGTCTGCTCGCAGCCATTTGGCTCTAATTACAGTGTGGTGGTGGCCTCTGCAGAGAACACACACCAGTGTGGAAATAAGTGCTTAAGAAATTACTGTGCAAGATGGCCCGAAGGCATCAGGCTCTCTGCGGGGACGCCTTGGTTGGCCACTTAACCTGGATACCTGCTCACACGGATCCCACCAATCAGGGACAAATGAAGAACATTTACTGCAGCGTTGGGGTAAAAGAAGTAGATCAGGTGAGCAGTTTGCCTGCATAAACTAAATATGTTTTTATTCCTAATACTCAAATTAAAACACCCACAAATTAACACTTCTTTAACCACGAGAGACAGAGAATAAGGGTGGGAGAGATGGCGGAAATCATGAGAAAGAGGCCTTGAGAATAAAAAAAAAAAAAGGAGTCTTGCTGGGCCCAACTGGCCATGTAAAGAGTTGGGCCGCCCTGCCTGTCAGATGGCGGCTGGCTGGAGGAACCCGGGAGTGAGAGCTGTTGTCTTCTCCACAGATAATCCCTCTAGCACACAGCGGGGGGGGGGCAGCAAGAGGCGTTAAAGAGAGCCAGTGCTGATGGGTATCTGCGTGTATTTATCTGATCCTAATGAGTGTGATTAGCAGCCCAGAGAGCTGGAACATCTGCACAGGGAAACCAAATACAGGTGGAAAATACTTGTGTGAACAAATATCTGCAGGTTCAAATTTTCTGTGATATTATTCCTCCCATGAATATGTGTTTTTAAAGTCATTTTTAATTATGCATCATGGAATCACACACATTTGTCACATGTTCCCTATAAGAAATAAAGTACAGTGTGCCTCATGCAGAGATTGACTTTTATGGTTTATGTGTGTGTGTTTTGAATGTTTTCTCATGCCTCAGGGTCCTACCACACACCCCCCACCCCGCAGAGGAGCCCTTTGGCAGAGATCTGACTCCATATGAATATGAATTAGGGCGTAACACACAGGGGAGAGCTGGGGAATCTGATGACAGTGCAGAAAAAGACCAGAGCATCTACAGGGATGTATGACTTCCCAGCCCTGCCAGTGATATGATAAAGTGGCTGAATTTGAATGTGTGTGCATGTGTGTGTGTGTGTGTGTGTGTGAGTATGAGGGAGTGCATGTGCCTTTTCCTAGTGTGTGTCCCATCTGATGGATATGAATAATGTATTGATAGCCACCCCCCCTGTGGCAGTTCATACAATCTCATCTGTGTGTGTGTTGTGTTTAGCCTGCCCAGCTGGCAGGGTCACAGGGGATGCACACACATTATGTCACAGTCCCAGGAGAGGTGTGGGTGCATGTTCCCTTTTCATCATCAATCAACAGAGCAAACTGTTTAACAACAACAATGAGGCCTTTAAGAGGCCCCTCAGCTCATGCCAGAAGTGGTGATAATTACCTAAACATGAAGTTGTCAGTCTTCAGCTTCTGTCTGCATCTGCCCCTTTTGATTGTTTGCCGAGTCAAGCGTGACTCACTCAGAAGCGAGACAGACAGTAATTGGTGAGATTGATTTTTAAGAGCTTATTCATTTGACCTGCACCTTGTTCATACGGAGCCTTTTCTTTAAGCTTGATAAATGTTTCGGTGAATTTCTTAATGCTTTCACATCCTCCATCTTCGTGGAATGAAACCAAACTCTCACAAGCTGCTGTTTCTGGTCATTAAAAAAACAAACAAAAAAAAACAAAAACAAAATCAAACACACATCCTGTCAAATCATCAGCAACCAAACACCACACTCACTTCCTGTGCTGTCTACCGTTAAATGTATTTACTTAATACTCAATATATTACATAAAACATGTAAATATAAATGAAATAATACATTTAATTAATAGGCAGTAGACTGACTGTTGTAATGACTGATGGTAATATAGATGAAATAATTTATTGGGTATAATTATTTATGAGTAAAAAGTAAGGCTTATTGTCACCCACGTTGATAATGGTCATCAGTTATTAAAGCCATTATAAAACTTTAATGTAACAGACGCCAGCTTTTTGTGCCTAAGCAACAAAAGGCTTTTACGTAATAGAAATGCTACTTGATAATTTGCTACTTGGGGACAGTGAACAAACAGATATATTAGGACCTTAAAAATGTGTTATTAGCAGACAACTGCACATCCAGCAGGCAGACATTAATAGTTAACATTAACATCCATTTAGAGTCATCTTTCTGACTCCAATACCCCCCGCCCTTTTAGCCCTGGTGTGGTTTCCAAAAACTCCTGAGGGAACTATTTGGCTCTTTAACTGCTAAATGCTCCACCGGCTGGTCTTGTCTGGCTGCTGTTTGGGTGCTGGACAGGTAGTATACATTTGTTTACTTTAGTACTTTTGAAACTAGACAGATAGAAACTGTGAGAACCAAAACAGTATAGTTGTGAGTCTTCAAAACCAAAACAATGAGCTGAAAGATACTAAAATGCTCTGTAGATCTGTACTACAGAGTCGGGTGATTATTTTCTGTGAGCGTTTTCACACTACAGTCATTCGATCTGTTGTTGCTGTAAAAATATCAATTAAGTGCAGCTTTAACGAAATGTTGCCTGTGCAAGTGTGTCCTCAGCGGACTCACTTTTTAATCTCTGCAGGAGCTAGATGAGAGAGTCCAGGACCTCGATGACATCTGCCCTCTGGAGCAGTTAGCCCTACATTGATTTCTGCTTTCTCCTGCCCTCAGCTAAGTGCCAGCTACAATAAACACAATTTCACCGATAGTGCAAGTGGTCCACTGGGAAGCTTGAAGAGACAGGAAAGGTGCAGTTCTTCCTCTTCTGCAGAGAAAGTTATACACAGCAAAGTTGCAGGTTATTCAAAGTAAAAATCCAGACATATGTAAGAACCAATGAGGATTGGAAAGTGATAAGAAAAGGGGGACAACTTTATTTTTTTCTTTACATTAGCATTGTATACTGTAGATGGGAATTTCTTGATATTACACCTAAGTTTAGCTACAAAAGTGAAAATGTATGTGAGGATTTTTTTTTCTTTAGCACTGAGCAGAGGCAGATTTGAGAGAGGCGTGCTCTCACAGAGACGCATAGCCTTGAAACACAGAAACTAATCCATGATATTGATCAGTGTGTTTCATATCGGCCCCTGCAATCCATCAAGCTAACAGTGTGGGATAGGCCTAATTTATATCATCTGAAAGGTGTAATCAAAGATGAATGAACCACAGCGTGATAGAAATGTGCACTGGGTCATAATTTCTACCAATGTCAGTCATGGAGGGAGGAAATAAACACAACAGTTGCTGCGGTAGAAATAAACACAAGGCTCAGAGGTACCCGGCCTGCGAGCATGTGTGGCAGAATTTGTCTAACAAAACATGGTTTAAATGCAAACTTATTTTCCAATATCTCATTTGTGCTGGATGACAAAAAATAAAAGCATAAAAGGTGAAGTTGATCAGGTGATATGAGAAGTTGCATATCATCTTTTCTGTTTTGTTTTTTTGTCATCTTTAACTCATAGATTCAGATACATGCAGCCCTAAAAGCATTTAAAACTAAAATTAGCAGATTCTTTTAGCTGAGGCGTCACTAAAATTTATTAAATTGCAACATACAATAATGCCATTATGCAAAAATAGGTAATGACTGTACATCTCAGTCATCCTTGTTTTTGTGAATTAGTTATTACTGTTGCTACAAGCAACATTTTCAACCACAGCTTTAACCATTGTAGAAAATGAAGGCTCATGTACATGTGGCAACACAGGCTGACCCAGAGGGTAAAAGATGGCAATGAAGGAGCCTCAAGAGAAGGGCTGTGGAGAGGGAGAGAGAGAGAGAGAGAGAGTAGCTGTAAATATACTGTATGTGTAAATATATATAAATGTTTCCTTTTAAAAAGCCACTTAAGAACTCCAACCCTTTAAATAAGGCCAGGAATAATCTGTTTCCTTCGTTGCGGTAGATCCAGCAGGGATTTGCAGAAACATTCGGCAGTGACACAGATCTACATAATCATTTTAAGTTTCTACCCGCTCCTTCCAATGATTCTCCTGCTGTCACTTTAGATACCGCTAAAACTGATTTGGGCTCCCTAATCTCCCAGTATTTCTTAGACTTTAAAAATCTTTAATATTATAAGGAGATTATTTCATTTATAATTGATTGAGTGCATTTGCCGGAGTGCCACTTCAAAGTTGCTGAATTAAAGATGCATTTAAGAAGCCTGGTGCCGGGCGCTGTGAGTCGCGGGGTGGGGTGGGAGGTTGTGTTGGGGGAGAGGGTGGCACAGGGTGTTTGGGAATGGTGGCGGGGGGAGGCTTGTGTCTTCTCAGTGGAGCGAGAGGAGCTGAAGCTGGGGCTGATCCACGGAGATTTCTTAAAATGGGTTCTCACAAAGTGCCTCGCCTTGGAGGAGGCATCGGAGGACACTAGCCAACGGCGGCGGACCAGCAGTGGTGGGAATGTGTTGGTAAGACTCTTCAGTAAAGAGGTGGCTCTCATTACATTTACTTCCTCTGAGATACTGAGTCAAGTCCTGTCCATCCTCAGAGTTCCTCTAAGAACACATCAAGAGGATGATTCCCAGGTGAAGTCCGCTCTACCTGTAAGAGACTTTACACAAAAAATGTAAGTTTTTCAAAAGCCTTTTTCCTTAAGCTCTATCTTTGGCTTCCAAGCACACAGGACCTCAAATCTTCACAGGCCAGGACTGAAATATGAAGCCCTCTGATTCCTCATCTGCCCCTTTTCTAAACTGAGCCCCAAATGCCACTCAGGAGCCAGGCTCTCACCTCCTGATTGGCTTATGAATACCTGCAGCTCCTCCCGCTGGACCACTTCATTAACGTAGAGAGCAAGATGGAAGCGAGTCTTTAAAGAAAATCCCCCCCAGCCCAAAAGAACAGGAAAAAAAGATATGGCCTATTGGAGAGCTCAGGCCTATTGCAGTGCTTAGTTCTGACTAAATGAATCTTGACAGTGAGGAGGATGCTCTCCTCCTGCCCAGTATTGTACCAGCCAACTATACGCCCCCCCACGTCTTGCTGCCTTAGATGCTCTGACTCCCCTCCCCCCTTTCTCAACCACCACCACCACTACTATGCTATGGCCCAACCAGATCATAATCCTCTTAACGCTCTGCCTTATTAACCACTCATCTAAATGACATGAAAGCAACCGGCTGGAGAGAAGGGAGGAAAAAAAAAAAGTAAATTATTTCCCCTGGAATAAAGTCCTGGCCCTTTCACCGTACAGTACTTTGTATTTCACATTTGATTATGTGACAAGTGTATCTAAGTCTGCTCGGGGCTCAAGAGAAATGTATTTCAGAGCCCATCAGGCACAGTGAATTTAAAAAGAGGGTCCAAAGTGCCCTCTGTGGTTGTACACACACACACAGAGCTAAATTGAATTCCAATTAAGACGATTTCTCAGATGATGAATAAATGGATGATCCATTTGACTCATTTTTTCAATTGGAGAAACTGTAAATTACTGATCCCTCTTACCCCCCAGAGGAACCCACTCATTAGGGTCCATTTTTAAATTAAGAACTCCATTTTTCCCCTCCCGTTCACCCTCCTGCCCTTCATCACCACCCTGCCTGTACAACCTGGTGAACCTTTGTAATACTCGATACCACCACCTGTAAATTAATTCTTGGTTCAACCATTTGACCCAGTTTTGGCTCCAGAAGTAATACAGGTTTGTCCCTCTGTGCATTGGCAGGCTGAGGCTCACACAGGACTAATGGAGGGAAAATGACAGGAAGCTGGTTACACACATACACATACTCCTATACATGCATGTGTGCTCTGTTTTTGGTGTCTGGACAAGAATTCAACAAGTGTGATGGAGTAATGTTTGAGACTGACCTGGCTCCAATAGCCACATGTCAGGGGTACATACCACTTCTTTTCCCTAAAGGAATATTGTGATCAATATATCTGAGAGTTTTACCATCTTTGGTCCGATTGTTGAGACAGCAGGCCTAATAAAACACACATTTCTCTGCATGCTCCCAACATTATTCAAGGCAACAATTCACGTTGCCATACATACATACATTTTTATTCAGACTGATTAAAGTGCAAGTCTTTAAAGCTGCTTTGATCAATATTTTAATATCAAGAATGACTCAAATGACAATGTGAAGAGAGCTGCCATGTTATTATTACAAAGGCAAGGTTGTAAGAACTCACAGCAACTTTCATGTGAGTTGCTTAAAGATTGACTGAGATCTGACTTGATTTTGTGTTTGGCAACTTTATTGCCACCAATTTCAGTTGGCTGCTAAGGTTGGATTCTTCTGCAAATCAAAAATAAAAAAAAGTCTTAAATTTTGTGAGTCTTGGTCTGAAGATTATTTTTACCTACATTGGTAGTGATTGGACAAAGCTTGTTCAAGGAGCAGCAGAAAAATAAAAATAAAAAAAGATCCAAAATGGCAGCTGCATTGGTTGGGATGACGTGACGAAGTTGCTATGTCTTAACCTTTGATGGTACAACCAGAAACAAGAATTGTGCTTTTAGAGAAACACATCAGTGGTAATTAGCCAAAGCCTGTTGTTTCTTATTTCAACAGCTCCTCGAGGAAACGTATGCTTCTGCAAACCAAAAAGCTAAAAAATAAGTTTTGTCACACCTGGTTTGAAGAACATCTTTATCAACAAAAAACTAATTTTCTTATTCCACCACAGCTGAAAGGTCAATGGACGCCAATTTTATAAAAAATGTGTCCAAGGAGTGGCAAAAAAATGGAAGACTTGATCTCCGTGGTACAAATTTTGACTTCTTAGTGGCACTTGAGCGCTTGAGGCAAGAACCTGAAACTTGGTGAAAAGCATCATGGGAGTATCCCCAATCAGTGTGCCAAACATAAAAACTTTTTACCATGTGTTTCTAGGGGCTGCCACAGATGATATAGAAGAAAAGGTACAAACACACCAAGTTATCTCCACATTATCTCCAAACTCTGCAGTTCATTTTCAGCCATTCAAGGTATTATAGCCTTTTTTTTAGTATATTCTTTTGATTTTTCAACTCAAATCTCCACTATTTTGGGTCACTTTTCCTGCTTTAATAGGGTTTTTGGTTGCAGCAGGCAGCGGTTTTCAGCCAAAAAGTCCAGATAAACCCATTCTATGTTACCAGCCCAATCACAACTGGAGGCAAAGTCAGGACAAACAAAGTTTACAACTAGCGAGATCATTTGCACTTAATGAGCCAGTTCTTTCCCTCAAAAGCTGGTAGAGATCCAAACCTTACAGAGGAGGCTGAAGTCCTGAATCAGACAAGACAGTTAAATAAATCTGACTAAAAATAAATGGATTTCATAATATCTACAAAATCACTTCTTATGTAAAAAGAAGCCTGCATGTATCTTCTCTACAGCCCAGCAGCTGTTTCAGTTTTAAATTCCTCATATACTTCCTGTCTCTCTTAAGCCAGTGTGTGGACTGTATTATCATGGCCGTGACAAAATCTCACACTATGACCATAAATGACTCTGCTGGGTCCAAATCTGTATCATGCTGCTGCAAGTCCATGCTCAGCAAGATTCAACACTACCATCATGCCACAAGTGACCAATAGTTTTGGCTGTATGAATGGAAATAATGATCTTTATAGACAAGATTAAATAGATAATATAATATGATATCAAATCTTACTTAATTTAAGTTCCACTTTTTCAAAATATGGGTTTGATATAAAAAAGTACATATCTCTTCCTGCCAAATACAGGCTTTTTTCCCCACTTAGACCAAAGTAAAAACCTGAGAGAATAAACACATTTTAAAGTAAATATAGCAGATCAGACAGAAATCTGGTTTAACAGGCTGTTCTCCTCAGATTTTCCCTCAATTCTCTGTTGGTATCACTTGGGACAGTTTTTAACATGAAACACAGCACTGGTCTGTGTTTGGACCTGCTGAGATAAAATAGAGCTGAAATAAATTTGCCTTTCCTTTGACTCCCTCAAGTGAACACCATATTCCTGTTAAGTTGACTAAAGAAACCATGTCCAGGGCTTTGTAAGGTCTGTTTGGTTTCCCCACATCTTGTTTTCTTGTTGCTCCTCTGCACTCTAAGTCCTTTTCAGGGAGTTTATGAGGGCCCGCCTTGAGGAGAGAAAGCCTTGGCTATGTTTGCTTTGGGAATAGTCTCCTGACAGGGTGCTAAAGGAGCATGTCAGAGCACGGGTCCCAAAGTGTTTGGGTAAAGGGAGCCGCTACCTCTTGCCACTGAGGAATCCGCCCTTCTTCGGTAATCTGTCACACCTTCTCCCAAATAAAAAGGCTCAGAGATTTTCACACAAGTCTGTCAGGGTTAATATTTACCCTTGCCCTTTGGTCAAGAGGGAAAAAGAGGCAGGCAGAGGGAGAGAGAAAGTGAGGGGGGGGGTTTGGGTTTTATAAAGCTGGGAGTCATAAGTGTGTCCTTACAGCCAAACCTGACAAGGTGATAAAATACTGACAGACAACACGTTTTATCAGGCACCTTTGTCTTCAGTTGATGCTTACGACTACTTAAAAAGGTCTGAGAGGTCATTAGTTAATATGAACTTGTCGTGTTGACAGAAAGTATTTTAGAGAAATCCATAAGTTATAAGACTTTGAAGTAAGAGCTTGACATTTTGGAAAATATGCTCTCACCTAAGGAGAATGAAACAATTTTATTTCTGTTCAGAGAGGTGAGAGTTAACTGCGCTTAGTATAAAGACTTGAATCCCAGGGGTTCACAGCTAGCAAGGATCTGCCCAAAGGTAACAAAATCTGCATATCAGCGCTTCTAAAGCTCGTGTTATATCTCATTTGTTTAATCCATATTAAAACCAAAGTTAAAAATAATACATTGTGGTTTTACAGGGGGTTATGTGCCAGACTATTTCTTGGCCAGGAGCAAAGACTTCATGGACTCTGTGCTGGTGACAACAAGGCTCACAAAGTCACTGCTCTGGGCCAAGAAATGGTGCCAAATGTAACCCGCCACAGTTTTAACATTTTTACACTTTGATTTTGTACAAAAATAAAACCAAAGATATATTGTGCTAATAAGTGGGATGGAGAGATGCTGATATGAAGATTTTGTCCCCTTTGGACAGAGCTGGCTATTTCACCTACACTAACAGGCTTAAGCTTCATATTTAATAAAGAAATACATAGTGAGAATGGTATAAAAAGTAAATGAATGTACTTTCCAAAATATCAAACTACTTCTTCAAAAGTTCTTCTAAATGTATTAATGGACCATTGTTTGGTGCCTTTATTCTTTAAGTGAATAGAGCTATCTTTTTTTTTTGCATTTATATGTGTCTTTCTGTCACAGCCCATCATACACTTGTGCTGGTGGGTGAAATGGGGGAGGCGCTGCAGGAGAGTAGTAGGAAGAAGCAAGTGGGGCGGAGGAGGGGAGTGGGGGGGGATTTAACGTGGCCTGTCGGACGGCTAATTCCTATGCTGGCGTTGGAGCTCCTCAGCTCCGCCGTGGCTCAGATATTCAGATTTGGGCTGGGCTGCCATGTGGGCTCGGAGATACTCTGCAGCCGGCTCCTCCCCCGCTCTATTCAGGGCCTGTGAGGAGCCTTGGGATGGCGTTAAAAAAGGAGATTAAGTTTCCTCCAGAGAGCAAAGCTCCTTAAGGGGGTATCTGTGTGCCTCTCAGCCGCCTGGTCAGTGAGGGATGCGTGAGGGGGGCCTCGCCATGAACTCCGCTGAGACAGTGGAGGGTGGAAGGGTGGGGTGACACATAAGAGGTGGGGGTAAAGAACGCAGGGAGGCTGACCTGACTCCCACCCCATGACTGGATCCACCCCGACCATGGTTACCAGTTCAAATGTCAAATATCAAATCAGACTCAGAGCTTTGGGCGGCAGCAGCAGGAATCCATTGATAAATAATGGAAATGGCTGGTATCAACTTAGAGAATTTTGCCTTTGTTTGTCTGAATTATATTATCATATAATGTCATTTGAAAGTATGTCTCAGTGGAATTGAGAGCATGACCATGCATATGTGCTTTTGACGGTGTGATGGAGATACAGTGTATCTAAAGCACAAGTCTCATATTCAAGAGTTTAAAATTCAAGTCCAAATGTAGCAGATGCCTGAGCAAAAAACACAACGTCTTTCTCTGTGATCTTCTCAGTCCTCTGCTTAAAAACACAAACCGAGCTAAATTTAAAGAGACACAGAGATATAAACATCTTCTATGGAGTCAATCAGAGGTTTGGTTTAGGAGGAAAGTGCTTATATAGGCATATATTACACTTCAGAAATTAGATCATTAAGTAGCCATTCACAAGGCAGATTTATAAGTTTTGCAAATTTTGACCGATGAAGTGAATGAAGTGTAAATCTACCCTTCAAAAGCCTTTGATTCTTTCCTTTGAATCAAAAATGGCTGGAGCGCAAAAGCAGAGAGGAAAAAGCCCTTACACATTCCTTTAGTTGATTAGCAATACTGATGACGGGGTTGAATGAAAGGGGGGGGGGGGAAATCTAATGACTTCTTGAGCTTTGTAGCAGCGTTGAAAAAGCCTTATCTGCTCTATTCAGCAGCAGTCTTTTCTGGGAAGCGAGGATCACTGTGCCGTGGGACTGTCAGGTCCTGCCAATAGCCGTAATGGGCCCTAATTCCACATTAATGCAGTCTAAATGAAGTGTCACAGGAAGATTGATCTGCTGAGGGCGTTGCCTTGATGAAGGTTGTTCTACTGAGTGGGCGCCTCAGTGGACACCTGGTTACCCTGTGTAACGCCCCTAGGGGCCTCATCTGAAGCCTGCAGAGCAACCTGTCACACTCTGCATGCACATCAGTGTAAATGCTGCATCCAAAAAAAAAAAAAAAAAATCGTACATATATTTAAAAATCTGTAACAGTCAAAATGAGAGAGTAATTTTCCTTGATTCCTGTGAATAAATACCAGCAGGTGGAGGAACGAAGCCGTCCTGTCTCTAATGTTTTGAAGATTGTCTAATATTTGCTTGGCTCCTTTTGATGAAGGTACATTTTTCAACATGTTCTGTTGTCTGACAGGTGCACAGGCCGGATAATGCTGCCAGTGGGAGACTTTGCAGGGAGCTTAAATACAACCAGTCCTCCTACTGTACATATCTAAAACCCCATTTTACTCCTTTCCATTAGTAATTCTTGTCCACAGAAATGGATTTTTACTCACTGTCAAGTTTAAAGTGCTACATTTCAGTTTTACTAATCATGTATTAGGTTAATCATGCACTAAATATATAAAATATAGCTGAAAGATCAGCTTTACGGTGGAGGTGAGCCAGGTGAAATGTGCATGCTTCTAATATTGCATTATATTTCTATCTTTGAAATATGTATATCAAAATAAAAGACTTTCTGTAAAAGATTGCATACTTATTTTAATTTATTGGTCAGTATAGATGCAGCTATTTTCTCAAAAAGTGAATATTCTTTAAATATTTATTTAACTCATAATTAACTTATATTGTTGTAACATCACTCTTTCCTTTGTTGATGTTTGTTCATACTGAAGAGACCTTTAAGACAAACTAATTTGTGGTTTTTGAAGCTATGAATAAAATTTATTTGATAAACTGCAAAAGAATAAAAAAAACTGCAAAAAAAAAAAAAAAATCTTTTGCAGAATTTATTTTTTCTCAAGTGTGTTAGAGATTCAAATTTCCACTTGACTCTAATGATTTAAATTGCAACTCTAAATAAGACCTATAGGCCCTTCAAGGTCCCATTTGATGTTTAAATCACATTCATGCAGTGGTTACAGTTAGTCATGAGGCTTACATTACTGGACACACTTCCCTCACATCAAACACTCCTCCACAGTTAATTGGAACTCCATAAATGATATTTCATGTAGTTACGGCGACTGAGGAGCGTTGCAATGAGTGTATCAGCTGGTGGGTGAGTGTGTATATAAATGTGTGGGACTGCACGTGGGCCAACGGATGTATTCTTTATGTGTGTTCAACATTAGAAGCAGCAGGCCCCTGGATGCTCTTCTCAGGTGACCCAGAAGACTGCAGCAAGGGTGTCAGTGTCAGTTTGATTAACTCTAATACCGGGGCTTTTGGCACATGTGGTCAGGTTAATGAAACTCAGTAAGAAGGCACTTTTTTCTGGTTCCCTCCCCGCCAAGAAGCTGCAGGTGATGGGATGAGGTTCAGCACTTCACTCCCTCACTCCCCCCTCCTCCCCAATGGGACAGTCTGATACCCTCTTTAGACTCAGAAGCTGTTGCGATGTATTACTCCTCTGCCTCCAACACACCCCCTCATTTTTACCCAATTTCTATTCCATTAATGAGATGATCAGTTTGGTTTTGTTTCCTAATGGAAAAAGTAAAAGATAAGTTTTGCCATTTTTCCTGCTCAGCAGATCTATAGCGCTTTAATGACACTAAACAAAAATGCTTAAAAAACAGAAAACTTTTTCTTTCTTGGATACACCACTAGAGACTTTCAGCCATAGAAATCCCACCAATAAAAAGCTTTCTTCCAAACAAAATTCAGTTTAGGTTTTTCCAAGGATTGCCAAGGTTATCATGACACCAGCTCCCCAAACCCTCAAAGTGTTTCTCCTTGCTCTCTCATTCTTCGCTGACACAGAAGTAGGGCACACCGTAGAATGAGCAACACAATTGGGAGGCATCCTGTCGCTTTAAGAGGGGGACCCATCTAATCTCTCCCTATCCACTCAGGCCCTGGATTTATAAATTTCCTGCAATCTCGATTCTCAAAGCTGTCTCGATTTTGAGAGTGTGTGTATGTGTCTGCTTGTGAGAGAGGAAGTGTAGGACTGGCAAGAGGTACTATTGGGGGGTTGTGGTTTGTTTGTGCTGTCCTTTAGAAAAAGAGCTTACGGGTTCAGCAGAAGAAACGCGGGGAGCTAATGTGAAGATTTAGGACTTTCTCTGAGGCTTGGCCTCGTCTAAGCTCTGTTTGCTTGAGCCGTTTGTGGGGTCCTGCTCACACTAAACCCAGATTAATATTCCCCCCATATCCAACCAGCCCAGACACCGGCTCCCGGCCTCGCTGTCCTCCCCCCTCCACCCCCGCCCCTTCTCCCTGCCTTTTCTGGCCGTGATCGTCTCCCTTCTCTAATCCAAGTCCGCTGCCTCTCATCTTGCTCTTTATCTCGTCTAAGTAAGCACCTTTCTCATGGCTTCTTTCCATGAGGGGGAAGCAGCAGGAGGAGCGTAAATATGTTTTTCCCCATCCCTCCTCATTGCTCGCTGACCTCTGTGAGGTGTTATTATCAGAGTGACTGCAAAGCCCTCAGATTGCTTTTAGCCAGGTTCACCAGGGGAGAGCAAGGCTGGCTTAAATGGCTCTGTATTGGTTTACATGGTACCCAATGAACACATTAAGGGTGGCTACTTATTGTATTAGATAAATATTTCAACTATAATGATTAACAAAATAAACACACATCCCATTCAAACTATGTCTATTTACTTAATCTACTTTAATGTACTCACATTTTATCATCCAGAAAATAAAAATTAATAACAGGAGCACTTCACAATATAAATATATAATGTAATATGACCCAATACAACAACACTTTCAGCATGAAATGAACCAGCACCCGTCTAAAAGTCATGCAAAGTCCCTGTAAACTTTACACAGGTACAGTAGTATTTACTGCAGGGTTTTCAGACTACATTAGACTTTTGGGTGTTCCCATTATTTTGTCCACCCTCCTGTTTGTCAACTGCAATACCATCAAACAAACAGTCTTTTGTATATGAGTTGATTTTTGAAGATACCTTTGTGCTTAACTGCAGCCACAACAACTGCTTCCGGCTGCACTTTGTCACTGCTGTTTTCCCAGACTCTCTCACAAGATTGTCACCAAAAAGCCTCAACTTCTCCTCTCCTCACACTTTTTTTTTTGTCTCCTTCTTTTCTTGTTCCTTTTCTCCCATCTGGATAAAGACTGAGAGAAGAATAACAAACACATTTTGAGCCGAAAGAAAAGGGGATGAATTTGGCGTGCTAAACAGGCAGGCTAAACCCATTACCTAAGTGTTCTTTATCTTCCCATATGCTTTTGTTGTTTAATCAGCTTTGTATCTCCCCAAATCCTGGATTGAGATAACAAACAAATGGATGAGCTCAACGTGCAGAGTAAGAAAGCCTTTTTGCTGGCACCTCAAAAACCAGAGACTGCCCTGATGCTGCACAGTGGTCAGAGCAGAAAACACAACTGGGTCAGATTCTTTGATTTTTTTGACCAGGCCGTCCTCTAGGTCTTCCTAAAAGTATGTCCCATAGGCTACCTCTTCCCTCCTCTCAGGGGATGGACCCGGGGAGGGGGGGTGAAGCTGGAGCTCATAGATTTGCAATCTTCAGCCATGATTTCTCTCTGCTTCCTCTACACAAGAAAAGGAGGATTCTAGATTATCTCTGGCATTCAAAGCCAGGAAGAGCTGAAGACTCACTGAATACAGGAATTATTTTACTGCCAAAGTGGTTGTACAATAGAAACAGTTGATATCAGATTTACTTTTGGGATTCTAAGAATTGACCACTAGGACCTAAAGATGAGAGTAAACATGACTCTCAGTCACTTTTATAAGTTTCCCTCATTTTCCTGCTGTTAATCCAAAGGGTGGGAGTGATTGATTTTGTTGCTTTAAAAGTTAAATGTTTTCTAATAAGTCATTTTGTGGGTGCAACTAAACTCATTCAGTGATGTGATATTATGACACATCAACCAGGTTTTAAACCCTCAGCTATCACTGTCTTTTACTCTTCAGATAAAGATCAAATCCAAGTCTTATTAGTTATTTTAAAAGGAGAAAATCAACCATCACTGTCTTTAGTGTTGCTTTGCTGGAATCACACTGTTTGATATTACAGTACATCAAACATGAGTCTGAAGACTTTTGATAAATTCAAATTTCTTCTCCCATTGTTTCTACTTTTCCTACACAACATTTATAACTAATAAACGTGCACGCCATGTGAAGTCCAAAGAAGATGATGATGCTGCAGCAAGTCCAAACAAATTCATGAAAACATGTTTGTCTGTCATCTTTATTCAACTTATACCATCACCTTAAGGAATCAACATGCTGTTGAATTCAATTCAGTCACCGTCATCACCTGTTTGAAGACTCCAAGGTTCCTGTGAGTGACACCTAAACTTGTCTTTCAAAGGAAAAAAGAGATACCAACGAACACGCAGAGAAACAATTCTGTTCAGACCAGAGAAACTGATGATAAGAGTGTGTGCAGGCGACCTCAATGTGCATCTCACAGTTGAATTCCCTCAGGGTAGAGGGGCTCATCGCCCCGTCTTGTTCCCCCCATCAGCTACAAACACACACACACACACACACACCCCTGCAATACACTAACTGACACACAGAGTCTGGGAATGCTGGGGAAAATAGCCCTCATTTATTATTGCCACACTCCCTCGTCTCGTCCCCTCGGTTCAGCGGGTGCGCCGCCAAAGCACGTCTTCCACCGCCAATGTCACACAATTACCTCTTAACTGCTCAAACAAATAGAGCGACCCAGAGAGTGACATCAAATCAAAACTGTCACAGGTGATTGAGTCTAGTCATCAAGGCCGCCCGCCCGCCCGCTACCTGTCAGGAGAGTGAGGGAATGAAAGGAAGAGGGAGAGAAGAGGGAGAATGTGATAGCTGCTTTATAATAGACCCCCTAATAATGTATAAACACCCCCCTCTCTCTTTTTTGCTCCACTCATATTAAAGTTGGCCACAGAGTGCACGATGCCCTCCTTTTCAGCTGCTCCGCTCCCTCTCGAGACTCAGGGACGAAAGAGAAATGGCGGAGAATGGAGTAATGATAGGGAAAATGATAGAGGGGAGATTGAAATTTCCATCCTCTCTGAACCATGCCGGCTCTGCTCCTGAAAAGACATTGGCTGCTAATGGGGTTAGATCACACGCATGAGAGTTTGAGGCCTGAGTGATGTTAGCTGTTGATACTACTACTGAAAAAAAAACAAAAAAAAACCACTTTGAACGGGAAAACTCCCCTGAGGTTTGGGCATAGACTGATAGTTCCCAGACCTGAGACTCATCCAAACATTTCAGGCTTCAACTCTGCACAGGAAATCATAGGTGGACCCACACAACAACTAATGGTTCTGGTGCTGCTGCAATACAGAAGACGCAGACAGGCTGATGGTGCATCGGGGGAAAAAAAAAAAGAGTGTGAGCAAAAGGTTGAGCAAGAGCAAGCCAAGGGGACATTAGGAACAAGATGTTGTTGTCAGTGTCTGATGTAAATTGGAGAATGACACAGTCAACAGACGCGGATGGCTGCTCGCTGCGGCAACACGCCGGGGCCGTGACACTGACAAATGGAATATTTCAAAGGACTTAATCAGAGGAGATGGGGTTTGGTCTGCAGGTGACACGAGTCCCGCTCCAGCGCTCACAAAAAGAAAACTGATTGCCTGCCTTGAAACCCCCACCATCTCTCTCTTTCTGTGAGGCCGTGTCTCTCTGACGCTCTCTGTTTCTCCACGTCCTCTCAGACTCAATCAGAAATAGCCTGTGAGAGCTGTGCCACTAAAGTTCTGCAGAACTACAATATACAATATATACAGTGTAGTTCTGTAGACCATGGGTGGGCTCATTTGAAAGTCTGGGAAATAAATAAACAACATTAAGAGTCTGTGCTAATAGGTCTGTGAAACTGTAATAACTGTTTAACATGTACATCTTAGTGTAGGGTGCATGATTAGGCTTGGGTTTAGCACTAAGCACAAAGTATAGCTGAGGCTGATGTGTTCAGTTTTCAGGACTTTGGTCGTGTCGTACATATAAAAAAAGTTTGATCTGATGATGGGAAAGATAATATCGCAAGGAGAAGCAAGTCGAGCTGACTGGCTGGGCGAGGGCGGGGTACACCAGTCTATCACAGGGCTGACATATAGAGACATACAGAGACAAACGACTATTCACACTCCCTGTGGGCAATTTTAGAGTAACCAATTAACCCTAAAAGTACATGTCTTTGGGCTGTGGAGAACCCGAGGGAACCCACGCAGGCACAGGGAGGACATGCAAACCCCACATTGAAAGGCCTCAGGCTCAGGGTTTGAACCATCGACAGTGCTAACCACTGAACCACCAAGCCAAACACTACAGAACTTGAATTCATAAAATTCATCCCAAGAGGGTCTTGAGTGTCTGAAGCGTACCAGATTTCATTTAGGAATTGTTAAGATAATTCCCTCAAAACCAAAGAAGTGAACACATGAACAAGTGAAGCACAAATATCTGAACTGAAGTTCATGGCATCTATTACTTAAATGTCATTATAAAACCCTAATTGTCAACATCACTGTAGTGCTACAAGAAAACAGGGGATCATAGGTCAATAGGTTCTATCCTAAGGGGGCCATGAGTTTCATGGCCATCCAGCCTAAAAGTTTTTCAGACATTTCACACTGAACAAAGACATCCATCCCCAGAGTCATGCAGCTATAAAACTGACTGCAGATATATTAGAAAGTCAACACAATGCCATGTATACTGTGGTATGACGACATCTACTTTGTAAATATAAAACTATGAGATTTGCACAAGAAACCCCCCCCCCCTATAACCCGGGGAGAGGTGGGAGCATCCTGGCCAATGCAAGAAAGGACAGCGAGAAGAGGGAAATAACAGTGGCAACAATGGGTGAGAAGAGGAAGAGAACACCTGTAGAAAGAAAGTTAAGTTTATTCAACTTTTTGCAGGCTACTCCATCTAATTAAGAAGGGAACAGAATTAGTTCTAGGGATTTTTTTGAGTTCTTGGGCAAAATGCTAGACAAGACCTCATGTTGGTAATTAGACTTGTCCAAACTGCCACCCAGAAAGTATCAGCAGAAACCCCAAAATACAGAAATCCATCTCCTAACTCCTTTGTTTCCAGGACCAGGCATGGCAGTGCCACCAGAAGCTGCATGCGAGTATGAGACTGGTGATTTGGTGCCTCAAGTCCAGTAGCCCCACGCCGGGTATGAATCACAGCAAGGGGCCGCTGCCCTGTCACAGCGGCTACAGATCAATGATAATTACCACCTTGACATGAGTACGCTTATTACTGAACAGGATCAGGGACAGGGGCCCGAGCTGTGGTGGCCGTAGGGCCCGATCGATAGTCCAGGAATAATGGCTCTCTGGGGCCCTAGATTGGACTTTGCCACTAAACAAGCCATTACAGCCTCACGCATGACAGCTTAGGTCTAGATATGCGCCCTAACTCTCCTTCTCCTGGAGGCTTCTCTCTTCGAGCCCGCCTCACTATGGCTCCCACATGCCTCAGTACTCAATCTTGTCATGGACTGTTATGGGCAGGCGAGACACATGCCTCTGGCTTTGAGACGTGTTAACCAGAAGTGAGTGATTAGGGGAAGCATGCTGCTACAACACAATGTGCTCCTGTGCAACACGCATTAGAAAGGGGCCTTGCAATGTGACCTGATGATTGCCACTGAGTATAGAGATCAAACACAGCTGCACCGGCGTGTGTACACATGAACATACCCACGCGCACACACAAACAAAACGCACACAAAAGCAAGCACATCATTGCGTATAAGCGATGCTGATCCGTCTATGGCAGCCCTCATCTTCTTTTCTCTTTGATTTTTACCATTTCCCTCCTCCAGATCCCTTGTTTTTTTCCCCTCTCCTTTTTTAATCCGGTCATACCTGTAATCGGGCTCTGCGACAGGAAACTTCAGAGAATCAATTAGTCCTCGCCTCATCCGGGAGCCAAGACGATTCCTCTCGACTTGAGCCGCAAACTCCTTCTATCAGGAGTCATTCTGCCTGCCTAACACCCAGACTCCTCTCTCCTGAGCCCGGATAGGTTTGACTCTAAGCCTCTAAAACGTTGACAACCCAAAGCGCCTTTCTCTCGGCAAGCCCTAACCGCCTGCCTCACCCCGGCCCCTTCTCCTCTTTCTAACCGTCGTTGCTGCTAAATAAAGACGGATTTGTTTTTTCTGCACATCACAGAACTGTAATGATGCTGCGTTAAGGCGTTTCATCCACAATTAAATAAACAGTCCCTTTTAAGAGAATTTTAAACTACATCTTACGCTAAAGCCAGATAAAGTGTGGATATGAGAGGAGAGGAAGGTGACTCCCAGCCTTCCTTTGTCCTGGGGAAGTTGGCCAGTGAAGAGACGGAGCATTGTGGACGGGTGTTGTTTTTAAATGCCGCCACATGGCACAAAGGGAAATGCAAACCTGGGACTCTTCTGCTGGCTACAGCAGGCCCTCGAGTGGAATCTGGAACAAACAGAACATTGAGGGGTCAGATTTAATCCCCCCGCCCCTGCCTTTTGTATTCAGATTAAAGACTAAGGAGGATTTGCAGGAGCCTGGAGTCTCTTGTTAAAAGACTGTGTTCTCCACTTAACCTGCAATTTACCTGTCACTTAAACCCGCTGCAGCGATCATCCACACCTCTGGTAATGAAAGGGGCTGTTATTTTTCAGGTTTTTTCACAACTCTGAAGAAAGGCTTCATGTTCACTTGAGCCAATGAAAGTAGTATAATGAATTCCCTGACAGATGCTGATTAAAGCAGTGGCGGTTTATGAAAGATACTTAACACTTTCGACATGAACAGAAATGGGATTGCCACTAGTGTGTACACACACACACACACACACACACACACACACACACTCACACAGGTCTACTTCTAATAAACCAGAAATCACTTCTTGACCAGTCGGACTGCTCTGATGAGGTTGGATTGGGTGTATACTCTCTAGAGGGCCGTGAAAGAGATGCCTGCAGGACACGGAGCCGAAACACATTGAGAAGCTTCTTGACTTGATTTGTGTTGCCAACCCTCCTCATCTGCTCGACTGAAAAATCCTGCCATGGAAACCTGACCTTCTTTTTCCCTCCGTAACCCTCTCAACAGAGGCCAAGCATGATTCATCCCCCCTCAAACCAAGTCAGGGGAACGAGTGAAACTGCTGCCATCATTCTACCCCACCTCAGCCATTTCATCCTCTCCTGTGAGTTGTCTTGCCCTCCGCTGGACGGCCATAACGCCCTCCCCTAAATCTTGCTCCTGAACGGAACTCGCCAGGTCCACGGCAGCAGTAAAGTGGACCATTCGTTTTCACAGCACAGCCAAAAGGAGTAATGGGAGTGATGCTGAGACATTATCAGTCACTCACTGGCTGCCAAAGCTCTGTGAGCTGCTCCTGCCCCCTTTTTAAAAAAAAAAAAAAAAAAAAAAAAAGCATGTGCAGATGCCCACCAAACAACCGCACAGCTCTTGATGGAGCTTTACGCAAGTCTTTGATACGTCCCTTAATCTCCACTAAACTATCCCACTGGTTTTAACACCCTTACGCATTAGCCTATGTCTTATAACTTAAGAGTTTATCGTTATGCGCTAAATTTAGACGCCCTTTCTTAAGACTCAAGGCAGCTTGGAAGCTGTGTGCATACAGCGTGCAAAATCGTAAACCTTCCGAAACACAACAAAGGATGTGAAAATGTTCATTGTTTTAGGAGTCGGTACTTTATGCAGTTGAGTCATAACAGATTAAAACATTTTGGAGGAACAATCATCGAGATTCAAACAGTCAAAACCAAATGAAAAACACTTCGAGTCCAAAGTGAAGTGCAGGACCAAAAACAAAAGTCACTCATCTGACTGTTTTTGATCTCCTTGTGTTAAAGAGGATCACTTTATTTTTAGAACGTTTCCCATCGTCTTTCCACTGTTCTCTCCTTTTCCTCATCCCCTCTCAACCAAGCCCGTTCCACCCCAGTGCCCGAGAGAGTTGCCTTCTTTATGCTGTAGGAACCCACCTGTCTGCCTGCACATCAAACCCATCCCCGATGGGCTTCTGTGTTAAATTCCAAAGTTAAAACCCA
The DNA here is from genome assembly GCA_038496675.1 of Rachycentron canadum. NCBI lineage: Eukaryota > Metazoa > Chordata > Actinopteri > Carangiformes > Rachycentridae > Rachycentron > Rachycentron canadum. Next base: position 18,077,454 of record CM076656.1, on the reverse strand, counting down.
TTACTGAGCTATCAGCCCACACATAATGCTGTCTAACGACCTCATTTCCCTAAGTGTCAGCCCCGTCAGTCACCAGAGGCCCTGTCAGCACGGCCGTGCATGTCCGAGGGTCCCGGCTGCTCTGAGGCATCACCGTCACCAACGTGTGCACCTCGTCTCAGCCTGTCCTCATCAAAAACAGGATAGAACACTCAATCTCTGAAAATATGTCATGGCAAAGTGACTGGGGACACAGGGGGTAAGAGACTTTGGAATGAAAGTGCCGGGTATTTCATTTACCATATCCACTCTATTAGTCAGCGCAGCACAGTCAATCAGGGCCCCATTTTGATTCAAGGGGAGTCAGGGGAGAGAATTGGCACATGGCAAAATGGCTGACGGTCATGGCGTGGCTATTCCAGCTCAACCGAAATCAGTTTGAGGAGTTGGTGTGTGTACAAAATAGATTATTACCATATTGATCCCAAACGTCACTGCCTGTCCTTGTTAACTGAGGAGGCTGTACTGAGCATGTGCAGGAAGGAAGGAAAGGTTGAGTTGGAGAAGGGTCGAAAATGAATGTGTGTGTGTATGCATGTGCATTTGCATGTGTGTGTGTGTGTGTGTGTGTGTGTGTGTGCTGTCTGCTCACTGTCTCCTTCCCAGGTCTCCCAACATACCTTTTTGTGAAATGATTTGGTAAATATGGAAAGGGGCCCCTAGGCCACACAGGCCCAGCCCCTCTTTAGGAGTGGATAATTGACTCCTTTTCCTCCTTGATAATTCATTGCTTGCATATGCCAGCTAATGCATCAGCTGAAAACTGCCCCAGCCCTCATCTCCCCTGACACATGCACACACACATACACACACCACCACCCAGAGGAATGAGCGACGGTGGATAGACTGAGCATAAAAAATGGGGATGACAAATAGGAGCACTTCTAGATCTATGAATGAATTATGTCTGCTAAATACCTTGAGCAGAGGCAACTGTCAGCCGGCGTCTATACTAATCTGGGACAAAATATGACCAGCTCCGCATTAAAAAGGGAGGGAGCAGGGCTGCTAGAGAATGAGGCGAGAAATGAACGAGCAATCAGGCCATTAAAATGTGGTGTCTGATTCAGCTTTGGTGGACATTTGCACATTTATCATGAGATGGAAATATCCTCCCCCCTTTTGTCATTTTAATACGGACCCTTCCATTGAAATAGATTAGGATTATTCCAACAGGACACAGATATCATTTGTTTTACAATAGCCGAGTCAGCACTCACAACAGTCATTGGGAATTAGATCGAGCCGGCTGCTGTTTGGAGGGACACTTTGCGAACTGAAAAGAAGGATAAAATTAATGGCACTTCATTTCAAGAGGTGGGATATTAAATGCCTGTTCTACCCAACAACTGAGGGGGGGACGGAAAGACAAATGGCTTTTGCAGAATGCAGGATAGACGTCTATATCTGAGCCTGTGCATATAGGAAGTTCAGCGTGTATGAAACACATGGGGTCACTCACCTGGCGATGATTATGTTCACAGACAAGGTCAAAGACACTGTCACCTTGCTATTGTTCTATCTTCTAGTTATCTGGGAATGTCGTGTGTTACCTGTGGGAAATGTATGTTTTTCAGGCGGAGGCTCGGAGACGACCTGGCTGTGGCGCAGGGCCGCAGGAGGATCGCTCCCTGCAATGAGCCCCAGGCAGGAGGAGGCCCAAGGACGGTGCAGCACGGCCGGGCACTCTGTGAGGCATTCGGGGCCCCAACACTTTGGATGGGAGAGAGTATTGTGAATAGTGGCTCAGCCGACCGACGCAAAATAAGGGAATCATTTAAAGTTAGTCTGTTTAGGAACACAGACATCAGGAACCTGATCCAGATAAATTATGAGATTCAGTAATGATTACATTTGAATTTGATTGTACATAATGTGTTAGTTTATGTTTTTTGTTTGTTTCATTGATTTATTCCAATTAAGAAATGCAAGTTAATAGCGTTCCATAAGCTTTTTTAAAGAGATCTTTAAAACTTCCCCTTTAAAAATAACTTGATGTTTTTTTTTAAATTGGTAATTCTAATATAAATTAAAATTGAACAGTCTTCCACTCTCTCAATATAAAGTCCCCACTCTTTGAATATGTTAAATATGAATATTTCTCATTTGAAGATGCAGCCGGAAAGTCAGTTCTGTGTATTTGTGTTGCTTTTGATGTCCTAACATTTCTCGTCTCACTTGTTTAAGCTGCAGACTGGACAAACTAACTGTGAGGGCCCCAAATCATCTTGTGTGTGATTTAATGTGAGCACAGAGACACATTTCTGTCTTCGGGAGATATGAATGAAACAGCTTTCTAGAGTCCAAACTGCAGAGGGAGGAGCAGCCAGACCAGGTGAAGCAAACAACAAGCAAAACACATTTTAGAGTTGAGGGTTTCATCTACACTTCAGTTAGTGGAGATCAACTCAGTCTGGTTTAACATCCCATCAGAGTGAAAAAAGACTAAACCTGGGAAATGTTCTTATCTCGAGATTAACATGAGCCCAGAAAGACAGTGTGAAAGGCGACACTACCCTCTAGTGACAAGAGGCAGCAAAGGAAACTCTCATCTTGTCCTGGTGTTTAAATAATCTGATAAATTGACTTTTATTTTTTAGCAATGAGATTCTAAAAAATAACATATATACATCATGGACAAGCATAATTTAATATATAATTAATTAATAACTGTTTCTAAAAGGATCAAGATTTATAATTGGTACATCTACTCAATATGAAAAGAAACCAAGGGATGATGCAGGAGCTTTTAAAATTAAATGTTTTAATTTGAAGCAGTACAAGAGAACGACTCCCTTCATGCTGTAGAGCAGCCTTTCTCAAAGTGTGGCCCGGGGACCACCTGTGGTTCGTAAACAACAACTGGTGGTCCACGAGTACATATCAAAATATCATGTATCAAATAAAGTGCTAAATTTTAATTATCAGCAGCCTATTAACTAACCAATATCTACCCAGTGTGTATCCAATAGAGGTGATAAAATCCTATCCACAGGCTCTAATGGGGCCTAAAGTCTTCTCTCCACAAGGTGGAGTCATAAGACTGGTGTCTTATACACCGTTATTTTATTTTATGATTATTTTCAGTATTGTTTTCTGCATTGTTAATACCTGACCTTACTTATTACTGGCTATTTATATTTATATTATTTCAACTTGTATTTCTGGTTTATTCTCTTCCAAAACTCAATTTTTATTTATTCATATTAATAATATTATTTTAATTATTATTATTTTTACTTACTTTATCTTATATCTTTGCTTTCTCATCCTTGGTGTTGCAATAGTTTTTTTAGTTATTGTTGCGTTGTTTTTATTACTGCTCTGTGTGTAAATTGGTGTCTATCTGTGTGTGTTTGTGTGTGTGTGTGCATGTGAGTGTGTTACACTGTTGTATGAAAAGTGCTATACAAATAAAGACTGACTGATTGATAACACTGAGGTCAATGGACCCATATTCTAATGGGTTTAGTTTTGCCATTGATATCAGACAATGAAGCTCCACAAATACTCATTTACTGAAATGTTGCAAGTGATTCCAGTTTTCTGTGAATCATTCAGCTCTGACTGATAATTATGTGATCATGAGCCTCCAGCCTCAATGTCAACATTAATACATTCACCAATCATTACGTTAATGAGCGGGGTAGAATGAGAAGAATATTTCCTTGTAAATTACAGCAATTTCATGTTTATCAATTATTAGAGATGTTTTTTGCTGATGATAACATATGATGTCATGTGGTTCATCATTCTTGCATTTCCTCTTGCCATTGCTCAGTGCAACATGACTTTGTCACTTTTATCGCAAAATGAATTCATGTTTTAAAGACATAGCCTGTGCCAGTGAATTTACAACTTACTAGATAAAGACTCTCAATATGTGCACCCGCCCATAGGCTTAATCTGCTGAAATATGGGGACCAAACTCATCTCTCTGACAAAGCTTAGCTCCTGTTATCTTTTCCTTTGGTTGTGTTGTGGTGAGCAGAAACACGGAGGGTCATTGTCACATTGATGTGTCTGTTGGGGTTGGTTCAAAGGAAGGATCCCCACAGGGAGTCCACAGCACTGGGGACAGGCAGGGCCATGGGTCAGTACACTTGTTCCGCTTTCATAATCATTTTTCACAGGTGCCTTTTCATTACTGTGCATAGACAGTTTCCTTTTTGCTTGGAGGTACTTTCTCAATTATTTAATATTTCACTTAAAGAATATTCAAGTGACTGTCAGAGTTATTCTCTGCAGAGGTGCAGCTGTGGAGGAAGTGATAAGATCCTTTAATTAGGTAAAATCACCTATATAAAAATGTAAATGTATCTTTATTGCAAACATAAATCCTAAAAAGTAAATTAATATTATCAGCAAAATCAACTTAAAGAATCACAACTAAAAGCATCTGTTCTGTTTGATGCAGATCTTTGATGCAGTTTTATTGCAGAATCTGGTTATGGTGAAAGTTGTATCAGCCACTTTAGTGCATAAGTTCCCAACCTTGGGGACGACCACTACCCAAAAGGTCACATGGTAAACCTTAGGGGCCGAAAGATGATTAACAAAAAATGGTGCTTATGTGTCCAAAGATAAGGGGATGAAATTAGACTAAACACAGAATGGGAGGATACATTGTATGAGATGAAGATGAAGATGCAGAGGAATTTTAATATCTCTGAAAGTTACAGAGGGTGGCACAGTGGTGCAGCGGTTAGCACTGTCACCTCACAGTGAGAAGGTTGTGGGTTCTGGGTTTGAACCCTGCACCTGCAAAGTTTCCCTCTGGATTGGTGACTCTAAAATGCCTATGTGCGAATGGTTGTTTGTCTCTATATAGGCAACCTGTCCAACAGACCAGCTTTTACACACATGACTGAAAAAACTAAACTAAAGCCTCTGAGATAGAACATAGAGTTCAGGAGTCCATCCAAATACTAAACTGACTCCCCTTCCTCTTCTTCTTCCTACACAGATGAAGAGCTGGAGAGCAATCTGTTGTATATAAACACTGATATATAATTAATGACATGAAAAGATGCAAATGTATCATTATAACTGTACTTTGTTCCCTTTGACAATAACCCTCAAAAAATAATACACTTATTATTATTTGAAGAATTGTTGGAGTCTACATTTTATCATTTTATATAAGACAGGCTATAATATATACCTCATAAATGTTGAGGTATATATTATACCTCAAAATTATTATTACTTATAAAATTGTTCCTTTGAGTGAATATGTATCGGTAATGAGAAATGAAATTCTGAAATATAATTTTTGATTTGATGCAATGTCTTATTTATCTTGGGAGTTAATAATAATTTAAAAAAAGAACTAACATAAAGGAAGACAGTGGGGGCTTATTGTTAGTATTAAAAACTGCTCAGTTACAGGAAACCGCACACAGTTAAAGGCGACTCTGCTCTAAATCAATTTCACTGTGCCATCCTGCACACACTCAGAGCAACATGACCTCATTACTAGTTTAGTAAAAACGACTTCAGGTTGCCAAGACATGTCATCCTCTTTATTGAAATACTAGAGGTTGTACTTCTGACTCACTGGGTAACTACAGACACCCACACAGCCTGTAGCCATTCATAAAGCTTGAGCCGCACACAGAAAAAGACTGTAACAACAGCAGGAGGCAGCTGTTCTGTTATCTTTTCCAGTGGTTGAGTTGTGTGCTGGGATCTGATCACACTGTGTGTCTTGCTGTGTTTGTGGACAGCAGATGTATAATGGTGAGTAAACAGGACTCTCGCCTCTGCCAGCAGCTGCTGGGTCAGATGCCAAGTGATGGGCAACACGTTGAGGGAGGAGCTGTTTGCACTGCCGCCGCTGGCTCCTCTCAGATAACAGATGAATTATCTTCACAACCTGCACACCTTCATTTTTCAGCTGCTTGTGTGCGTGCACTGTTGTGTCTTTTATGGCTTTGTTTTTATGGATGACACACAAAGAAACAGCAAGAAGGACGTTTTTCAACAGAAGCACACCACAGACAATAACTCACAAGCAAGTCAAATTTCAACTTTATTTATAAAATGTTGTGTCCCAAACATGTACATCCGTAGTAATTATTATAATCATGGCACAACAACATGACAACCAAATTCACTGCAAGGAAAACTCATTTGTTCCTGAATATATCCATCAATACAGCTCAAGGTTATACACACTCACACACACACACACACACACACATACACACACACACACACTGCAGCTGATGGAAGCAATAAAAAGGAAAATAAATAAATAATAGCATTTCTGTAAAAGGAACAGTTTCATGACTCAGAGAAGAAGCTTGGCAGGACACACTCATCGTCTTTCACAATGTATACGGCGACAAGCACTAACCACAGTTGATCCATATGACATGAATGCAGGATAATCGGCCTTAACTGGATGTTTTCTACAACAACAAGCCTACAAACAGGCACTTGGATTAAGGTATCATCTCCTGTTCCTGTTTCTGTTCCTGCCAAATTAATATACATCCTGGGGATGAGCAATAAGTATTCAACAACACACTGGATAAGTTGCCATCAGGCAGGTTTTGCACAACAAATTCCAGACTACAGGCTTAGAGTCTGGTGGCCGTTTAGGATAGGATATTGAATCAGGATATCTGAAGACTTATATTTATTCAGGCCTGTCAATCTCAAAAGACGCATCCATCCGGTAAACAGCGAAACATGCAGACACTCAAACAGCAAGAGAACAACCATGCTATGTAGAGGAAGTCTTCTGAGCAGGCAGCATCTGTGCCAGAGTGCTTCCCTTGCTGTCAGAGGTCAAGGTGGGGTTATCGCCTATCTCTGATAGGTGCAGCTGGCTGGCTCCATCCTGACAGGCAGGCGCAGCGTCGCCCCCGTGGCTGGAGCTGGACTTGTGAGAGGAGCTGGGGGAGCTGGTGGGGCTGAGCTGAACAGCCGTAGTGTCCTGGAGAGTGTGCTCACTTGTCTCCATCTCAAGCGCCACCGTCCCCATCCGCATCAGCCCCCACTTCTCACCCGCTTTGGCCTTGCGGGCTATGTGGGAGGGGGGTCTCCTGCTGACCACACAGCAGGCTGTGAAGAAAGCCAGGGCTATCAAGAGGAGAAGAGGACCTATGATGATTGGGGGGTTCCCTGTAGGGATGAAGGTGCCAAAGGCAAACGCTCCCACCAGGGTGATGTTGATGCCTGCCAGCATGATGCACAGGCCGCAGGCGCAGCACAGGGCCGGGGAGGGCAGGCTCTGGTGCCACGGAGCACGCTTCTTTTGGACCTTCTTGTGAGCAGATGGTCTGGAGGTTTTTTCAGGCAGCACCATGTCTCATGGAGAGCTCCAGGGGACCCAGAGAAGCTGGAGATCGGATGACTTACTGGTCCTTGAACTCATCACCTGAGAGAAAGAAATGGAGGTGAAGTGGCAGGAGAACAAAAGAAAATGACTCTGCAAACATTCACTATAAAAGTAACTTATAATGCACGAGGCAGCTTATTTCTGCTGATAATTATGAAGCACATTAGAAGCGACTACAAAAATCATTTCCCCGCTGCCAGACTCTCGCAGAAAAACCTGAGGCCACAGCATCGTTCTTCCTCCACTCACATCAGGTCGGACGCACGATCCGCCGCCCGACGCGCCGCTCAGGAGTCGCGGGAGTTGGACCCTCTCCCTCCGGCAGGTGAACGGAGGAGTGAGCTGCCGCTGCGCCGCTGCCCGCTCACCACAGGTTATAAGGAAGCTGGGCCACAGGAGGCGCTGTGGAGCTGCTGGAAACCAACGGTCCAATCAGGCTGGACCATGAGCTGATCCGAGCTTTGTCCTCTGACACAGTGGCAATAATCTGAGAGGCTGATGAGGATGCAAAGGAGGATACGGGATGAGGCTTGCACATCTGCACCTCCCTTTATTTCTTTTTTTCCCTTTAATCCATCATTAAATTAGGATAAAAGTATAAAAGTAGTCTTGCACCATCGCGGCCTCTCTCAGACAGATTCAGGTTTTCAGCAGCCAGATGCCATGAACACACTTCTCCACTCCTCTGCTTCTAAAGGAACAAGGACACAGCTTCTGTCAGAGCGATGTGATCTGGTCAGTGTGTGGGCAGGTTAATCACACCTTCCTCCTGAGCCTTCACCGTCCTCTCCCGTCCTCAAACAGAACAAAAAAAGACCTTCAAAGAAAAAGAGAAGCTGCAGAACTAAACCACATTTACTCCTAACTCCTGGATGACATCTCGCAGTGACTCAATCACAAGTAAACTGTTGTGTCAGCAGCATCACGCACATCAGACGAGAGACGATGTTAAGGATCTGTTTTTTGTGGGGTTTTTTTTAATGAGAACACAGCACGCCAGTGAAAATATGCTCCAGATTGAGTGCTTTTTCTGCATAAGATTTCAATTTCAATTTCAATAGGGCTATATAATTGCATACAAATTACTATATCTCATTTGATGCTATTACAAGTTAATGTGGGGAAACAAATAAGTGCTTTTATGATTCCTAATGGGAGTGAGGGGGCTTTACCATATAAAGTGGTTGTTTCCTAATGGGTGTATTCGCGCTGGGTAAATCTCAGTCAGTTCGTGCCAGCCTATGAAGTCCCTTAGTTGCTATAGGGATGGGGTGTCCATGGCAACAGTGTGAAATCAGGGGACATGTTGTTTGGCAAGAAACACATAAAATTAACAGAGTTTGGGGAAATAAGAAGTGATAGACTTTAACTGCCCCCCCCCCCCAATGCCATTCAAACACAGACTGGGCCCTCAATGAATGAAACAAACAAACAAAAAAATAAATTAACTATTTTGTGTTTAAAAAAAAAAAAAAAAAAGATCAAAATCTAAGAGTATACAACAGCAAATTGACCTCAGACAAGTTTTAGTTAGTCCATCATTCTTTCAATAGGCACATTCACAGAACCAATACATACAAAACTGAACAATATACAAATACTTGTATAAAAATAAATCCCTTCAGCCCCAGTGAGGAATCCTCTATCTCACTACCAAGTGTAACATCAGCTGTTCACAAAACCACTTTCAGTCTCTTCACCTACTGTACATACCACTATTACTACTGAAATTCTCCCATTTCATGTCATTCCGACTTAAAATAGCAGAGATATCAAATTAATAAGACATCTATTAAGAAACTAAAAAAAAGTCTTTTTGGGATGGTGTTTCTTTTGTTTTTTTAAACAGTACAAAACCTGCAAACACATGGTGCAAAAAAAAAAAAAAAAAAACCTGAGGTAATGCTTTGAGAAAAAAAAAAAATCTGTAGGTTTTAAATTCACATTGTTGGAGCAAACTGATTTCATTTAATATTGTCCCTTTAAACTAAATAAGTGACTTATTTTAAAGTACGTCAGTGCTACAGGTAGCTTGTGTTGGTATGAATGCTTGAAATAAAGAGAGATAAAGAGTCTGTTAAGAGGGTCTTCGCTAACCTTTTGTACCCATTCAGATTCATGCACTTCCTGTTAGCTGTCTATGTTCTTTAACACTCCAGACAGGACTAGAATGACAAATATGCAGGCAAAGTGGAGAAAACGCCTCCTCTAAGGGTCCTGTTTTATCATCTAAACCACATACATCCACACACATCAAATCACATACACATACATGCTTTAAAAAAATAAGACATATGATCCCTTTCCTCCAGTGAGTGAGAAGCAATTAGAAGCATTTCAATAAAATATTAATTAATTCACAGATGGAATAAGAAAAATAAAAGCTATTAGAATTATATAATATTGCATTAGGGCAGCAACAGCTGCATAACTGTGCTGAACCTACGTAATGCTCTGTTGTTAATGATATGTACTCACTGGATATTGTAATATAAATTGCTGGCTTTAAGAGCAGTTTCTGCTGTTTTAGGGTTATCATAAATATAAGAATTTCTAAAACCCAAAGCTTTTGTCAAACAAAAAAAAAAACCAAAAGACCATATTTAAAACTGAGGCAGCTTAAAATGACTCCTGGACAAATCTCAGGAGTTTCAACTATGTTTTCAATTAGGAAGCGGTAGCTGAGGATTAACTGTCCCCTTGGTGCTCAAACTCTGTCTATGTGATAAGATTACTGGCCATGGGAAAGAGTTTTAACACCAGGAACAGTTAGTCACTTCTGAGGATGTGTGGCTGATCCTACAAGGCTCCCTGTCAAAACAAAACACACACAGAAGGAGCAGGTAGAGGCTAAAAATCGGGGAAGGGGACGCTTGTCCCGGTCCTTCAGGCTGCAAGATCATCTGAAGTGGGTGCAAAGTCCCTGGTGCGTAGGGCGTTGGACTGCGCCCGTCTACGAGCCAGTCTTGAGTTGGAGGGAGGAGAAAGCCTCATGGAGCAAACGACCACTCCAATGTCCTCCTGCTGCTCGTCGTGCTGGGATAGCTGCCGGTTAAAGGCAATGGCTTCTGCTGCAAACTGGGTTAGGTCTTTTGTGCTGCTGTTCCTGAAGAACAGAAAAGACAGAGGAGGATTTGAGAGACAGTTTACTGTTACATACACACAAACCTGTTATATACACATTCCAATGGCACATTGAGTGAATGAGAACATGCAGAATGAAGACAGACAGAGGTTTTTGAACCAAACACGTGCTTTTCGTCTTGTTGCTGTATTGGTATTTTCTTGTGGCGCACTAAAGTTATTGTTTATCCTCAACAGTTTGGCATCTTGGTGACTCACAATCCACCCCACTGAAAGGAGAGGCACAGCAGAGGACATGATGATGCCTTTTCACTGTAATCTTGGTGCCATGAACTGATGCATCTTGGGCAGTCCCCCTTATTGATGCTGAGCTCATCATTGCACCTTTATTGAAGGTTTTTCCAGCCATTAGTACCAGCTGTAAGTCACAACAGTTAGATGCCACCTAAATACATTAATATCTGTTACATCTGCAGTTTCTATCTGGAGTGAGTATTAAGCCACAGTTATTCATGGCAGAGTTACTGTTCAGGTTCCTTTTAAATTGGGTTTAAATCTGAATTACTGCCATATAGGTCAATTCGCTTTTTGCTTTGACACCAAATCCTCCCCCATCGTTCAACTCCCTGTGATGCAACTCTTCTCTGTGGAAGCTCGGAGCAGACGCTTTTAGTTTATAATTGTAGCCTCTGACTAAGTATTGACAACTACTATTATACAAATTACAGTTTTTTATTTGATGAACGTGGGCGTTACCGCTGGTAAACGGAAATTATCCAAATGAAGATTAAGTAGGCAAACTTCAGCACATTGTCCAGAATCATTTTTGAAGTACAAAAAAGTAAAACTTTAAAAATAATTTCATGGGGGAGAGAAAAAAAAAAAAAAAAAAAAAAAAAACATGGCTGCATTGTTAATTCTATGTTTGCTCAGTGATAATTACAGATGATTATAGATCATTGCGATGACAAATAAAAACCCCACATTACGCAAGGAAGGATGACCACAGGATCATCAACATGTCCAAAATGGTTTCAAAAGTAACGTAAGAGACATCATCTGCTGCATTTATATTTGAAAGAAGACAGACAGGAGAAGACATGTTGGGGGGGATGAAATTACTAAATCTGATTGGCCTTGATTGTCACAACCCCTAACACCTTCACCTATAATGTATGATAATGTATTCTGTCTCTTTTCCAAGTGTGCCACAGGGATGCAAGGGCACAACAATACCAAAACACGCTCCTGCTTTAATCTGAAATTACTTATTTTAACATTCTCCAACTTTATTTGAAGTGCATCATTAACTTTGCAAGAATTTTGCCTCGACTTTCTAAACTCTGTCATACCTCTGTAGGACATGAGGAGTTGGAAGACCTCTCTCTGGAGCGTTCTGTAAAAAAACAAAAGACAAAAACAATAATTTACCTGAAATCACATCCTTAAGTAAAACAGAAATACAACTGGAAGACTTGCTTTGGTCTTGTATCAGACGAGATTACGGTATCAAGAACAATTCAGCTAGTCTAGTGCAAAGACGTAATGATACCCACCCCCTGCACCCAAGGGTGCTTGAGGACCTGAGCAGCACTCAGGCGCAGGGTGGCATCCCGGACCAACAGCTTGGATATGAGATCCTTGGCCCCTGCTGTGATGTGGGCCCAGTCCTTGTCTGGGAACTCATACTTGCCCTGCTGGATGCTCTCAAACAGGTTACTCTGAGAAGAGAGGATTACACAATATCCTGTGAAACTGGTCAGTTGTCAGTCTGTTGGTAATTTATCTGTGGTGAAGCAGAGGACAAGTGCCTGTAGGTGAATCATCTAAAATGAAGCATACATCAGTGTTTTTGAAAAACAGTTTACTGATGATTAAAGAGCAGGCTCTTTTTAAACGGGTGTGATTAAGCTGTTAACACCTTTTACACTGCCAGACAAGTTTGCCTTTGGACTAAGCACACCCAGACACAGGGGAGAAAGGTGGTTTGATCAGTAATTGTATGTTTTTAAAACTTATTTTGGGGCTCTAGCTCATTCTTGTAGACCTGAGCACTGTGTAGCTGCTGTGCTTCTGGTTTAACAGCAACGTGCTGAGCAGGTAACTGGTCTGTTTGCAGTGTTTTGTGCTCTTTAAAAGATGGAAAAGGGGCAAAACTTTTTCACCTTGTGTTTGTGCCCTTTTCCATTGATGAAAAAAGCCAGATATTAGTAGAGCCCCTTTTCCCCTTTTCCGCTGCTCAAAAAACCTGCTAAGACCTGTTAACATCAGGCTTTTGTCACAGTGGAAAAGGCTACAATCAACAGTCAGACAGTGTCAAATGATTCTGCAGTAGACAGATATTTATCAGCTCTAGCTCCAATTAGCATTGATGTAAACATGATTCATGGGTGAACCCGCTAATTTTCACTCCTTCTCTTACTGCAACATCTCAGAGCACAGACACAGACCTGTTACATGTGCAGCACTGCCATTAAGCCAGAAACAAAGGGGCTTCACCTTCCTCTGAGAGTGAGCTAAAGCTCTGTGAAGCTCTGGTTGAAGCATCTCACAGAGACGTCAAGGTTTTTTCAGAAGCACCAACCAAGAAATATAATGTGACAGATCCATCAAATCAGTTTGCACGGTGACTTTCTCCTGTGTCTGTGTGTGTGCTCTGATGACACTGCTCCTTGCACTTGTCTGTCCTCAGTCCAAACAGAAAGGCAAACTCCAACTACATTTGGTGTAAAAGGGGTATTAGTGGTTTTTTGTGGAAAGGATTTCAATACCTAAAAGACTAGAAGTAATCACAGAAATGAAATAAAGACCTAGTTTTTCAACACGTTTAAGGTCATTGCAAAACAAACACATTTCTTATGTCAAAGCTTTAAGTATCTTTGTTTCAGAGTGGTGACGGGAAGCATGCTGTACTTTTGTTCTGTAAATGAATTTTTATGATTGTGTAAAGTCAGAAGGACACTGAGTGAGTGCAGAAAGTGATTGGACAAACATACCTGACAGGTTCTGCAGGTTTCTCCCCGATCCCAGCCACAGTCAGTGCCACAGTGGCCTATGAAAGGGGGGCTGCCGCTCAGCAGGATGTAGAGAATGACCCCAAGGCTCCAAAGGTCACAGCGCTTGTCGTAGAAGGAGGCTTCATCTGTGAACACCTCCACTACTTCAGGAGCCATGTATTCAGCTGAGCCACACTAAGAGGAAAAAAATTAAAAAGGAGTAAAGTAACTATTATCCAATAGATCGATTCCCTTTGTGTATGTGATGTATTCAAAACTAGACTGTTACCGGTGTAGTAAGTTCTGGAGTCGTTATGGGTGTACAGGCACTGCTGAGCTTCACTCCACTTCCCAGGTCAAAATCACAGATCTTAACTGGCGATACCTGAATAGGAAAATGGAGGAAAAACATTATGATAGTGTTCTAGTATTATATTTTATATAGTGTACAGCTTTAGGAGTAACTAGTAACTAGTGTCCCACTAACAGCTTCCTGTCCTTTAATGACCACTTACCCGATCAGTGTATTCACAAAGAATGTTCTCCAACTTAAGGTCTCTATGGGCAATGCCTGTAGAAAAGCACATTTTCACCATGATCAAATGGAAAAGAAAAAAATCCACTGATTTTTAGGTCTTGATAGGTCTTGGATGTTTCAGCTCACTCTGTGTTTCTGGTTTAACAGCACAGTGCTGAGCAGGTGACCAGTCTGTTTGCAGTGTTTTGTGCTCTTTGAAAGATGAAAAAAGGGCAAAACTTGTTCGCCTAGGTCTTGTTTTTAAATCAATGTCAATTGGAGTCAATAAATACTAGAATCTACTGTAGAGTATTTTGACTTGCGTGTAAATGCATTTGTACTCTTTTCCATTGATGACAAAAGCCAGATATTAGTGGGTCTTAAGCACCTTTTCCACTGGTCTGCAACTGCAAGGACCCACTAACATCGGGCTTTTGTTGGCAATGGAAAAGGCTACAATTGACATTCAGACAGTGTCAAATGACTCACCTTTAGTGTGTAAGAAGTCAAGTGCTTGGGCAATGTCCCTGACCACCTTACTGGCCTCCAGCTCATCAAAGTGCTTGCGGTTCTGGATGTGTGTGAGAATGGAGCCTAAAAGAAGAGAAAAGTCACTAATGAGTCATCTGAAGCAACAATGTTGTGACATGTCACAACATTGAGACAGTCATTGATCCTTACCTCCACGCAGCTTTTCAAACACCAAATAAAAGCATGAGCTGTCTTCAAAGAATTGGATCAATTCCAAAATATTCCTGGAACAAGACATTTCAAGCTGGTCAGAATAAGTTTCACTCTGTTATTTTTTTTATTTAAACATTTTCGAATACATGCACTCACTTGTTTCCTTGACACTGGTAGAGCGTCTCCACTTCTCGAAAGACTCTGCTGCGGCTGTGCCCTGCACTTTTCTCTATGATCTTTGCAAACCAAAACAGACAGAACACTATTAGTTTCCTCAATAATAATTTAAACATTCTGATATCACACTTTTTAACTTAAAAGCCAACTTTGCATATATTATTTTCTCTCAAACAGTTAACAGTTTGTGCCTGTAAATGAGCATGCACCCCAGCTAAAGACTACAAAATATCCTCACCTTCACGGCAAACTCCTGCCCATTCTGCAGGCTTATGCATCCTTGAACTTTAGCATATGCTCCCTGACCAAGCACCTCATCTGTCAGCTTGTAGAGGTCTGGGAAAAAAGTAAATATGAGCATGTAGCAGGTATCTACCAAGTAGTGAAAAAAACCTTTTCCTTCTTATCCCCATGTCAATAATATGAGTTTTATTACCGTCAAAGGTGCCTGTGGAACTGTCTGTTGCCCTGGTTCTTTTCTTCTTCTTTCTTTTAGCTGCATCTGGGATGTTCACTGGCTGGCTTTTCTCAAAATCTCCTGTAAAACAAAGGAGTCCATATGGAAGCAAATTGAGCTTAAACAGCACAGACTTTTCCACTGCAATAGTTCTGTTCTGAATAGTAAAGCCACTGTACCCGATGGGACTTGGGAAAGGTGCTGCCTGCCCTCTGTGGAGATACCATTCTCCTGAGCTCCCCCACGGCTCTGCCCTACTTGGCCCAGTGCCAGGGAGTTACCCTGCAACAGAAACAGACCACATGTTAGGGGGGCAGAGGGAGGGAAAGCGCAGTCAGAGAGATCAGCTGGGGCTATGGTCGGGTAAGCTCGAGAAGGACCACATAATGTATTCTGTGTTGAAGGGGAAGAATAACCAGCAGGATAACACTGATAAATTCTCCTTTTACAAACTATAAGCCACTGTGAACATATGGTCATATAACCAATGTTACTGACTATCATCCCATTTGTCAACCTGCCAAAACAGAAGCCTGGTGAGAATACAGGAAACACCATGACAGGCCTTATCTCTCCCTGGATATTACCAGAAGTATTCACACAACCGTCACAAACAGCCACAGTGCGTGACTCATGCACTGTGTGATGAAACTTCTGTTTGAGTGTAGATAACCTTCACAGTGTGCATACAATTTTTCTGTCAGCTTGGTGGTATGTAACACACCATGTTACAGGAAGTTGGAGGTTTGAAAATCTCCAGTGATAACAGGTTCGTTCTTACCTGGAAGGCTTGCAACTCCGCCACCACGCTGTGCCTCACCATATCTGCCAACTGAGACAGCACATCACAAATATTCAGCAACTCTGGAACAAACTGCGTCAGCAGACACATAAATATACATGATGAAAGCCACACAGCTCCATCAGCCTTTGTGTGTTCAGTGTTTCTCCTCCTTATACTCTCTGGTTACAATTGAATTCGGTTTAGTTGCGGTTATTGATTGACAGATGCTTCAAGTCTGTGAAGTTAGTTAGCCTCCTGCTAAAGAAGAGGTTTGCTGTGTTCTTCTGCTTAAGACTATGACAGCTCGAAGTGATACTGATGGTATAAGCTATACACATATATCTTACTGCTAAAGTCGGTAGCTGTGTAAAGCCGAGCAACTAAAAATAGCCACGTCGTTAGTCCATGTTGTTCATGGGCATATTTATGGTCCGTCACCAAGAGGGAATAGTGTGTAAAAGATTGACCAGGTAATTATAAAAGCTACATTACGTATACGTAAACTGAAGAATACGGCGTTGTTATTGTCGTTAGCCCCAGCTAGCTAGATAGCAGAAGCCGTAGCTAGCATATTCTACGGTTTAACGTCCGTTAGCTGGTTCGTATTTAGACACCGGTGAGGCAGCGTTAAAGCAAAAATTGTAAATGCAAGAAAAGAAAGAAAAGGAAAAGCCTCTAACCTGGACTCTGTGTCCAAAGCGGCCAGATCCCGTCTGTCAAAGCCTCTGCCAGCTGATGTAAGCATCCATTGCTAGCTGAAATCCATCAGTCAGACAGCCAGTGACGCGAGAGGGCGGGAAAACATACCAACAGACGTTTGCCCCGCCCTCTTATACATGTCTCCTTCTCCTATTGGTCAAAAATAAGGCTATCGCTGATACGTCACTTGGGCTCACTCCCGGCCACACCCCCTCCACGTAGAGGGGATTTTTTTTGTGCATGATCATGAGCGTTTATTTACACATTTGTGTCAGGGCTCGGTTTTGGCAGATCAGCACTGGCTGGAGGAAGCAAGGCTGACGTCGCATACCTACAATATTTCATCATTGTGATTTTTTTGTCCATAGATTTTCCCCCTGATCTACATTTATGTGGGGAAATATTCCCTGTCTGTGGTCATTTTGGCCTGAAACTGTTTAGTTTTCAAGCCTCATTAGCAAATATGGGTCATAAATTCATATACATAATTGGTATTCATATTAATAATATGCTGTGTTTCCATCGGCTAAGTTATAGTGTTACCACTGTTAAACATAATAATGACAGTGTTTTTGTGCGTGCAAACAAATGAAACAATACAAGTCATTTTAAGACAGCATTTTTCAGTCCTTAGAACAATTTTGAATTAGAAAAACACATCAAATAATATATAAACTTTCATTCGGAAAAATGACTCAACACTGTATATCAAAACAAATATCATGGTCAGACATAAACATACATGCAGGAGTGAAGAAAAGGTATAAGTACAAGAGATGTAGTATTATAAAGCAATACAAAGTCCTATAATGATGGCATCACAGCACCATAATGACTTTAAGTAAGACCATCTTTCAGGGTGCAGTGCCAACAATTGTGGATACATAATAGGACCTTCCCAGTTATGCTTAGAAAACCACTCATGCAAATTTTTGTTAAATTGTTCTTTGTTTTGAGGGTTTTGAAGCTGGTGTTTTCTCACGAGGCTCAGGTAAAGTCAAAATGTAAACTCCTTTGTCCATGTAGTTTGGTTTAATTGCATATCTTCTCTGTCATCTCTTTCTGTAGGAGTAGAAAACAAAGGACATGTTTAACACATCAAGTTCCTATTGTATGAGCAGATGAATAGTTGTTAGGAAGTGCAATCTATGATTTATTATTGTTAGAAAGATATATATTCTTCCTATTGGACCCAAAAAATGACAGTAAAACAGCATTTGTTTAAAAGGTTTATCGTTTCTGTGGCATGTTGATGTAAAGTTCTCATCCTTATTTCACTTACACATCCCGAACAACACAAAGATGGTAACTCAAGCTCTATTCCCTATTAGCTCATAAGTAACAACAGTGTATTTGTAACTATACAAACTAAATCTCATTATGACTTGATTTATGTTGAAGTCACCAACATATTTTATGTAATTTGTTGCTTGAAACCAGACATATTTATGTAAAGCAGATTCTTCAGATTCTTTAATGACAGAAGATTTGTGAGGAAAATGATAATTGTTTTAGGGAGAACACAGTTCATGTGTTCACAGTAAGACTGAGGGATCGCGCAGCACATACAGCTTCAGGAGACACACAGACTTCCTTGTTTCTTGTGCTGCACATGTACACACTAGGAAAAATACACTGACACAAAGGTGAAATTCAGTCTCATCGAGCATGTTGCACAGCAAGGTTATAGACAACAGGACTGCTAGACTGCTTTCTGCTAGACCAACATGTCATGAGAATGATACTGACAGTGCCCCTATTGAAAACTTGCATCTGATCATTTTTTCTTCTGCTCCCTCTCACTTCACCCTGACACACTGAGGTCACACCATCATCTTACCAGGGGCTCCAGTTCAGAGTGATCGATGAGGTTGAACTCGGAGATGAAGTAGTAGTAGTGCTTGTAGCAGGTATTGATGTGGGCCTCTGCACCCATGCTGCAGATGCTGTCAAAGTGATGGATGTAAACATGCACAAAGACTCTGAAGAGACGGCTCAGGATCTTTTTGCACACCTGCTGGAAGTTCTTTGGGAAAGGTACACCTAGAGCAAAGAAGAAAGAGGTTTTACAGAAATGAAGAAACCACCACCCAATAACCGTTTGCTTGGCCCTAAAACAAAAACTTGTAATATTCTGTAATGTAAGTAATGTCATTTCTCTCCAACACAATCAATCTTTGAGTTAAGAATCAGATTTTTCTCTGACGAGATATTTCGATGAAAGGAAGTCATTTCAAAAACTGGTGGTGGACTGATAAATACAGACATTTATAGATACAAATATATTTTCTATAAATAGAAAAGTTTGTAGTCAAAAATATATTTTAAAAAAACACAATGTTTCCAATGCACAAAATCTCTGTCAGTTAAAATGTTTTGTGTTTAAAAACTAACAAAGGTGCAAGGTGAAATGTCATGATATTATTTGGCAAAATTATGTAAAACTAAACACTATTTTAAATTGCTAAGAGTACAATCGTTAGTATATTTATTGTCACAAAAACCAATTACATAAAATTGAGTTGTTCTAATAGAAGGGTAAAACTGGCTTAAACATTGTCAGTTGCAGGATCACTATGTTATTAATTAATTGTTGTGTTAGTAAAGCACCAAAGCTGCTGCTTTCTTAGAGGTCAAACGATTCCTTGAAGCTTACCCCATCTATGGAAGGAGGGGGTGTGCCAAACAAAAAAAAAAAGTTTGGTAACCATTGTGCTGGAGCACATTGTTCCAGGTCATGTGCTCACTCTATCTATCCAATTTTTATTTACTTCTGCTCAGGGCCATGGGAGGATTATGGACATATTGGGCAAACAGACAGAAAAGTAGGGAAACACCCTGCACAAACAACAAATAAACAGATAAAACCTGTTCATAACGATGGGAAAGTTTTTATAGCCTATAGACTTGACTTCTTTGGCTTGGTTTCAAACACAGTGCCATTTTGGCATCAGTGATAACCACTGTTCTACTGTGCCCCCCCAGCAGCTCACATCTCTATTATGCATGCAACTCTCACTTCTTGTTGATTGTCAAATCTGGACCTGAGATAAAATAACCAAATAGCCATTCATTCTCCACTAAATGTCAACCTTATTGTTTAATTAACCTCTGCTTGAACTTCATCCCATTTACGAGCTGGAGAGCAATGCAGCTCTCTAGGGTGACACTTCAGCACTGATCCAGCACAACATCAAGTGCAGGCAGCATTCAATCATGTATTAGGGTACACATCCAATAATGGCCTGATGCCTCCATTTGTAGACACCTCACACACACCTACTCTGGTGGGGAAGATGTCCTCATTATTAATGAGCGACTCTATCCAGTCCATCAGCAGGTTCATGTACTTGAGAGCGGGCAGCTTGGTTGGTTTCTTGTAGTCGTCACCGTCCTGCCATCTGTACTCATACCTCAGCCCCCCAGACATGATGGGACACGTGCGCTCGGTGCAGTACTCGCTCACCGTGCCATAGATCAGGTTGATCCTGTTAAAGAAATCCACCACATGCACAGCAATCCAGTCGTTGATATTCTCTCCTTCTGGGAGCTGAACCACTTTCCTGAGGTCCAAGCCAGACTTGAGTGAGGCCTGGGCCTTCTTGTAGAGTTCAAATCGCTGGGTGCCAGGCTCAAACCGCTTCCTTGGCCTGAATGTTCTGTCTTTGCTGAACACTTGTCCAAGACACAACGCCATTGACTTAGTTGTTTCCCCTGAGATAAGGGGAGAATGAGCTCTCCAGAATAATAATTAGTTTTTAGTTTGATAGAGTCTGGCCTTCCTGAGAGAGGGAACTAGCTGGTTTCAGCTCTGAAATTAGGCCACACAGGGGTCAGCGTCTGTTGTGCAAAGATAGCAGGGAGCTCTTGTTTTCAGATGGTGGGACGTCCCTGTGAAACAGAGCAACAAGAGAAGTCAGATTATTCCTTTCCAGTCAATTTACTGCTTTAGGCAAAAATTACCCCAAAAAAGTATATAAAGTGTATATATAACATCAGAGCTATAGTTATGAAACCATACATATCATTGTTGAATTATCCACAAAGAATTAGGCAATGCATCAAAATTCATAAATCAAACATTTTGGAGAGCTAGGTTATTAAAATGACTCATGTAGGCCAAAGTCTTTTTGCCCCATCCCCCCCCCCCCAAGAACAAACCAGTCAGTTCATCTCAAATAGTCCATTATTGCATCCACTGCTCTGTGTGACCAAACTGACCTCATCACAAGATTTTCAGTAGCACCCGGTGATAAAAATAGCTGAAACTAATAGTTTCAGTCATTTATGGCAAAAATCGGCCCACTCAAGTCAAGCATAAATGAGAAAATGAATGGCATGCTGTGACGCTATGGTCGAAACAGGATTTTAGAGGCATAGTGAGAGAAAATGTCAGTCCAACTCTTACTGCACAGAGACAATGGTGTAACTCTCATTCAGAAAATACTGGGTTTTATAAAAGTAGACGCTATAAAAGAGAAAGACTTTAAACTCTGGTGTAAAAAACAATGAACATGACAGCTGATGGAAAACAGACTGTCAGCCCTTCCCTTGGGAAATGAGTCTTGGGATATGAACATAACCAATAGATTACTGATGGTTATTAACCATCTGGCAGATAATACTCACTGATTAGGGGTGAGACCTCACTGAATGATTATGTGACCCAATGCCTTGATTGTTATGATAACAAAACAGGAATGTTAACATTTAAATATTAACTGAGCAGGTTATTATATACAACTAGGGTGCAGGGTCTCTTAAGAAATAAAGTCTCGGTACATTACAGATTTCGATGGGTTTCATTTCGTTATTACACCAGCTACTCTACTGAATCACCTGTTTCCATTCAGCACTTTGGCAGATTAAAACATATATTGCCTCCAGAGATTTGACAATGCAGTCACATTGAAGTGACCGTGGTTGCAACATGATACAATATCCGCATTTGTGTCCCAAGTCCCTTTTTGAACTGACGGTTTTAACATTTCCTGTGTTTGCCTCTGTGACACAAATTAGGAGAAGTTTCTGTCTCTGTACTATCACGTATCTGTACTTACATTGTAGACCAAACACTGATACGACTGTGTGTTGTGAACTTTAGTTGACTTAGAGTGACTCATTTCACAAAACTCACAATCCACAGACCCCTCATGCATTTGCTAAGCTCATAGTTTTGCTGGTTTCTCTTCACTGCTTAAGTCACCATTTGAGTAAATGTTTTTTAACTGAAGACAGTATTTGATATATGAGAGGGGTGATTTTATTTTCCACTAGCTTTCAGTCAGCCTGATCCCAGCTCAGTGCTCACCACTGGGGGAGCGTGAATACGTGGTCATGAGATAGCTCTAAATGTGTCCATAACAAAAGGACATATGGGGAAGGCTCAAAGTTATAGAGTTTCATTAATTTAAACTCTGGGAGACACAGTTTAAGCCAAACATTAAACATGGTCGTTCTTAGTTAAAGAGGACAGTGATGAGTTATATCCATCATCTGAAACAAAGTAACTTCAATTTTGATCACTTTAGGTTTGTCTGCATGCCTGAACAGCCTCAGCATGTCTGAAGCATGTCTGATCACGTACTGAGGTTGGCAGCTTCCCTGCATACTTTCATGGTTTTTATAATTTGTTTCTGACGCTGCAAACTGACAGAAGTCCTGAAGCAAAAATGAAAAAAAGAAAACAGTTGGTTCCACAAATAAGACTTTGCAGATCACAGTAACCAGACGCGACTGAAGAGACAGAGGGGGAATAAAAACAAGAGATTACTGAATGGAAAAAGCTGTCTGCACTGTACCTGGCTGAAGCGGCGGATCTGGGACAGGGTGGAAAGTGGTGGGAAGTTCAGGGAGGATTTGGGCGTCAGATCCCTTGACTTTAAACGCTCTGTGGAGGTTAGCTCCAGCTGCTCTGCCTCTTTCTTGCCTCCTCTGGATCTTCTCCCTCCTCTGCCGGCCACTAACAGACCGAGAGGCTCCAACTTCACTCGGCAGCAGGGACAACACAGTCAAGAGAGAAAAAGTTGTTTGGCTTCTCTTCCTGCTGATGATGTCACATCCTGACTTTGTCTACTGGGCCCTGCTGTTGGTGTCTATATCTGTGTGTGTGTGTGTGTGTGTGTGTGTGTGTGTGTATCTAGAGGTCCTATAAATTGAAAAAAAAGAAGGGCTGGAAAAGGTCTTTCCAAACCCCTTCTCAGCCCTCCCTCTTTTCCCTTTCTTCTCATCCTGTAGGCAGAGCCAGGCCCTCTGGTAAAGGTCCTGAGAAAACAACCCCTCCTTTTGAGCCACATATAGGACAGAAGGAGCAGCATGATCCCACAAATATTTCTGGATGTTTGGCAGTCCATGTTGCTCCTTTTTTTGTGAAGTCTCAATAACATATCATTTACATTCCTGGCCTTTTAGAGATATTGTAGTTGAACTCAAAGCTCACCCTAAAATAGAGAAAGAGCTATTCACCAAAAAATGTTTTTAAAGCATTGACAAGAATCTGCATTCAACCAAAGCGAGTATGCTTGACTGAAATGGTCCATTTCCCCATGCCCTTCAGGGCTGAGTGATAGCTGTTCCCATTGTCTAGAAGGTGAATGGGTGCCTTGAAAATGCAAAGGGTGTATTTTTTTTCTACTGTGTAATGAGACACAACCTGCAAGAAAAAAAGATGCCTGGACTCTTTGTGACATGATTCCCTCTAGTATGGGAGGGATAAAACTCACGGACAAAGGATTGGATAAATTCATAGCAAGTTTCAAATTGTTTTGCTGCTGTAGCATCAAGAATGATGTGATTTTTGTTTTTAAAAAAATCCAGATGCAAACGTTTAGTTGTGGGCATGCAAAAGTCTTGGTTGATATATAACTTTTTCTTAATTTAAGGAGGAACCATTGGAAAAGCCAACAGTACAGACTGCACAGAGCTCAAGTCTAGACATTTGGTTTTAGCATCAAGTTACAAGTTAAGCTGAGGTGGTGAGATTCCCAATTTTGGATTCAACTGTAGGACAGCATTAAGATATACATCACATTTTATTGCTACATTGACCTTTATCACATATATATATACAGGTTGTTACTATTGCTAAACTAGAGGGAGTCAACCCCATATCTCGACTTGTTGAGTTTAAATTGAGTGGTATCTTAAAGTTTTAAGTTAGAGATGATCAAGTGTTATTTGTGTTAAATTCAAAAATAATTAACATAATTCAATACTTAAAAGAAAGTTCAACAAAAAAGCATGAACAAAAAGAAATTATGATTAGCAGTAATACAGCAAGTCCACTTGGGGTCACCATGACAGTGCTTATGAATGATGTGTTATGATCATACTGTCTTTATCTTTGTAGGAAGCTCTTATACTGGTAAAAACGTTCATGGGACAAAAACATTTACATTTTAGACTACAGAAATAGCATATTTGACATGTTATATTAATAACTGTTGTTGAAAGTTCTAGTTGAAATGCTTAAAAGTTGGCACTTTTGGTCAAATATTACTGCAACAAAAGTGAATTGTTCAGTCAATTTAATTTTTAATTGTGTTAAAGTGCTGGAGTACTTGCTTTTGAGAACCATTAAAGTATTCACAAGTACATTTCTTTATGTCAGTCCATTCTCATGTTGTTCCACAGTTAAAGAACTTAATGACTCTGGATCAACCATCTGAATGCACCGACAATCTCGTAGAACCTTCAGGTTAAAAAGCTTGTGTGTTGGGCCATGTTCAAATTGAGCTGTTCATAAATTCAGCAAGCACAACATGAATGACAGCGTAGGAGGTTGGCAGGGATCGGTTTTCCCCCTGTGAGAAATTCCTTCATTCATTCCACAGACTAAAAGCTTTGCTTCAATGTTACAAGTACTTGATAGAAAAGTCAATGCCAAAAGTTTTTTTAATTTAATTTGTCTTTTAACTGTAGTGGAGTAAAAGTTGTAAGTTTACAAATAGATAACACTCAAGTAAAAAAATAATTCCTAAAAAATATGCTTAAGTACTTACTTAGTTACTGATCATATTTTGCATAATATATAAAGAAAGTAGAGTAAATAGAAGTGATCAGATTATACTGAAGAGTTTGAATGTTAACGCACATTATTAGCAGGAGCCTGCTTGGATTAGCTTGCCAAATAAAAAAACAAAACAAACAAACAAAAAAACTCAAATCCACAGGCGATATATGTGACAGATTAGTCCTTCCGCTGCCCTATGCCCTATTTCTGCTCTTAGTGCCACTGTCATCACGCAGAAATGTGACATAGGAGGAAGTGAAACCAGTTAGGCTTTCTTCCACCTTTGATCATCACTCAGCTTAGTTATTATTCACCAAAACCACGCTGCCTGTCGCTCTGAGCCCTCAAACCGGTCACACAGATTCAATGCAAAACCTCAAAATACGTTATTCAGTTGTACCTGAGGGTTTGTGGATGGTGATGTGCTTTATATTGAACCGAAAATACGTTTCTCCAGCACCTATTCTCAGTTTAAGATAAAAGTAAAATTTGAAAAAGACATTTTATGTATTTTTGTATATTATATTAGAAATACATATCTTAGAATATAGAATAGAATATAATAATATCTTAGAATATAATAGAATGAGACACTTTGAAAGCATTTTCTTGTCAGTTCAGCTTGTCTCTTCGTTAACAAGGAGAAGTTTTTTGTGTATTCCTGTCTTAAGTGTACCTAGTCACACCTTAGTGACAGTGGAGGACGAATGGTCCATTCTGGTTCAAAAGTTCTCCTGGTGGCCCCGGGTGAGAGAGGGCCCTGTACTTAAAGCAGCAGGTAGACAGTTTGCTACCTCGCAGGTGGATGATTTATGATCACGCAAAGCAGAGCAGGTGTCTGACACACTGTTCTACAACTTTGCTGTAGGCTCCTGACCTTGTCCGTTTGATCGTAACGGGGGAAGCTCGCCATTAGGAGTGGTGTCACACAAAACATTTGAGCATCCATCCATCTCAAGTTAATAGGCTGCAAGCATGGCAGCCTTCTTTTTCCCCAGTTTAAAGTGTGTTACATAAACTGACACATACCTGAGCTGAGGTATGGTTTTTACAGTTAAGCCTGCATGTAAAACATCTCGCTGCTGGCATATACGAGCACACTTTTTATCTTTACTGGGGCTCTGAGTCTGTCATTCATTGATTTGAAGCCTGAATAAAAGGCAGAATGATAACAGAGCTGTGTAAATAAGGCCACTCTCTCATCCCCCAGTGTGACTAGTGGAGGATGAACACTGTTAAGAGGAAAAACAAACAGAAGCAGGTAGGCCAGGTGTGCTGCTAGGGCCTTATTTCACTATGACTATAGATGGGGTTTGTTTTACCATGAAACATTTTATTATTTGTCATCATATATATATATATTATTTATTTTATTTATTTATTTATTTGCATAAGCTGATTCCAACAACTAACCTGGAGTCTTGCATATTTTATTTATTGTCATTCCTGCTTAGTTTTTGCAGTGATTTAATGCTCTGCCGTTCAAAAACCAGTCTCGCTTTTCCCAGCAGGAAGATCAATGTTCATCACCGACACTCTAAGAATATATCCGGCCGCATATGCTGATTTATATTAGATCTAATTTCTCCTCCACAGACAGGGAGAGCATCACTTCACCGACTTACAGCTCAAAGTGCTGATTGACGTCGGGCCGAGGACGATACAGTCGATTACGTCCATAACAGGCGACCAACTCGCAGCGGAGCAGAAACGTGACTCCACCTTTTTTCTTTTTTTTCCCCCCCCAGCTCCATCAAAGGGTTGGGTCAGGAGGAGGAAGATTTAAGCGTCGAGGAAGAGGAAGCAGCGCTGACTCCTCCAGACACGCGCTGGGCCACATTATCGGCCTGCTTCTTTTTTTTCCCGCCCCCCTCGACGCAGTCTGCGTGGTTTCCTTCGGCACAAGTGAGTAGAAAAACCCTCCTGCAAACGCTTTCACTAAATTTAAGAGTTAACGGTGGGGGGAAAGAAATGTTGGCTTCCCGCGTCGACGAGCTTTTACTTACTTTCAGGTGCGGGGCGGGGGGAGGAGGAGGAGGAGGAAGAGGAGGGGTGGTCGTTATTGGGGGGGCGCGCGCTGTTTCCGTCTTATTAATATTAATATAAACAGGTGGTTTTAGTTTGTTGTTTATCCTTATAACTATAATATCTTTAAACTTAAAAGAAGAACAGGTTTTGGTTTTCACCCTTGACCCCCTGTCAGGTGAAAAAAAAAAAAAATGCGTGTCTCTTGAAAACGTGTGATAAGAGACCATTTGCATACCAATCACTGATGTGTGTGTGTGTGTGCGCGCGCGTGTGTCTCATCATTTGCACCTGTGCTGTGGACAAAGGGCTCATTGACAGCCTGAGCACAGTGGCTATTGTTTGCTCTGTCCTTTGAAGGCTGGAGGTATTGTTGACTGTCGGCTGTTTGTCCCTTGAAGCTGTCAAACATCTTACTGGAAGTGATGAGGAGAATAAACCTGTGTGTGTGTGTGTGTGTGTGTGTGTGTGTGTGTGTGTGTGTGTGTGTGTGTGTGTGTGTGTCTGTCCATGTCCATCTAACGGGCTGCATATGAGTAATGGAAAATGTAGTTTCACTTTAGTGGATCACAGGAACTAAAACATACCAGCAGATCAAATGTTATAACGGTGTCTAACGGTTTAAGTCCGGGTGGATCCCTCTCGTGCTCAGTTGTACATGTTCAGGTTTATCACTGAGAGGATAAAAACATTTTCATTTCATTTTCAGATGCAACAGTCTTCCCTTTTCTTTTTCTTTGCTAGTGTCTGTGCAGTTACTGGGGTAATTAACGTGGTCAACTAACTATTGGAGTTAAATCACGTTGGGATCAGTTGTAACTCAACTTGAACTTGACCTGCTCTTGAGTTAAAGTCAGTCAGGTTAAAAGAAGAAACAAACTAAGCGTGTTTGATTATGGAAAAATGGGAAATGGAACGGAAATGTTTTGTTTTCAGTGTGGAGCCTGTGTTATGAGTCACTGGAGAGGTGTTGGAAAGGTCAATAGAGTCACAGGGTTAATACAGCTATATGATGAGACCCATTTTAATGGTATTGCCACATAAATAAATAAATATAATATATATTTGTATATATATATAATAAAATATATTTGACTAATTGAAGAGAGGTTTGACTTTGTCTTTGTGAACCATAATGCAAGAGTCAATATGAACACCAACATGTAAAATCAATATAATGTTCTTGATAAAGTGCTGATAAGTTTTGTCACGCACCCCTACAGCTGACAGAGGAAAAAGTGCACATTTGAGGAACAGATACTGTGGAGGCTAAAAACACTTAAAATGTTTGCAGTGTTGGAGCTGACGCACGCTGTGTTTGGTTAACATCATGCATGTGGCTAATTGTCGCATTAGCAAATTTTGGATTTTGAGGGCACTTTATGTAATACAGCTGTAACTGTTTCTCACTGACAAGATGGGCTACTTGGCTGTTTACAAAAAGTAGCAAACCCCTGAGATACACATGGTTTGGGCCTCATTGATTCTTTTGCTCCCAGGTGATGGTCTCTTGAGATATATTATGGATTTCTAACCGTGTAGACATGTAAACATTAGCTGTAACTAACGACTGTGGGACGGAGACAAAGGGCCTCAAGGTCAACCAGCCTAGGTGTATCTCATATGCAAACACTGCAACAGCATTGTGACTGTTAACGCCTCAAGGTTGCATATTGTTATCGCTTCATCGGCCCCCAGAGTCAACAGCCCTTACTGAAGCACTTGCATGTAAGAGGCAAGCAGAACTGGTATGTAAAGCAAAAGTCTCATTCAGTAGAAATGGACAACAAGACTCTTGCAGGGCTGAGTTGAGCTGGGGTAGTTGATCAGTTTTCTCCTGTCGGTCACTTAGCAGCTGCAGTAGAAGTGCTTTGCTCGGTCGAGGAAAATGTTAGTCATTTACTTTCCCTTACCACATATTCCCAACCAGCCTGGTGTTCAAGGGATCCTTGTCAAAACACAGTTTACTTCTCAGTGACCTAATTCTCCAAGGCGTGATAGAGTCACTAATAACTGACGGTTTCTGCACCTGACTTTCCACAACGTCTTCTTCCGTGCCCCCCAGGCTGTTTGTACATCGTTTTGAGCTCTAGATGGAGACCAGGGGCTTCATAATGAGTTTTAGGCAAACTGTACAACTGTTGCGCTTTACTTGGTGTCAGTTGACTTGGGGCCCATGTTTGCTTTGTAGGGTAAATAAATTATTTAAATCCTGTTACTCAGTGAGGCAAAAAGTAATGTTGTCCTTGTATTTGATGTCCCTTGTTAATGGATAGAAGCTGCTTTAAGTGACGCTGACATGTTTGCATGCAAGAAGGTGAAAAAAACAAACAGTCTGAACTCTTTTGAACAGAATGGGCCTTTGTTGATATTTTAGGACTCTGTTTGTTTTATGAAGTCGTCTTCCTGTTGGTGGGGAAGCCTCTGTACCTGACATTCAGTACATTTGGGCCAGCATTACAAATTGAAGATAAATTATGCTTTTATCACAGTTTTATCGCAGTTTTTAGTTAGAAACATAATGTGTAGATATTTGCTCAAGCAGCTTTTAAACCCACCCAGATCTCTGATTAAATCCTTCTGGCTGTGGTGAGTGAAGTGTGTAGTGTGATTGGGGTGTGGCCAGAGTTTCAACGTGATACAGTTTGAACTCGCCTGAACCTGATGCAGCTGTAGTCTCTTACTACTACAGCACATGCCTCAGTGTGAATTTACCCTTTGCATCTGCTTTTTAGTGGCTGTGAGAATAAATTCTTTCTTCTACAGCTAGTCCAAGGACAAGCTATATATAGACTTGAAGCCTATGTATAGCAAATAAAACAATGACATGCTGTTTGACATAACAAACATGCACCAGTTCGATTTGGTACAATTAAATTATAAAATAGCTGGAATGTGGCTGAACTTGTTGTTGTTGAAACAGTGCAAGCATAAGGAGAAAAGTCAGTTTTTGCAGCCAGCCTGTTGTAAGCACTGGCTTTGTTATAGCTTGAATATGTCATTGTAGCCTTAGATGACTGGTTATATATTTAGACCAGCATGCTCAGAAAGGTCACTACAACTTTTGGTGTGTTTTTAGTTTTATCATTGACTACCTTTTTTTTTTTTTTTTTTTTGTTCCATAGTTGTTAATGGATTTCACAGACACTAAGCAGTATCAGATTTTTGGGAAACTAGGTCAGATTATGACAAAAAGGGTTAGAGTTACAGTTATTGTGAAAAAGATTCTGCCTAGGAGACAATGGCAACTGGCTTTTGGTTTGCCTCTGTCTGTGTCCTAACAGTCATATCAGGAAGTTGCTCGTGTCTTACCACAGTTTTCAAGCGTTATGTTTACAAATTTGAAACAGTCAAGTGGAAGTTCTTGTCATAGTAGTGTTTAGATATTCTTGACAGACAAGGAGACTGTCATTCCAGTCATGGTGGAGTTCTTGCATAACACCAACTTGTCTACCTGGTGTGTTTTACAATTGCCACATCTGTCAAGTCTGAAGTTGCTTTGTTGACAAGTTTTAGCACACTCTCATTTGGATGCCTAAGGACACGCCTATTTTGGGAAAAGGGGAGGGCACAGTAAAGTTTCGTGCAAACAAATTGTTTGCATTAAAAAATTTCAGTTTTTTGTGTCATTTCAGGTGGCAATGCCAATGATAGTTTTACATATGACTATAATTGCGTGGGGGGTTGATGACTTTTTGTTTGACTCCTTTTTGTTAAGCCCAGTTAATTTTTCCTTTTGTAGTTATGGGTTTGGTTGGAAATCCCTCTCAGATTAGTAAAATACTTTACAGACAGCTCCAGTCAAAACTAGTCAGTTTTTGCACAGATCTTGTTTATTGTCATTGTCAAGTGGTTATTATAACATTGTACCATGCAAGTCTTATTGCTGAGACCTCAGAACCCAGATGTTTGTATGAGAAGTCAGAGGGGACAAGAAATGCGAGCAGAAAGATGCTCATAGGAGCATACAGGATTATTTGGAAGAGGTTGGTAGAGGTATGCACATAAAGTTACAACCCAAACAATCCACTGTGTACATTCATCAGTTTACAGAAGAGCTCAACTTTGACCTGTAGTACTTTCCATGGCTGTGTGATATGCACATAGTTTTCTTAGCAGTGAGAAACCTTTGAAGAAATTATAGGTATGTTCACCTGTAGTCTTGCCTCAATTTACAGGCAGAAAAAAATGTCTGAACAATCACATTTCTAGCTGTTTGACTTAATTGTGATGTTTCAACCTTACATATTGGCAGTGACTTTGAGCGTAATCTTATAATGATAGAAATGGTGGCCAAACTTGCTAAAAGAAAATAAGACACAAGCTGTTCAGTCTCAACAAACTGATTTCTTTGCTGTTTGCGTTTCTGGAAATAATCCAAGGGATACACCACACAAATTCAATTTCCCTATTTCCGCCTGCACCAGCCGAGGTGCAGTCATTTCTGCACCATGTGCATCAGCTTGAGCTTCTTCGAAACAACGCAATACCACTATTGTTGTGTGGGAAGTTCCAGAAATTGGAGTCGTTGGTGGGTGAGACCTGCAGGGGGGACAGAGAGAGAGAGGGGGGCGGCGGGGGGGGGGGGCATAATGAGAATGAGACTGGTATTGAAGTGGTGTCAGTCTTGTCTGGGTATTTGCAGGTAGGGGTGATACTACTCCCCCACCACCGCCTACACACACACATCCAAACACAATGACGAGAAGATGGTGTAACATGTCAGTCCTGAATCAAGTTCGGCAACATTCTTGTGTCCTTGGTTGTGTTGAGTGGGTTAAAGTTACTATGGAGTAAGCATTGGGATGTTAGTTTGTTTTACTAGTGTACTAAAAATGGAAGCATTGTGCTCAGCCTGTTTACCATCAAGTCACGTGTGTTCATTTTTTTTTTTCTAATCAAACCACAAATCAATATAATCTGAGAGAGATCAGATCTTTAGACGAAGGACATTTATAACAAACTCTTAATTCGCGTATGCAACTTACAATACAATTTCACTGACGCATGCATTTTATACTCAGATGTGACAAAAGATTGACACACAACAGAGATGCTATGCAGAGTTCATCCTTAAATGGAGGCATGCCGTGAAGATTGTTTATAGATTGAAGTTGGTTGGTGAACTTTAACACAATTAATTTCATGCATTAGAAAGCATGTAGTTATGTGAAATTAATTACTGCCTTAAGATGTCACTACAAATTACTAGACTCATGTTGGTGTTCAATGATACATTTATTGAAAAAATATAAAAATTACATTTTAGATTTAAAAACCTAAAGGATTTAATCCTGATTTGAGTTATGAAAATATAAAGTTTTTTATTAAAGAAGATCAGCTGACGATAAAATGATGTTATTGCATTTGTGCATCCTCAAGTTCACACTCAATCACATTGTGCTGAAGACCCTACATAGGTCAGACCAGTGAAGTTGTTGTGCACAGTAGTTGCTGAAGTATTGGCATTTCCTGTTTTGCAGCAACTACATCTTAGGACTTACCTACACATGAGGTGGGCATCTTTGGAATGAATTTGATCTTGCCCCCCCCCCCCCCCCCCTTTTTTTTTTTTTTTTTTTTTTAATAAATAAATAAAAAGTCTTAATGACAAAGTAGCAGGATGAGGTTAAGTTGAAGTTGTCATTTTTTTTTCTCAGTTATCTCGGGACCCATTTATGTTATCCTTATCTGGACCAGGAAGACCTTGTCTCTAGGTGACACTGTCTCTGGGGGACAGGAAGAACACACTGACGTATGCCTTTTGTTTTCTCTTGAGAGTTTGTCATCACGCTGGCTTGTGTGGAATGTATGTCGCTGCTATGTGAGACTAGGATCCATATATGATGTTTATCAGGTTGTGTTGACCTGTTACAAAGAAAATCTGTTATGGTAAACATAACCATGACTCTACTCCAGACAGTTGTTAGTTCTGACCCAAACCACCTATTTATTAATGGCGGTTTGTTTTAGGGTGGTTTGACTCACACCATGGAGTTTGGCATTATTTACTTCTCAGAACAGATTGAACCCTGGCTCATCCTCTTCACTCTGCTCTGGAGGTTTTTCACATCGCATAGTTTGACCAGAGATTCGTACAATGACAAGATCTTGGCAGCAAAGTCGCACTCCTCACAGCAGTGTGTCACATGTTGGCAGAAATTCCTGTGCTCCTTGCTAAAATGCATCAGCTGCACATATTCCTCCACTTGCACTTCTCCCAGTTAACAAACCATCCAGTGGATTATAATGCTTTGGTTTGCCAAGATTCAGTAGTTCAGAATTCAGATTTAGACTGTGTCAAACGCATGTTAAATCCTCATCAAGTACAGTTTAATTGATTTAAATGTAGTTCTTCAATATGAAATTATAGATTTGTGGTCACCAGTTCTTAGTGTAGTGAATAGGCTTGTAGTCTAAAATTGGCAGATGCAGCTTACTTGGCTCGGAAACAACAGGGTGTATCTGCAGCACACGTGTAGTCTGGAATTTTACTGACTGCTCCTGAAGGATGTGTAATTGACTTTTTAAAAATTTAAAGGTTTACACACTACACCACTGCTGAAGCATCAGCAAAATTGAATCCGTATCAAGTACTAAACTCTAATGTCTCTATGCAGTAGCTAATGAAATTTTGGGCTAATATGAAGTCAAAGCAATATTCCTATGGTCCCAGATTAAATATTTTTTATTAATTGATTAAAGAGCTTTTACTTTTGTGTTTCAACGATTAAATACACGTAATACCAAATAATTGAGACTTTTGTCAGTCCACGTAAGTGATTGTGTTTGTTTGATGAATCCTCTTTGAATCAAACTTTGGCATTTTTGATGACTATCACATTTCAGAAGTCGGCCATATCAGCAGTCGGGTTAAACAGCTAAGTTTGTAAACCATTGGCATGCCCACATCTTTCCGCCCTCTGTCTGTGGCCATGCTTACTTTGCAAGCTGGGTAGGGTGTTGGTTTCACAGCACTAGATGACTATCATATTTTCGATGGCTCTGTTAGTGATTACAACAGAGAGGGATGATCTATTTTGTTGTCAGGTGTGCTTCAGTATTTGGAGGAGGGGCTAAAATGAGTGGAGTGCTGCCACCACCACCACCCCTCTCCCCACCTACCCTCAGGGCCAGGTGACAGGTAAAACCAGCCGAGTCAGTCAGATGAAGGGCAACACTCAAGAGGGTATTTACTATGACAAGATCACCTTTGCAAGAGTTTCAGATTATACAGACAGTGAGGGTTTCGTGCATGAATTTCACATACTAGCCTTCCAAAGCTAAATTCGGAGAGCCCGGTCTAGCTTAGCACAGCTGTCTTCTGTTGGTCTAAAAAAACTAAACGCTGCCCTGCAGACTCAAAACACATGTGCAACAAGTCTCCAAATCTCAATATTCTGTGTAGTTTTGATGAGGACACATTGATAACTCATCATTTTCACAAATCTGAAGAAACAATGAGTTAAAACTGCAGAGTTGCCCATACCTTTCTGCCTTCACTGCTCCAGTAGAAGAGCATGTAGCAACTATGAAGTATGTTATTGTTACTAATGAATGTTTTATTCCTCTGAATCTTCTGGGCGTGACAGAGAAAGCAGTGTAAGTGATTTCCTATCGGGGGGCGGGGGGATGAAATCTCCTCACACACTTGCACAAAAGAATTCTAAACATTATCGTATGAGTCATCTCTTCCCTTTGCAGCAATAGTTTTTGTCTGTCATTAGCTTCACTATCCAACCCTGAGTAAACATGAAGGTTTTATGATGCTTCTCTAACTGTGGGGCTTGAGTGTGCTTTTTATTCTCTACTCTAGGCCATTATGTTGTGCTCATGTAGTTGCCAGTAAACCGGACACATATGGTCCGTCTTAAAAGTTTATGAATCAAGCGTCTGGTAGATCTGTGCCCTATATTAAGCACTTATATTTTTTATAATTGTAAATGTACACAAAGCAAAGTTAAAATAATGTTTGGCAAGATTTTAAAATGTTTCTGACAAGCCGGAAAGGAAGGGAGGGCAGGGGGTTCGCACACTTAAATATCCCCCAGGTATAAATAAATACACAAGTTAGCATCTACTACTTGACTTGTTTTTTTTTTTTTTTTTTTAAGTCATGATTTATTAATTTATTGTCCCACAACCACAGAAAAAGCAATGGAAGCTAGTTTTGCTTTATGGGTGTTGGCCGGGTAGAGAGCCAGTAACAGCGTAACAATGCCCCCCTTCATGATAACAGAGTCTCCACTGATTTCTCGCCCGCTGCCTGTGAATAATATTATCAGCCCACCCCCGAGAGAAAACTTACAGGGCGACTCCAGAGTGTGTGTGTGTGTGTGTGTGTGTGTGTGTGTGTGTGTGTGTGTGTGTGTGTGTGTNTGAAAAAAACAAAAAACAAGGGGGGGACTTGACTTGTTGAAAACAGGGCGTCGGTCTCCAAAGTAGTTAAATTTTTATTGAGGTGTGTGGGGTTTTTTTTTTTTTTTGGTGTGGGTTTAAATAGGGGCCATCTCACTCTCACCCCAGTTGTACTCTCTTGGACACAGTGTTCGCTCTCTCTCTCTCTCTCTCTCTCGCTCTCTCTCTCTGGCTCTGCCTCTTCCCTCCCTCTCCTTCTGTGAGCTGGTTATTCATCCACTGTGTGAGTCAGGGAGGGTGGGGATTTGGAAGACTGCTGTACCAGTCACACTTTATCAGTTTACTTTCTCATTCCCTTACCCCATCTCTCCCTCTCTCTGTCTGCCTTTCTCTCCCTGTGCTGCTGTTTTCTTCTTTGCTGCTGCCACCCCCGCCCGCCTGCCCTTATAGTTTACGAAGAGGCTTTGCCGTGCTGTGAACAAGGAGTCTCTTTGGCTTTTGATGATTTTAAGGGGAAAATCTCAGTCTCAGCAAGGTAAGTTGCTCAATGTCATGTAGAAGGTGAACTAACTTGTGTGTGGTGTTTGCCCACATGTTGAGCAGCTCTGGGTATTTTTTTTTTTTCTTCAATAGGTTTCTGTTCTCTTGGTGTTTTGAGGCTGTTCTGTTTACAATGTCTTTTTTTTTTTTTTATACAAGTGTGTATTAAGTAACGGGTTCCTAGTTACACCTCTTTTTTTTTTCTTTCCTTCATCTCGGTTATAGTTGTTCATCATTAACTCCTACCGCGTGAGTGTGAGCTCCCTTTTTCCATCTCTATGATTCATTGACATGACTCTCATAGGAAATGTCCCCCCTCCCTTTCCACTGTGCTGTGTCTCCTTGGTAGTCCACCTTGTTGGCCAGGTTGGCCGGGTGGTTGTGGTGGGATATAAAGAGGGAATGAATTTGTTTGACTTAGTTTGGTCACAAGAGTAGATGGTTAAATCATAGGACTGCAGATGATGGTGGTGCTTCAGTGGTCATGTGTCTGCAGCTAAATTGCATCACTGTCATGGGAATAACGTGGGAAACACTTTTTGGCCCTCTCACAGTTATGAGGAAGTTCCTGTCCTCTTGTGAAATTAATACAATTATTGCTGCTTTAACTGAAGATCAATGACCACTGAACAACTGAGACCTGTATTTGTTTTTTTTTGTTTGTTTGTTTGTTTTTTTCTTTCCCATCAGTATAAATTATATGGTAATGCACACACTTTTAACTGGTAAAGATCAGGAGCAGTGATGTGGTGTCATGTTTGAGTTCACTGGTGTCCAAATACAATAAGTGGTGAAAGTGT
Source organism: Rachycentron canadum (assembly GCA_038496675.1). NCBI lineage: Eukaryota > Metazoa > Chordata > Actinopteri > Carangiformes > Rachycentridae > Rachycentron > Rachycentron canadum. The sequence continues at coordinate 18,040,932 of CM076656.1, read as the reverse complement.
AATGTCCAGAGCAGTGAAGTGCTGTAACTGCTGTTGGTTGTTCTTGTGAATGGGTTTTGTGGTTTCACTGAGCTGGAGTGGTAGGGGCTTCATTTTGGTTTTTCTTGGAACTTCTCTCTTCATTTGGGTCTCAGGATACGAGATACTGTTTCCTATTTTTTCTTGTTAGTGTTGTCATGATCATAAGACCATCTCCCTGACTCACACAATCAGTTGTATTATAAAAATAAAATCCCACTGGATCACATGATGCATGTTCATACAGTATTTTGAACATGAAGACTAGGAAATTTGGACTTATATTCTAAAGCCAAACCTACACATTATTATGCAATTTTGATTTCACACATTGTGCACTGTCGGTGTCAGCAAAATGAGAAGAATGGCACAAACTATTGAAATGACCAACATACCTGGTAATAAAGGGAGACTTTTGGCTTTAAGAACTCCTTAAAATTTCCACTGAAAGCAAATAATGTAACTCCAATTTACGCCATGTGATAAGATCAAACAGATCAGGTTGGTGATAACGTCTTGGTTATTGTAACACAGTGACCTTGGATTGTGTAGTGGCAGAGTATGATCTGATCAATTTAACTGTTCAGCATTTTTCCTCAGAACAAGAAAGACTCTGCACTACAGACATGATGGTACTCTTGTTGAAATGTGAGGCGCCTGACCAAATGCCTCATCGTCGGTTCAAAAACAACCACAGCTTTTTGTGTAAGAGTTTTCTGAAATGTGATGTATCTGATCTGTTATACAACACCGTTTCAATTTTCACCTTGTCAGCGAGAGGAAGTTAGTCAGTAGAATCAAGTGCATCTCTCAGGAATTGCCCTGGAATTCCGGACTCACTCGCCTGGAAGCTTAACAAGAAGATTTTCCAGAAAGATACAGTGGTGTTGACATAGCCCTGTGGTTCACTATTGAAAGAGCCCCGAGGTGAACAAAACAGCAGGGGGTAACTACAAAAACGAAGAGGACTGTCTAGTTTGTGAGAGAGAAACTGTTTATCGCTGTATCCGAATCATTTTCAACTCTCATTCAATGGGTTCACAAAATTAATGGCACTTTTCCATTAAATGTAAAATGAATTTAGATCATTTGTTTGTTTGTTTTGTTTTGTTTTGTTTTTTGTTTTTTTAAAAAATCATTTTCCCTTTGTGATTAGAACAGGAGGAAAAAGCATCAAGGAAAGGTTTGTAATCAGATTACATTATATTTCGAGCCAATTGGTTTGTGCAAAAAGGGCTCATTTTATATTTTTCCAGTTTGTTTCTAATGATGTGAGATGTTTAACATTCATTCCCTTGAAGTCAGTTGCAGGCTGAAATGGCCTGGAAAATGAATATCCCATATCTGATTTCTGACATTTCCTCCTATTACATTTCCGGTCTACACACATCCTGTGGTAATGACGCATTTTAAAACTGATACTAAAAGCAGGTTGACATCCTTAAAGCTAGACCCAGTTATTTATTAACACTGCCTATAAGGAGTAAATCTCTAGAGTAAAGTAAATCTCTCTTTACAACTTTTTGCCATCTGTCTGAGCTCGGCTCCCTGCCCTTCATTCCACAGCCTGAAATTATTAGCTTTTAATTATATTAGCTCAAGGAGGGCTGGACTTTAGTCCTTGGGCAGTGAAAACTCAATATTGTAGATTGTACATCAAACAATGGCTCCCTCTGGGTCCAGTGTGTTGAGAGGAGACCGCACCCTGTGTGTCCTCTACTTTGCAACTACAGTTTACACTTGATATGGTTAGCCTTTGTCAACAGAAATCTGCAGGTCTGAAAACCATAGCAACATTCCTGTGTGCAGAGCTGCATGTCACAGCACTTTCCATTAGCAAAATGCTTCTCCGTGTTTGTTGTTGAGCAGACTGATTCAGTTTACAGTGGCAGTCTTCCAGTAAATGTAGTTGCCACATAATGAGAAGGAACACTTCTTGTTAGCTTAAGGAACTGGGATATGTGTGTCAGGGTTCAGCAGCTTGTTTTATGTTGAGTGATCAGCAGCTTTCCCTTTTTTCTGCTCGGTTCATTTAAGGAGAGCAGTCTGGATATTGTGACTCCTACACATGAACGGCTTGTGGAGTGCCGCCTTACTGTGGGATGAGGGATGTCCCTCTCAGTTCCCGTAGCACCTCCTCTCTGATATCAGGCCATGTCTGATGAGTGGCTGAAGCCAGGGCAAAGCATCCTGGGATTTTTAGGTGGGAGTGTTTGTTTGGTGAGGGCTGAACTTCCCTGTCCCTGTCCTTGTAATTGTATTTCAGTCTGGCTGAATCAGGAAATACCACAAATTTCTCTTCCTTAAAGGCATTTGTGGCGAAACACAAGCAATAGTTGTGCACGTGTTCATGTAATTCACTCTTGCAGGAGAACACTTGAATTTGCTGAATTTTGTTTCTCACTGTCTCTGAAAATTGTAGTGCAGATAAAGAACTTGCACAATAATGAATTTTCACAGAAAATGAAGACTGAATAGGGAAGTAGGTTGGTACATTTTCAGTTACTAAATGCATCAGGATGTGTCCATAAAGAGTGGCCTTCCTCTTTGACGCGCAACAAAATATTGTTTTCTTGAGCTGTATTGACATTTCATCCATTGAATTGCAGCTGGAAGGTTTGCTGCCGTGCTTGGCTTTGATGAGCCGAAACTAACAATAACTGACAGTTTTATTTTTTTCGCAGGTAATTTGGTTATAACAATACAAGATGGTCAAAATGCTTCAAGAGATTCAGGAGATTGGCTTACACGCCATGGATATCTATGACTACCTCTTGGCAGGAATTGGTAAGTGACTGATCTGACACCGGTACTGATCCCACCACCCCAGCCATTTTATGTTTAACATCATGGTGTCTTTTTTTTTTTTTTTTTTTTTTTTTTTTTAAATCTTTCTAGATCCACGACTGAAGGGCTATCCACTGATGCAGAGTCCCGTTCCCATGACCGCAATATTGCTGTGCTACCTGTTCTTTGTACTGTACGTGGGACCTCGCATTATGGCCAATCGCAAACCCTTCCAGTTAAAGGAAGCCATGATAGTCTACAACTTCCTGCTAGTGGCGCTTTCAATATTCATTGTCTATGAAGTAAGACACCGTTTAATGCGTCCAACATTGTTCTGCACATTTTTGAATATTTTATAGATTGCTCATAGTGCTACTGTCTGAACTGGCTTAATTTGTGTAAATTGGTTGAATATCTGTTTTGAAATTCACTTAATGGCTGTTAACTTCATAGCAACTGTTTTCTTGTTATTTAGTTCCTGATGTCTGGTTGGGCCACAACATATACCTGGAGATGTGACGCAATTGATACCTCCAACAGTCCTCAAGCACTACGAGTGAGTCCCTCATAACTCCTCAGTCACACATACTATAATTCTTATTCACCTGCTGTGCACTTGTCCACTAATGACGATTTCCTGTTAACTTGAGTCTGTTTTCCTTTTACCAGATGGTCCGAGTGGCCTGGCTGTTCTGGTTCTCCAAGATTATTGAGCTCATGGACACAGTAAGTCCCGTCTATTTAACCTGATGCCATAAAATCAACTGATCAATCACATTTTAGAGTGAGGATAGACCTATATTACCCCCAATGTACAACAAAGTTTGATTGTTTTCTTTCTGCCGTTGTTTATTTTCTCTATCAATAGATAAAAGCCATCAAAATTTAATGATTCCAGGTTTCAGAGATGGAGATTGTTTAAAATCAGATTGCTTTTAAATGTCTGTGGTTACGATGTTAAAAAAAAAAAAAAGTGACATTAAGACATCGAGAGCTGGAGGCAGCCGCCCAATAATTCTCTTTGCAGGAAAAACCCTGGAGACTGACTTTAACTTAATAAATATCCTCTTTTGCTCAGATCTTCTTCGTGTTGAGGAAAAAGCACAGCCAGATCACCTTCCTACACATCTTTCATCACTCCTTCATGCCCTGGACCTGGTGGTGGGGAGTTGGCTATGCTCCTGGTGAGTACGCATGAACTAAAAGAGCCTGAAACAGATTTTTCAATCTCTTTTTGAGGGGGTGTAGCATAGTCAGTTTGTCCTGCATACCAGTCTTTTACATATAGACGTGTGCGATCAACCACATAGTTCTTTGGTCTTGTTTGGAGCCATGCGGGCCAGATGTATAGTTAGTTTATGAGAAAATGATTAACCAAAAGTCTCTGGCAACATCAGTCTAATGCGTTTTGTGATCGTTACTCCAGGTGGAATGGGGTCCTTCCACGCCATGGTAAATTCCACCGTCCACATCATCATGTATTTCTACTACGGCCTTGCTGCTGCTGGACCCCGCTTCCAGAAGTTTTTGTGGTGGAAGAAATACATGACCGCCATTCAGCTGGTACGTACAACCTCGTACTGTTGTGTTGTTCATGTCCATGTTTCTACCCCCAAGATAAATTAATCAACATTTCTGTTAAGTGAGTCTTGTCTTTGGCTGACTCTTGGTTTCTTCCCAACAGATCCAGTTTGTCCTAGTGTCTCTCCACGCTACCCAGTATTATTTCATGGACAGCTGCGACTACCAGTTCCCCATGATCCTCCACCTCATCTGGATGTATGGAACCTTCTTCTTTGTGCTTTTCTCCAACTTCTGGATCCAGGCTTACGTGAAGGGTAAGCGATTGCCCAAACAGGACATTAAGCAGTGTCTGAACGGCACAGCTGTGTACGCCAAAGATAAATGCCATGAGAATGGCAAACACCACGAGAACGGCACCAGCAACGGCATCAACCATGGAGCCACCAGCAATGGCTCTGCTCACCATGAGAATGGCAGCACTCACATGGGAAAGATGAAGAAGGCCTAGGATCCCTGGAAGGAAACACCCAAGAAGCATGACCCCTGTGAACCTGTTAAAACTACCACAGATTCCAAAGATAATTTTGGTTGTGTTTCTTTACCTGTTTTTAGTTTTATATGCAGAACATGGGGAAATGACGTGGTCAATGATTTCCACAGTTGGGGTCCCACATTTGGTTGTTTTTGTTTCGTTTGTTTGAGTTGGGGAACCATCTATGGAACACAATGTATGAAGAGAAGATGTTTTCTGGCCTACATGTTGTCTTCACTGATGTTGCAAACAACCTCTTATTTCAGTGTCACACTGGTGGCTTTTCACCCCACTTGACTTCACTACTTATCTGACCCCTGTGTCCTCCTGACCCCCCCTGTGGACAGATGACTGTACAGTTTCTATCAACTTGAAAATACTTTTTGTAAATAGTTTTACAATAAACAAAAAAAAAACTAATTGTATTGGTATGCTTTAGACTTTCTAAATTTTTGTTACATTGTGTATTTAAAATTAAAATGCCAATAAATTCCATTTTAAATTGTCTTGTTTTACTATTTGTGCCAGTATTGTCACTTTATTTATTTGTGCTATATGTGTAACTGGCTGAAGGGTTTTCAGCTGTGAGGTTGTTGGGTAGACTCTGACATTGTGCTGTGTGGCAGCAAAGAATGAAAGTATTTGCGTTGCATGCTTGTGCCTCTTGTCTTGGCTATCCCAAGTATGTGAGGCAAGTAGGAGGTTAACAAGAGACCCATTCTGCTTTGTTTGAAAAGATTCATCGTAAGAGGCAGAGAGAAAGCTTCCTGCATACTGGATCTATACCCACACAGCTAAACAGCTGGGCCACCGGGGACAAATATTTCACTGTTTAAAAACGTGGATATATGCTACATAAACCATGGATACAGAGAGTAAGGCTAACTGGAACAGCAACTCTCCTTTTATTGTAACCTGCCTTGTCACAGCTGTAAATTAATCCTCCTTAAAGTTGATAAACTGATAAAGCAGTAAATGATTCAAATTCAAAGTAATTCATAGCCTCAAATTGTGAAGTACTACTACATCTACATTTTAAAAATATTTGAACAAGTCAGAATACCCACCTGTATGTGACTGATTAATAATTAAAGTAGCCGTGTGAGGTAGAGCTGATTTTAACCATGTTTCCAGGTAGCAGTGGTTCAGCATTGTCGCCTCACACCAACAGACCTGTGGCCTTTCTGTGTGGAGTTTGCATGTTCCCCCTGTGCCTGTGTGGCTTCTCTCCAGCTTCCTCGCACAGTCCAAAGACATGTTGAGGTTAATTACTCTAAAAATAGGTCGTATGTGAGCGTAAGCGTATGTCAGCCCTGTGATAGACTGACGACCCGTCCAGGGTGTCACCCAATATATTGTTTCCTCCATAACAATAGTAGGGACCCCCACCGGGTGCAAGGGATCTTGAGATAAATAATAGTGCAGCAAAGAATTTAAAAAATGTGTCAATGAAAATTACTCAATGTGAGGAGGAGAGAAGAGTTAGGTCAACTCACAGGCAGCAATTCAGTCATTGTTGCACGTTTAATTCCAGGCTGACATTACATTTCATGAGCAGTCAGTTAAAATACATCCAGTAGGAAAACATTCTTCAGGCATTCATTCAGTGTGCATCAAATTGCTACAGATCTACTACATACAGTACTCCAAGTCATTCTCTTTTTCTGTTTGCTTTAGGGTCATGGGGCTGAATCCAGCACCCACATTAAAGGTATTCTCCATATTGGAAATTGTATTGAACATTGTGACATAAATGATATCAAGCTATGAAGTTGCTACTACAGTGCAAGTACAGCACCCTGATCTGATGGTCCATCATAGGTTTCATGCGTACCCAGATTGTCTGCTGCAGGGTAGAGTGAGATCAGAAAACCACTAAAGAGTCAGACCACTTCTCTCTACTCGTGAGTGGATGAGATGGATGCAGACCTTGGATGTGGTCTGGTTCGCCCTTTGAATGCTTTTTATTGCCCTGGAACCGATGGCAGCACCGATGAGATGTGCTGGGCACGGAGTTGTGGTCAGGGTTAAAAAGATGAAGCCGTGGGGGTGAGTGCGCTCTAAGTAATGTTCTCCAGGATGTAAAAGATGAGCTCCATCACAATGGGCTCGTCTCCCCTCTTGCGCCCCCTGCTGTGTACGACAGGGATCAACACGCTATCCAGGGCGTTGAGATACTGAGCTGGGAGGGGCTGCCCATTGCTCCCAGCCACAAATCCCACCTGAAATTACAGAACAACCACTAATTAGATTTAATATGGTCACACCCAAGAGCTTATAAACTTTACAACTATGCATGATGTGAGTCACATGCTGCATGCTCTCCTGACTGCAGATGAACTTCTCCCATTGTTGTTAAGAACTTAACATTTAACAGCTAAATAAATGAAGAATACCAAATAATTACTGAAAATAATATAATACGTTTTTTAAAAATCTGCCAGATTTCCATCTCAACTAGGAGGCAGATACATGAGGGGATGCATTGGACACATTCTCTGACCTCTTGAGAATCAAACGTGACACGCAGGCCCAGTTTGGCCATGCCGTCCTCTTTGAGCAGTTTGAGGTGTGGACACAGGGCCAAGCAAAACGCCCGGGCAATCCGCTCTGTTAGCCGGTTGTGTTCAGCGGAGTCAGTCACTCCTCCCTTGGGATGATCCCCCCTCTGCAGGAAGAAGACCTGCACAACACATTCACACAAAACGTCAATGGGGAGACATGGAGAGACAGGTCCAGGTACTTCAGTTGATATTTTCATCAGATCAGCGTATGTACTTCTGTCCAGCGGATGATCTTCCCATTTTCTTTATATTCTGACTTCTGGAACATCTTCGTGCTGCTGATGGACTCCATGGACTTCCCATCTATGGGGCTTATAACTCTGGAGGACACAAACATTTAAATGACCAAAAAATGTGCCAACAACTTACAACTGAAATAAAAATGATGCAGGTTTGGTTAACTTGGACTTGAGGAAATTATGAGCATGGTAAACACATTTCATAGGTGTTTTCTAAGCCTTTTGAACATTTAATTAATGTTCATATAATATTCATATGTGATTGTTATATTGTTGTGTTTCAGGCCAAAAGCTTCACTCTGCAGCTGCCACATGAACTTCAAACAGGTGAACACACTCACCCCTTATTCACAGTGCATTTTTCCTCCACCCACTGTACACAAACCAGCTCCTGGCTGTCTGATTGGTCAAGACGTCCACAGGTGACAGTGTAGTCTTTCATCTCCCGTAGCGACCGACGGAGCTCGGCCATGGTTTCCACGGTGATCTGCACCATTAGCCCATCTGGGGAGAAGGGACAGCGATACAGGAGAAACACACAAACAGACACCACACACTCACATACATCAACATGTACACACGCTTTGACAAACAGTCTGTTAAAGTGTACACAGACACACACATACAAAGATCAACAGATTCTGAATGAACCAGTTTGAAGGCAGGGATGTTAACATGCACTACTTAAATCATGTAAATAAGGAGGAAGCAGGTAGGTAAAAGTCAAGGTCAAGCTGACTCCCCCGTCTGAGCGGACGTCCTACCTTCTACAATGCTGGACTTGGCCAGGTACCCTGCAGACGCTTTCAGAGCACTACTGAATATAAAAAAGCACGATCCAGTTACTGTAATTAAAGAAAGAAAGAATCTTTAAAGTCAAGCTTTGACTCTGGTGGTTTCAACCCATCAGGGCCTGAGAAGAAGAAACTATCATGTAGCATCATCTAGTGTTGTACAAGGGAAAGTGCAACACTGACAGCATAGAGCCACAATTTATCTCTTGCTGCCCTTTGCATTCTTTACATTTCCCTTTGGGCAGTTTCCAAAAGAACTGCCAACCATATGTTCAGCGTTTATGTCTTCATTTATATCTGCTTGATTCACTGGAACTTAAATTGAGTGTATTGTTAAAATACACACGTGAAATATGTTTAGCAATACTTCATATGCACAATGTTTCGAGTCACAACATGCATTTGTCATGCAGCAAACGATTGCTTCATTTTTAAAATTGTACATATTTAAGATAGAATTTAAACATGAAACCAAATAAAGGATTAAAATTAATAGACTGCGTCAAATGGTCTTTGGAGTTGAACCAATAAAAAATGACACTGAAATTAGTTCTAGTGCAGACTCCAAGCATCAGCAGTCACTCAGGACTAAATGTCTGACTGCACTGAATATTCTTCATTACTACCTGATCACAGGACATTAAATCCAGACTCTGATGTTATGCCCCACCTTTGCGCGGTTGATTGTGGATGCTGATGGCTTGGGTCTGGTATTGGCCGCCATCTCCTTGCACACAAATGAGGTGGGAGTCCGCACTCTCATTGAAGCACGCCCCTATGGCCAGCACATGCTCGTTGGACTTATTCAGAGCCTTCATTAGCTAATGCGAGACAAGTGAGCAGAGAGGGGGAAGGATGACGAATGATGGAAAGGACGTAACCATAGCAAATAACTGCCAGGGATTTGAGGGCTTAGCGTTACCTCATTATACCAAGTAGTCGGTATCTTTATACAGGTCCTCTGAGCCTCCAGATCCACAGTGAGACCCGGCACCATTGGTAGGCTGTAACGGTAATTCCTAAAATCCTGGAACAGGATGGGAGAAATGACGTTAAACTTCCTATAACTGACGGTAAATGTGGTTTTGCAACACCACCAAACAGAAGGTGTTACGAAATGTCACGCTCACCACTAGTAGTCTCATTATGGTGTGACCTATTTCCCCAAACAAGGGCTTCCTAAAGCGAACACTGTACAGAGGACACGGGTAAACTGGAAAAAGAGGAAGACAGTGGGTAACTTGAGAGGAAAGCTATGGCTTTACAGATGCAGGATTTTATACTAACACCTGGCTCACATCTGTACTCGGCCCCCAGTCGCAGCATGAGACGCAAGGGAAAGGCTTTAGCCCAGGCCACCTCTGCTCTGTGGACCAGCAAGCCGAAGAGGTAGGGCTGGTTTGGCAGAGGTAGACCTTGAAGGGACTGGAGGGTGGACTGAACGTACAGAAAGCCTGCATGCTCCTCGCTGCCTAAGAAGCTACTGCCAAACAGGGAGAGCGACAGGTGTTTCACAACCTTCCCTGCAGAAATAAAAAGGGAAATGATAGATTTGTAATTTCAATAGAGAAGGCATTTTGAGGGAGATGACATAACGCATCCTAGTATGAGCAGCTCCAACCTGTGAGGGTGTCCCTGTACAGCTGGATGAAGTGGCTGAAAATGTCTTTAGGGAAGCTTTTCTCTTCAGGCAGACACTGCAGCAGCACCACCACCTCCACCTGGCCCACAGCATGCATCCCCTTTGTCGTCACACACCAGCACTTCCTGTTCACATCTGTCACACAATTAAGGCACAACCTCAGGGGTCTACAAGGACATTTTTCAAAGAGAAATGTAAATTTCAAAATATTGATCTATTGAATATTCTTATCTATTTGAATTTTCAAATCAGCTCTTTTCCAGGCAGCGTAAATGAGTATATATATTGGCACTGTAATGCTTTATCAGTAAGCGAAAATTAAATAAAAAGATGTACAGTTGACCAGCTTGACCATAGCAAGTAGGTTGGCATTGAGGACAAACACCAGGGGCTTGGGCCTGCCGCACTCCAGCTCCTGAATGAGCAGCACCTCAGAGGGCTGCTCCTCCACAGTATAATCTGAGGAGAACAAAAAAAGCACAGTATCTTTGGCATGCACGGCAAGAGCCATTAAAAAAAAAAAAAAAAAGAATCATATGGGAAATTTAATTACGTAAAGCTCTGTAAAGGATTAATAACCATTGTCTACACCGGCTCTAAATAAGATGCAAGGACAGCCAGCTATTATTAATTTCTAAATGGCTCTGTTTAACCAGGCAAGATGGCTTTGCATTATTATTTACATTAACAACACTAGGGAGCAGCAATGTCTTTTAGAATCAACATATTTATACACTACAGGAACACATGGGGGCTGTCGTGCACCACCACTGGCTTTTTGATGGTGGGGCAGCTTTGTGACAAATTTGAAGCTTTTATAAACTGGTCTGGTGTGTTCTCAGCCATATGGGTTTGTGTGTTGGGAGCACATGATTTCACCCAGGTTACCGCTGTGACTCTTCATGCATAAAAGCACTATATTATATGTAATATACTATGTTTTGGCACTTTGAATCTGAGGCTACATCTCTGTCTGCATCCTGCTGCCTTAAGGTGGCTGTAGGGGTTTCATCACCTAAGAGGAATCCTTTACACGGCTTAAAAGTAGCGGTGGCTGACAGATGTTGGCACGAATCGCTGTTTAATCGTTCAGTCGGTGCAGACAAGCTTAAAGGTGTGCATTGGTTTTATTTAGCTGTAATTGCTGCTGTCACTTCAAAACATTTGCCCTTTTTTTTTTGTCACCACCAGATTGTCTTCGTCACCTCGTCTTGTGCTGCCTAATTCGCCTGGAACTCCCATCTCTCTCTGCCTCTCCTCCGTGCACACTGAACATATTTCAAGATGAGGAAATGACCAGATTCTGTGCTACCGTGAACAAAGAGGTAAAGTCATTTTTGCTGAATCTTTTGATTCTGTCACTCGAGTTGGACTGCCCCCTATCTTACCTCCTTTCACTCCTGTGGAGGTGAGGATCGGAGGCAGGCCATCCAAAGGGATGAGGTTGGCAGAGCTGTTCACTAAAGCTGTGGTGCCCCAGCCAAAAGGACCGCAGGCCTCCTAGAGGAAGAAGGAGAAAGAGCAGTGGGCCCAGGTTTTCTTTGTGTGAAAAATATGTTGTGCAAAAATCTGGCATATAGAAACCTAAACCTTAAGATATGTGATGCATTTTCCTCTCAATCAAGTATCACGTTCAGTGTGCGTGCAGTCATGTTTTGGGTGATCCTACATTGATAGATGTCCCATGAGGCCTCAGGGTCCTCCTGATCTGCGGTGAACCCACGGGACTTTTAACCGGCCCGCCCAGCGCTCGTCTCATCAGCGGCGAGAATGTTGGCCCTCTGACTGGTGTGGTCGGAGCAGACTCTGACTGCTTATTGGTGAGGATTTCATCAGCAAACCACACCCTCCTTTTCCCCCGTGGAGGTGTCCCTGAAGAGAAAATGTCAGAATTGCTTACACAAGATTTCAACTAAAATCTGTTAACTATATAGATAGTGTAACAAGAGAGTCCTCACTTTTGATGAGAGTTGAGTGACAGGAAACACAAACTCGTCCCTCCTTGCCATCCAGATGTGTAAGTCTGAACTTCAGACTGGAGCAAAGTGCACAAAATACCTGTTGACACACATACACACACACAAACACATTGACAATCAAGTCCCTTTTCACTTGGCAACATAAAAACTGAAACATAAATGTGACATTTTTCCTCACCTTCCCACAGGCACGGCAGTGGTGCCTCCTCTTTGTAAATGTAAACTTTACCCCACACTTCATGCAGACCTGTGCCTGAGCATCAGGGACCCACACTGGTGCTACCTCCCCAAGGACACTGCCCCGATCCTTAGACAGGATACCAGAAGGGCTCGACTGGCACTCATTATCCGGATCCCCAGGGGAGGCCGCAGAAGACTCTCCCACAGCTCCTTCTCCACTGGCTGCCTGGGCCTTGCTGCTGTTTGTCTCATCTCTTCCGTTAGCTTTGGCGATCCTTGACTGACTCTGGAGCTCCCTGGACGGCCTGCCACATGCCTCCTCGTGTGACAGAGCAGAAGATGTTGCAGCTGCCTCAGAGCTGCAGGGCTGCTCTTGCTGCTGCTGCTCCAGCCCGCTCTCCTCCAACTCCTTCTCCTCAATCACAGAGTCCTCCTTCGATGGGAGAGCCTGGGGTTTCTTCTCCTCCGCCTCCTCCTCTGGCCATGCAGCTTCAGCAGGGCTCAGCACCAGGGGGCTGGAAGACTCCCCGAAACAACTCTCGCCCCATGAGGAGATGGCGGTCACGGTGCAGCTGCCTTCCTCCAGCTGGGACGGTGAAGCAACTTTGGCGGGATGCTCAGATGCTTTCTGTTCACCATCTGGTGCAAAAGTGGTTCTGAGTGTTGCATCCGAAGCAGCTTTAGAAGGAGATTCTGGTCTGATTTGTCCACAGCCCAGTCTAGGTTTTGACACATCCCCATCTTTGAGCACCAGCAGGCAGGGTCTATTCAGCCAGTGATGCTTTGTGTCCTGAAGAGACGGATTGTCTCCTTCATCTGTTTTGAGGGGAACATGATGATATCATGAACACTCAATGGCTCCATCTCTGTTCTTGTCAAGCACACACACACACACTTACACACCAGGCGTGCATGCACACACATTAATAACAACTCATTAAGTGGAAAAGCTCTGTTCACATGTGCTAAGTGGCCATTTAGCAGCATGTGAATAATATTCACCTCTAACACACCTCCTGGCTTTCAATCATCACTAAGGGCAGCAATAGCTTGTGGTCGTCCTTGAGAGCTGAGAACAGAAAGTGGAGCTATGTGGACTATTGACGTAGAGTCATAGTTGTAGAGGCGATTGATGACACCATGTAGCTGCTGGTTCCCTGGAGAAGTTCAGTATTGGTTCTGTGCTTAATTGGCTCTGTAAAGCATCTCACATCCAATGTCTGTATGGTACCTTGAGAATTTGCAGATGTAAGTTGTGTTCAAACTAAAAACATCTGGTAATAAACCAAACATGAACAAATATATATATTTTGTAATAACAATAATAAAAAGTTTTAGTTCCAGGTTATCTCAACACCAGATTCTACAGAAATTAAAATTCCTGGTAGTTTCAGTTTCAGCAGCACCTCCCTTACATGAGGGCCACATTTCTGCACATTATGAACAGGGCAAAGGGAGTTAACGCATCCGGAGCTGGTGCTTCATTCATATGTTGGTATCAGTGATTCATGAATAGTTACGACCCAGGAGCCGCTGACGGGACTGAAACAAGCACCGAAAAGCTCTCAAACCGCGGGTATTACAGCCTGTGCGATTCACAGGCTACAGCAAACACATTTCAGACGTATCTGGACAGGAGGTTTGGCACAGAATTGCAATACGATCGGGTGAAATAACTTTTCCAGGTTAAACTGCATTGCAGCTCCTTCACAAAAGCCATAAAAAAAAAAAAAGAAAGAAAGAAGAAAAAAAAGGAGGGAGATAAAAGACAGACGGGCCGCGCGGTTCTCGCTGCGGGCACCAGAGTGAAGAGTCCCCGAAGCGGCGGCGGGGCCGAGCCGAGCCGAGCCGAGCCGCTCGGTTCCCGGGACGGTGACGCATTCGACACACGTGCAATTGTTTAATGCGCTCGCGGGCTGCGAGGCCGGCGGCAATGCGACACTCCCCCCGCATCCCGTTACATCAGAGCGCGCAGGACACTTGACTGAGGGGATGTTTACCGAGGCTGAGTCTGCGGACAGCGTGTGTATGAACGCAGCCCGTCCTCAATGTGCGCAACACAGGCGCACGCGCGCGCGCGCGCACGCACACACACAGATACGTTGCAGGTGATGCGGTCTATGCGCGCAGGCAAATGCTGTGTCAGCGGTTTTCTGTGACAAACGCAGACGCGCAGTATCATCATCCTGTAACACCCAGGCAATGAATGGGGAGAAAGGCTAAAAGCATCCACACCCCGTTGAAACCAATGCATCTCTTACCCTCCGTTATTGCCCCCAGCAGGCTTTCGTTCTCGTCGTCCCGCGCGGAGAAGAACTTCAGCATTTTATCCCCTTACATCTGAGCGCCGAGGAAAACCGATTCAAGCAGCAGTTTCTTGCTGACAAGAGGAGGATGGGATGATTTCGCCTCTCTCCCACCCCCCACCCACCCCTCTTCTGTGATCTCCCTCCTCCCCTGTGCCTCTCTGCAGCTCTTAGAGGAAACTCAAGAGGTGTGCAGAAATGTCCCTCCCCAGTTTGCCATCTACAAGCCAAGAAAACAAACCTATGGCGCCGGATCTGAAAAGCCTGCCTCCCTGCTCAACCTGCCATACTCTAGGAAACATGTAAGGTTTCAGCGTCATTGTAGTAGTAGATTATTTTTCCATCCATTTGGATCAGAACCATTAACAATATCTGAATCTCCAATGACCACAGCACCATCTAAAAATGTTAAACCACTTTTATTTTGTTTCATAAACAAACAAACAAAAATCTTAAGACTAGTTTTAATGACCAGTGTAATCCTGACCATGACAATGTGGTGAAGGGCTTTAACTGTTTCCCCAGGGGGGAGATTTTCTTTCATAAGCGCACAGGCCAGTCTGGAGGGGCACATCCTGGGGCCATTGTAGAGTATAAAAGTCTCTGGTTTTGTGGGGGATAGTGTCTGATATGTCTGGATAACGAGACTTAAAAACACTGGAGCAGGTTTCTCATTTCATTGCAGTCCATCCTGTCCACCTGCGCACGGACCTGGCGTGCGTCAGTTCGCCTCGTTCTTTGAGGCTTCGTCGAAGTTCTCCACCAGATCTGCAAAACGACACCATCACGTGAATGATTGAGTCCAACAGCTATGAAAGATACTAAATTTACCCCTCACTAAAAAAATATATATAAATATTTGACCATACCTGGGACATCGTCATCCTCTTCCTCAATGTCCTCTGCCTTTGGAGCCTTGCTGTCCAGAGCTGAGAGGAAATGTTAAAAAAAAAAAGTGTCAATAAATCCCTAGAAAACACCAAATTTATTTATTCTGGTGAGAAGTATTATCTGCATGACCAAAGTCTTAAACAGCTTATTCTTGTGTTATAAAGATCTTTGTTCCTTTATTATGACAAACACTGGCACCTTCGTCATTTTGGCACAATCCCAACAAATGTGTATTCATCCACAGTTAAAACTAGTCCCCAATAAAAACAGCATGTACTCCTGTTTGAGTAATGTTTGCTTAAAAACCACAGTGCCCAAATTTGTTAGGCAACTATTTACCCCTTAAAACAAACAAAACAATATAACTGACCCTGTTTTTAAACCTTTGCTGTAAGGTTTCGGTTGGAAGAAGGGAGCTCAGTGGCAGTGGCAGGCTGGGGACATGAAGAGTATGGTGATATGGACTAACACAGTGTTGGATTTTTATAGTTTCATGGGGTTTGTTGCCAATAAAGATATATATAGAATAACAAAACCTTTTTTTTATGAACAAAGATATTATTGGTCCAACAGAAACAAGATCTATTACTATGCTTCAATGACACTTTGAGCACCAGCAGTCAGAGACTTCACCTTTCTATTAGTCACTGATCATCACTGACCTGTATAATAGTCTTATAAAACTTATAAAACTCTTCTGACATCACTACATAAACTACAATAGCCTCAAGTCAAGTAAGGTCATTTTCAACTGTACAACAGATTGCACCCTCAATTAAAACTGCACGAAAAAACACTTTCATAGAAAACGGGCAAAAACGGACAACACTGGCTGGGTCCTCCATGTTTACACCAGTCCACAAAGCCCGACATCTGTTTGCAACAGCTCGACATCTTCTCCACGAGGAAGTCAAGAACAAGAACAAGGCTTCAGGAAAAAGCATTTGAACATGTTATATCTAGGCTATATCTAGACGAGACAGATATGCCAATACACACCATCCGAAACAACAAAGGAGGTGTCAAACAGATCCTCCTTGCTAAGAATTAAACACAGGTCGTGACTCTTTCAACTTAAAGGCAAAATAAAAACCAGCTCCTTCACAGCAGTGAAAACCAGACTTTCCACCACTGATGCCAAATCATTTTTCTTCTCACCCTCCTCTTTAACATGAACTGGGAAATGTCTGATAGCTCCAAAAAGCCCACCCACCTTGCCGAGGGAACTGTTCTGCCAGTTTGCGCAGGCTGCTGAGGCTGTCTGCTCCCAGCTGACTGAGGATGCCTGGAAGCATCTCCGTCAGCTGCTTGGTCTCAGCGTGGCCCGTGATGGCGAAGGTGTTGGCGGATAGAGAGGCCTGAACTTTGGGGTTGTTGAAGTGGATGACGGTCCCGTCGTCCTTGATCATGTTCACCTGAGGAAAGAAGACCGCTCAGTGCAATACTCACACACGTATGCACCAAAAGGTGTGTTAACATTGATGTTTCCTGATATATGGTAGATCCATAGCAATTTACCTCCTCAATTCCAGCAATATTGTTGACAGCCAACTTCTTTAATGAACTCTGAAGCTTTTTGTCGTCAGCTGTTGCAGTTCTGTGAACCACCTTCTTCTTCCTGCGCGCAGAGCCCTAAAACCAAAGTCAGAAGAGGATTCAGACGGCACCAATAGGAAAAAAAACAAAAAACAGGTTGATCATTTAATGCTAAGCTCTTCATTCAACACTTATAAATTAATCACTTTTTTTGTACAGTTACAGTTACGTAGTTGACATGTCATGTCCTACAGAAGCGTTTTGGTTTGAGTTATTCAGCTAAATAATGACTTTACATGGACCAGACTCTTATTTTGTTAAAATTCAAATATTATATTCGGGTGAACCTTAATAGGTGCACTAATCATTTGGAAAGGGAAAAGTAAAGCTCATTGTCAACACATTGTGTTCATCTGTATTAAAGCAGCTGTAAATTAAATACATCACGATGCCGCTATAACATATCAATTAATACCATGAATTAGGGCCGGACCTAGCAGTCAATAATATTTCTTATTGTTGTTTTTAGCCTTTTCATGTCTTTACTAGATAAAACCAGCAGAAACAGATGGGAAATTCAGGGAGCCAGTAGGGGATGGCATGTATCAAATGGTCTAACTAGCACATAAATGGTATGAGCCCTAACCATAAGTGTATCAGGTTGGCCCAACTCAGTTATTTTCATTATAATTGATGCCTTCAAACTTCTGCAGCCCTAAAAGAAACTTATAAAACATGCAAAAAGCTCTATAAAGATGAAAGATTAAAGAAACTGTAATCAGATACAATGTATTTGCATGAAAAATGAGCGAAATGAAGAATCAGCCATCACCTGTCGATGGACTCATCTGGTAATGGAGTCAACTGTTTTTATTTTAATGAGGTAGATTTTTTAGCTATAAACATCAAAACATAAAACACTTAATGTTATATATATAAAACTTAATGTCTGTTTAGTGAGACTGGATGAGAAGGACTGAGTGGCTCTGAGGTAGCAAACAGAAAGATCCCGCTCAAAGTCTCAATAATAATCAACTCCACATTGATCAGATGCTGTATTTATTTTCGCTGTAGCATGATGACACCACCCTGATCCACATGGACAGTATGGTGGATGCTTGCAAATAGAAATAAGCAAAAAACATCAGCATTTATGGCAAAGCTTCAGTTGGCATCGCACCTTCCATTGTTAAAAAGGGGGCCACTTCCTGGGAGTCAACTCACCTTTCCTCCTATCCGGACCTGGGCTTGAAGTTTCGCCAGTTTCTCTTGGTTCATGTTCTCACCTGCAGCGCGACAAAGAGACGCTGCTGAAGACGATGGAAGCAGATTGAAGTTAAGTGTAAGTGGCTACTGTCCCCCCCCCCCCCCCCGTGGCCCCAGAGCTGCACCATCAACACCATCAGCTGCAACAGGAGCCGAGTCAATGTGGCACAACAAGAAAAAGGCGTCGAGACAGAGGAGACGAGGAGACGAGAGGACGAGAGGACGAGGAAACGAGAGGACGAGGAAACGAGCACCGGCTGCAACTTGTCGCATCAACCTGTCCTGTGTGTGTGTGTGTGTGTGTGTGTGTGTGTGTCTGTGTGTAACTACCGCAGAGATGAAAACACAACACACGGGCCCAACACACACACACACACACACACACACACACACACACACACACAGTCTCCGACCACACACCGATGGACACACACTCCACAACCACAAGTCCCCAGTTGCGTTACAAACCTGCTCAGACGTCCACACACGGACACACACACACACGCGCCGCTGAAAGATGGAGGTTATGAGGAAGAGATGACGTCACATTCCATATGGGATTTTCTTCTTCTCCTGCTTCTTCTTTTTCCCCCTTCTTCTTCTTCTTCTTCTTCTTCTTCTGCTACTGCTGCTTCTTCTTCTTCATCGTTTCAGACCATCTGGAGGACTTTGGGAGTTGTGCTGCCACCTAAGGGACACTTTATACACAACACTAATAAACAGTGACCTCATCTGACCCCCCCCCCCTCCAAACATCCCCCATGTTTCATATGGAGCCATGTTTTCACAGTGTTTATTCATAATCAATAGGCGATGTTGATCCCCTCCAAAAGAAATTGTGAATTGATTAATTCATTTAGTGTTTAAATGGTTCATTCAAAAATTGTGTCTTTGTAAAAATGTAAAAAGTATTTTACCAAATAGTAATTCCTTTCTCTTTATTGTGTCTTTAAACAATCAATATTCCACCTTACTGTTTATTTGTTGTCTTGTTTCCACTTTGTAATCACCTGACTGTTCAAGGCTGGTTTTTAAAGACGTTTTTAAAAAATTATCATGATTGATCACTATTAGCTCATTATAATTGATCAGTTATAACTAAATATAAGTTAACACTGTAAAAGTTAATTCTTCTCCTTCTCCCGCTGAGCAATTATAACAAAACACATTTACAGTGATAACATTCAATTTACTGTATTGGGTTTTATTTGTTTTGCGATTTCACTTTAACCCAGAGATAAATAATGAGATATGAGAGATATGCATTACATTATTCTGTAGGATAGATAGATAGATAAATAGTCTTGATGTTATCTGTATGTTACAATTATTAACACTTAAATAAATACTTGATCAAACAGACGATGCATATTACATTGTTCACTTACATTAAACTACATTAATCAGCTGAAAAGTGTTCATGTCATAATTCAGACCTTACATTTAGCCTGTAGCTCCTATTAGCTGATGAATCCATATGTATAATATTCACATGTGAGGCCAAAATTCAGAGCTATACTGTGTTTATGACCAGAGCTACTGCCAGTAACAGTTGATGGGAGCAGCCATATGGAAATTTCAGCAGGATCAATAGCAAAGACAGTGAAGTATCACAGTGCACTAAACTAAACTGACCTAACTCTGACTGCCGTATTTCATGGGGAACACTTCAGGCAGATATTGTTTAGAGCTGCTGATGCATGAAACTGCTGAGAGTTAAGAACAAAAAGTTGATCCCACATTGCACAACACATCACAATACTACTGGTTCATTGTGATCAATTTACAAAGGCAACATGACAACAACAGACTTTTCATTATGTTGTGTGCACAATTACACGAATGATCTTATTTCACCAAAATTCTCTGCAGCTTTATGGCATTGTCCTGTTTTTTCCCATTCTCAGATGCTCTCAGATCAGGATTTTTTGGACCAGGGTTCAGGCAATTGACTTTATGGCAGTATCTGGGGGATGTAATCTGCGATGGCAGTGGCAGTCAGGCGGACCAGGACCAGAGTTGTTGTTCTTCACAGAGCTGCTGGGCATGCTGCACTGCCAGCTGTGTAGGTTACGAAAATTGGAGGGCCAGCGACAGTGGAGCAGCATGAAGAGTTTCCTCAAAACAGCCTTCCTCAGCAGGATGTAGACCCAGGGGTCCAGGATCTGGTTCCACGTGGCCATACGTACCATGATCAGCAGAGTGAGAGCTGCAGGCTCATCTTTGGCTCTGGTGCTAAGAATGATGACATGGATCTGGTGGAGAGGTCATAAGATAATGGATGGTGAATGAAAAAGCAATTTATTGGCTCAATAGAGATGATGTTTAAAGCAGCAATGTCTGAGCTTGTGCACAAACCCTTCAATAAGTTTATTTATAGTTAGGTTCGAATAAACCCTCTGAGCAGTGCTACGTCTTCATCCTCTCATGCTGACCTAAGAGCAGAAAGGTCTCTACAGTGACTCACTAAGTACTAACATAAAATGAGATGGACCAAGCTGGTTGCTTATTTCAGCAGAAGAAATAATAGAAATAGAAGCATGATAAGGGTTAACAGTGATGTTGCTTTCCACCACTGGAGAAATTTCTTGGCAAGTAAAGGAATGGAGTTTGATACTGAAGTCAAAAGGTTCTTCTAGATTGGTGAGTTAACAGCTAGCAATAAACTTACATATAGAACCTTTAATAGAAAAATAACAAGCCAAATAGAACTAGACAAATAAATAATATACATGGTTCTTTACAAATTATTTAACACTAAACTGAATTATTTAACATAATTGATGCAAAACTAAAGTCTTTACTAAAGAAATTGAGTGACTTCCCCTTGTGTTGCCCTCTATTTTTGTAATAAATGCAAATGCTTCATGAGAATAATCTTTCTTTTAGACAGAAGAATCTTTAAAGCAGCAATCACGTTATCCAGCTCATCTTCTGGAGAGTGATGGAGAGTTATTATCCTCCACAGATGTGCAGTGATTCAATGCTCAGACGCGTTTTGCTAATTGCATTGGTCTAACATACGACACACACGTGTTTTTGTTTTAGTTGTTTAAATTTTACATGAAGAGTTCTTTATTAACAATTGAGTTTGTTCTTACTAAGATTTAATTTATTGCAATGAATAAATTCAAATCAATGCACTGATTATACTGTTTTATGAATATTACTCAAGCACATGTCATGGATGTGTGAATCAATTTTTCTTAGTGGTATTTACAAATGAATTAGCTTCTGTTTATCATATCAATGCAATATTTTTATTGCATTTTAACTAATTATTTTTTGTTCTCTATTTAAATATACTCATATTAAATGGATAAATTTAAAGGGTCTCATTTAATTTAAATTAATTCAATATCAAAGCTAGTTATATTAAATTAACAATGGTGCTTGTAATATGTTGCCTTCATTTTATTGAGTAGATGTAATGTATCTCTTCTTGTAAAAAAGTTGTTTTAAAATAGTCTTGCTCCGGCATGTTCACTTGGCAAACACACCAAGCCTATCTGCATTTTAAGTGCTGCACCATGTTTGGTCACCAAAGAAAAGTATTAGTGGGGAAAACTGTCTTTTAAAAAAACAAGTTCACAAGTTCACTGTTCAAGTTTGTTTACAGAATACCGTAAAAACTATGTCACAAATATGTTCAGTGTTTCTGATCACTGCCAGCTCTGGGGAGCTGTAATTAGGGGCATGAAGTGACCAAGTAACAGAGCACATTTGTAGAGGTGGAGAACAAGCTTGAAACGCATGTCTTGTTCAACCAAAGCAAAGTGGAAATTTTAAAGGTTGTGCTCCAGGTCAGCACATACTGCCACTTTTTTAGCCACATTGAAGAAAGGCGGCACTATTTAAGAGTTTGAGTCTCGCTGTGATAAGCAAGCAGATGAGAGCTTCAGAAGGACAGATTGCAGAGGAAAAGCAGCAGTATTTCTTTAAAGAGTATTCTTGAGTTATTTTTTTCATCACACATCACAAATAATGGGACCTACCAGGTTTCTGTCTCATTTCAAAACCAATGTTGCCGTTTCTGACATTCACCCAACACTGGTAACTAACTGATGTTTCAAGATCAGAAAAGTAATCAAATGTGGGGATGTGAATGCATTAATAAATGAGTAGTGGTTAACAAATTGAGATCAGTTAATATGGACAAGGATTAAAAAGCATTTCCAACTAATTTTCATGTCATGAGGAAGGTGGAAACATGCTACTCTTAGCTGACCCGAACACCTGAAAAAGCATCTGTTGTGTCAGCCTGCTCCCTGTCCTTAAAGGCGCTGAAGATAAATTCTTACCAGTAATGGGCCCCAGCAAACGCAGGACACCAACATGATGGCCAGGAGCTGGCAGATCATCTCTATGTGGTAAGACGTGCCTCTGCAATGATGCTTGCGGCACAGTCTGCCGTGCAGCAAAGCGCAGCTTGTCACAGTGTTGCATACAATAGAGATCAGCAGGGCCAGTAGCCCCAACATAGAGAAAAGCAGGGGCAGGAACACGTCCAGCCAGTCTTTGGATTCCTCCAGGTAGAAGAAGCAAAAGCTTCTGGAGCTCTGAACCTTGTAAGGTCTCCACAGCAGCACAGGGATCACAGCCACCAGGGCAGCAAGCAGCCAGGTGAGACCCAGCAGCCTTTTCATGTGGTGGGGAGCTAACACAGTGGAGTGGAAGATGGGCTTGGTGACCCCAATGCAGCGCTCCACTGCCATGGCACTTCCCAGGAACAAGGGGCTCAGGCCAAAGAACACCAAGCACGCACCAAAGATGCTGCACACGATTCGGTGAGGGTCAAACATCTCCCATTTCTTCTGAGAGCTGTACACAAAAATCACCAGAGAGCCGTTGATGAGGTGACCCAGCAGGTCTGTGACCACCAAGCTGCTGGCAAACAGCAGGAAGGACGCCCTGGACTTGGTCCGGAGGCGGTTGTAGGATTTGACCAGGATGAAGAGGGCGAGGCTGTTGGAGAAGATGCCCACGGTCATGGAAATGATGGAGGCGGTGATGGACATTTCCCTCTGACTGCAGGTGCTGTTGCTGGATCTGACCTCTGACCTGCAGCCTGACACTGAGCTCTCATTGGCTGCCATGGTGGAAATAAAATCTGAAGGAAAGAGTAAATAGAGAATTGTCTGTATTACTTGTTTGTTCCAAAATACTGGTTTGGAATAAAACTTTAAAAAGGGCTATTTAAAATTTAGAGAGATGACAGATTTACATAAAACGCGAACATTTCAACTAAAACTCATACTTTCATTGATTTGTAACAGACTCAGCTTTGTAATAAAATATTCACAAAAGTGCACAATCACTTTTGACTTACTCATTTGAGATGGTGAGACATATTTCCATCACAGTTGGAGCATAACTACCTTAAGCTACTTTCGTCAAAATTGGAAACATATCATTTTATTCTGAAAAGACTCAGAAGTCCGGTCACTTCTGGTAATTAAAGAGAATCTCTGGTACAGTGTCTTACCTCAGGTGTGGTCTCCTCTCACACGACTCTCCATAAGTCAGCAGCTCCCGTCGCTCTCCGGCTTGTCCGTTAGTCAGTGAAACAAAGTGGCGTCCACAGTAAAAGCCACTGAATGTCCCCAAACCGCTTCCTTCCGTCCTGCCGAGAGAGAGAGAGAGAGAGAGAGAGAGGGAGAGAGAGAGGGAGAGGGAGCGCACAGACCAGCTGCACACATCTGTCTCACCCTGCAAAGAGACAGTGGCTGGGAGCTACAAAGCGCACGACTGCTGACAAACCTGTTGCCGTAATAGTCTCGGCACTGGTTCGTGTGATTACGCAACTTTAAATAAAAAAAATTTAAAAAAAAGTGTGACTGTGTATTATTACATGTTGCTCTCCAAAAATTCACATATGCTAGAAAACCTCCCGGCCTTGTTCACCCTGTTTACTTTCTGTTGTTTAACCATCCTGCTGCTTGTGTTTGCTCTGTAGAAACAGGCAGCGTGAGATCACCTGCTGAGGTCATTTTCTTTATGCTGCACAATGTGAGAAAACCAAAAAGAGTCCCCCCCCCCAAAAAATATCCCAATATCTCAAACAAGCAGGCTGCAGCTGCATATTTTAATCAAGTGTTTGATGTTGGAGAAATCATTCAAAACAGGTAGAATGAAGGTGAGATTTATCATCTACTTGTTCATTCTTTACCTAATGGCAAATTTCACAACTGAGCTGTATTATTAAAATATCAGAATTTGTTGTTTCTTTGTAGCAAAGAGGCTATTTATATTCTGATTGCTTGGACTGGAGAGTCAGACTGTGTTTCAAAGCAATATCCTATTTTTGAGGCAGTCACACCTTCATTTTTTTTTTTTTTTTTCTGATGACAGTTGGTTTAACAACCTCGGGCTATGCGGCCCACAGTGATAAGAAAGAGGACGGGGCCAGGCATGCTTCATTTCAAAAACAGGTGCTTATTTTACCAGTTCATTTACCAGTCATTTATTTAAGTGTGTTTTTCTGATTTCGGAAAGATGAATAAGGTTTTTACATAAACTGTGACACGGACGATGCTTTCTGGAGGCCAATGGGCCTGAGGTGTTGCAGAGACCTCTGTTAACACTAAGTCAACAAACCGAATTTACACCTTCTGTTCAGGCTTTAAAGGGTCTCTGCCCACTGTGAGAAAGGATCGGTGATCCTGATTGGCCAAGCAAATGGGTGGGTGATATCAAGATAGTTAATGAGGAAACATCAGACTCAGCTAAATGTTTGAGCCTGAGTCAGACCCTGACTCAAATGCAGAGTGTGTTGTGCAGCAAAATCATAGACAAGCAGATATAGCACAACGTGTGTATAGTTAGCATAATTTATTTTTTGATGCAGTTTGTTAGCCTGAAACTGGCAGAGGCTGACACAGTGTTAGTAATTGTGCTAATGTAAACTCAAGCTAACTATTTTGCCCTCCCCTCACATGCTTCAATGTTTTTAACTACTTCTTAAGCTAAATGAACCATAACCAATAACCCATAACCCATAATCTATTAAATTCAAAAACTGAAATCTCTCATTTAAAAAGTATTCAGATGCTTTACACATTGTGATCAGGTGCATCCTGTTTGCTTTAGTCAACCATGAGATGTTTCTAGAACTTCATCGCAGTCCACCTGTGGCAAATTGAATTAATTGGACATAGTTTAGAAAGGTGCTTATAGGTGCTCTGTATGAAGTAAGCATTTGAAAAAGAAATTGTCAGTTTGTAACAACCCCACATGGAAGTGTGATAACAAACTCAGAGAGACACACTTCTGTTTGTGAGCCTTTATTCAAATACAATTTTTCGACAAATACAGTTTTTTCGACCACAAGGCGAGCAAAAAAGACTAGAGATGGAAGGATGACTGAAGAAAATTTGGTGAGAAGAAGAGCAGGGGCCTTAGATGTTTAGAGAAAGATGAACGTCAATGTTGAGCTGTCTGAAGGTGTGACTGGCCTGATGTTGAGAGGGTTGAAATATTCACTTTTTCAGAGCAGTTTCTCCTGTTCACTTTCTATCAGATTTGATAGAAAGTGTCTGAACTGCCATATTCATATCTCCTTAGATGTTCTATGGTTTTAGGTCTGGGCCACACAAGAAGTTGGCTGTTCTTGGCCGTGTGCATCAGTCATACTTGTGCTGAAAGTGATCTGTTGCCTCGTTCTGAAGTCATGAGCACTCTGACCTCATTCATTCTGCCCTCGCAGCTCTGACCAGTCTCCTTGTCCCTGCTGCTGATCCTGTACCACCACCATGGTGGTTAAAAGGTGCTTATAGGTGCAATAACACATATAAGCGTAAGGTCCCACAATTCACACCGGGTCAGGACAACATCAACCCTCAAGTTTAAGGCACTTTATGTAGACCAGCATAAAACTGGGGAGACACAGATGAGGGCAAGGATATAAAAGCTGTTTCTAAAACGCTAATGTTTCCAGGAAGACAGTGACCTCAATACTTTTGTAATGGAAGAAGTTTGAAACCACCAGGATTGTTCCAAGAGTTGACTGTCCAGCCAAGATGAGTAAGGAGGGAGGGAATGGAGTTCAGGGATCAGGTAGGTGAACAAGAACCCAACAGACACTGTAGTTTCAGAGATCCTCTCCAGAAGGGGGAACTTGCCAGAAGGACATCCACCTCAGCAGTACTCCATTAATCACAGAGGTCACTTTCATTAACAGTCTGTTTGGAAACAGTGAAACTGAGGAATGCATGAGAAAAAAAGATTCTCTGGTCCGATGAGACAAATCCTCAACTCCAGGCATTGTTTATCACCTGGCAAGTATCATGCCAATATGGTGAGGCATGGTGGTGGTACAGGATCAGCAGCAGGGACAAGGAGACTGGTCAGAGCTGCGAGGGCAGAATGAATGAGGTCAGAGTGCTCATGACTTCAGAACGAGGCAACAGATCACTTTCAGCACAAGTATGACTGATGCACACGGCCAAGAACAGCCAACTTCTTGTGTGGCCCAGACCTAAAACCATAGAACATCTAAGGAGTTATGAATATGGCAGTTCAGACACTTTCTATCAAATCTGATAGAAAGTGAACAGGAGAAACTGCTCAAATCAAGCTTGTGGAGACAAGAAAACCCAAAGCTATGAAAGCTGCCAAAAGTGATTCTACAAAGTCCTGACTTAAGGATCTGAATACTTCTATAGATGAGAGGATTCAGCTGTTGATTTTTAATACATTTGCAAATAAAATAAAAAAATAATAATGTTTACACTTTGTCATCATGGATTTCTGTGTAGATAATGGACAAATACACAATAACTTTTGAAAATAGTGAATATTTCAACCCCCTCAACATCAGGCCAGTCACACCTTCAGACAGCTCAACATTGATGTTCATCTTTCTCTAAACATCTAAGGCCCCTGCTCTTCTTCTCACCAAATTTTCTTCAGTCATCCTTCCATCTCTAGTCTTTTTTACTCACCTTATGGTCGAAAAAACTCTGTAAAAACTGTATTTGAAAAAAGGCTCACAAACAGAAGTGTGTCTCTCTGAGTTTGTTATCACACTTCCATGTGGGGTTGTTACAAACTGACAATTTCTTTCTCAAACGCTTACTTTATACAGAGTTGTGATGTGATGTCCTTGAGGAAATTTCAAAGAAATTACATTTTGCAACTGTGTGTTGATACATTTCATACATTATAGGTGCACAGACTTACACACCTCTGGTCTTTTCAGATTTTTTCCACTACAGCAGCTCACGTTGCCCACTCCATGTCTCTCCCTAAATTGTGTTTGGGCAAGTTTTCATTCAACAACAAATTCAATTTTATTGTGGAGATTCTCTCTTCCGACAAAACATAACCATCTATTTGCAGTAGCTGTTCACTCACTCTTAAGGACTTGGTGGTTATAGCCCTGCCCAGTCTTTGGGAACAACTTACTATCCAGGCAAAATATGTCTAAGAAATATTTTGTCTCAGCAGGGAGGAAAGTTTGAGCCTTTAGATGATGATTGCACAATTTCCCTGATAAGGAAGCCAAGTTGCTTCATACTTCATACTAGACATTCTTCACAGCACCTCAATCACAACAAGGAGCAGATGTCAGTGACAGGAAGAAAATGCTCTCTGGAAGAGAAAAGCAGCAGAAAGAATGGACTAGTTGCATACATGCATTTCAGAGCATCAGTTCATGGCCTCACAGTAAGAGAGTGCAGTCACTGACCCTCTAAGCTTATCGCTCCCAGACTCCCAGACCAGCATAAAGATATCATCTCCGAACTTCACCCCAGAGTTTGGAATAGCTTCACCAAGCACTTCCTGTGTGTATAGTCATGATTATCTCAAAGAAACACAAGTGAACTTACTGTTGTTTTGCGGTATTTTGCACATTTGTTGCCTTCACAGTCACGGTTTTCATCTTGTATACATCTTTATTGCATTCATGCCCGATAATTTCCCATCCATCCGTTACTGGAAGCTTCAATAAATCTGTGTGGCATTTCCTTCAGATAATTTTTTAAGTTGTTACTCTACCTTCTTTTATGTTTTATCATGTCTGAAATTTAAAGAAATGCTGACTTATTTCCATCCTCCAAAAGTTAATTTCCTCTGTAATTTCTTGCTTAACAGAAGTTGTGTCAAAAGTCCCCTTCACTCTCTTTTGCCTTGTCTTTCAGAAATCATGGCAAAGTGGAAAGAAGAGTGCGGAGAGTCAAAAACAGGTTCAATCTAGTCTCTGTCAAAGCTCCTAGTGAAATACTACAAAAGGTGGGATTTAACTGTGGCTTTTCTTCTTCTAGTGTAATCAAAATCCCATTACATTTCCTCCCTGAAGAGCAGATAGGAATCCTTTTTGAGCAGCTCATGAAATAAAACTGTTTTTCTCTCCCATTAAATCAGATGATGATTCCCTAAAGTATTTCCTGTTTCCACAAAAAATAACTGTGAGGAAAAAAATCCATTCAATAAACAGATTTACTTACTTCAATTCAATTCAACTTTCTTTGTGTTTCTGGAGACAAAAACACAACAAAAACAACAAAAACAAAATTTCCAAACAGTATGTACTGAATTTCTGAGCCTGTGTCTGAGTTGTGTCTCTTCTCACTGTGAAAACGGGATGTCTTGCCCTCTCAATGTGACAATGAAATCTTCTTCTAAAGCTTTCTCAGGCCTAATGGTCACAAATCATCCAACAAGGTGACTCCTGATGAAATCTTCTCCCAGGTGACATTACACCTTCAAGTGTGGTGTCACAGTATATGCTGCGTGCTGTAATGACCGGCAGCAGAGCGGATGGTCACAATGTAAGGCAAGCACAGGCATGGGAGCACAATCACATTCTTTTGTTGACTGCATCAAATGAGGGCTGGTGTAATAGACTGACTGCCTTGCAAGGGTACAGACGGAGGCAGGAGTAGATTGAACGAGATGGGAAAATAACCCATAATACAGGCTTTTTGGCAGCAGCAGCACTGCAGCTTCCTTCCTCGAGTCTCCATCTAATCACAAAAATACTTCTGTGCCAAGATTCACAGGTAAGAAAGCTTCTGTTCCTCTGTTCTCGCACATCTTGTCTCCCTTCCATCATTTCTTTTATGTCACTCTGTGTCTGACCAAAACACTTTCCCTCATTTTGTAAATTATTAATGGAGCGGAGTTGGTGCCAAGGGAGGAATCAGTTGCAAAAATTGTCAAAAAGATTTTAATTGAGCCGAGAGGAAAATCCTCACCGGATTGGTTGGGTTGGCCTCCTTGTGCTTCTATCACCTCCAGTCTTCACCCTAAGCTGATCAAACATCTGACATAACCCTGGTGTTCAGACACAACACAATTTGATCAGACTGTGCCAGGTCATGAGTGGCAATTGAATTAAACTGACAGTAACAACTGAGAACTAGAGGACAGTTGTCAGCTCCTGGCTTTCCTCCCTGATGACCAAGTCACACATCAAAGTAGACGTCAGAGAAACTAGAGGGAACAGTGTTTTATAACTGTGTGAGATTCATTTATTGTCCCACAGAGATTAACAGAATCGTGACCTTTATCAAGGCTCAAAGCTCAGATGAAGGCTATGGCTGGGCAGCAAAAGAGATATTCTAGTGGTATAGGGGTTAGTGTGGTGCTGCCATCTATCAGAGGTTCAACCATAGACTGTAAAATATAGTAGATGGACATAGGATCTGTAAGGTCTCCATAAGGTTTTGAAGTTCAGAGTGGGCTGCCCCGTCATCGCCATCTTGACTGACTCTGCCACAAATTAAAAAATGGGCTCATTCACCCGTCACTAAAAGCAGCATGTCTTCAATTAATTAGAACTTTGAGCCTTAATGAAATCTAAATGTTTAAGTTAAATAAAGATTTAACCCCCATACAGTTGTCAAGAAAATTAAACTAGCTGTAGAGACCAAAACCCGTTTTTGTACCAGATTGTAACATGTTTATTTCTGCTGTAAAGTTGGATCTTTTAACATCCAAGTTGGAGATGCCAGTGGAGACTGACTCACTTTTGGAGCCAACTTCCAGTGGCTCTTTTACGAGCTGCAGTTTTTGGCAGTTCTGCCTTGGTGGTTGCTGCTTGGGTTCAAAGAAAGGGTCAGTGTGTATCTCCTAACTGCTGTTATTGTAGTACTGTCTTGTATCTGATTCCTCGACATTGCTTGACTTTTGAAATCTCTCATCTCTAATGTCATACAACTAAAAGATGAAACTATCCAACCAGCACCTGTAAAAAATAACCAGAAAGATCAATTATGCTGCTGCAGTTTCCCTAATTTATTGTGTTTCAAAGTAAAAAAGCAGGAGTGTTATGCCAGTGTGAGGGGTTGCATGGTTGTGGCTCTGTTGTGTCCTCCAATAGTGTTTGAACAATCTCTTGGTTCACACACAACTCAGCACCATGAACATGTATTTGTCTCTGCTCATCACAAAACTAGGAGTATTTTTTTCCCCGCATTTTTTTTTTTTGCTTTTAATGGGCCTTGCACTGCCAATTTAACTTGGCATAAGATTTATTAAACGGCTGCTATGCAGAATGACTCACTTTTCTGCGAGGAGCTTGAACATTAAGCCAGCAGGACAGTCAGGTTCGGAGAACGCAAAGACCCTCGCAGAAAAGCAAACATGCTGACTCATCATGAAGCATTTGGCTGTAATTAGTGAGGGGCATCGTGGGAAGTCAAAACCTCGTCACCCTGGATTAAAGAGAGTGGAGGCACATTTGGTCATTTACCTCAACTTTAAGACATTGCAGACCTGGACAGCAGGCGTCTTTGTGTATTTCATTCAGCTTCATAGACACATGAATCATTACGTGTGATAAATGTATCTTAATGAGCTATTTAAACCCGTATTCAAGTATGTTTTATTATATTTTTATTAGTGCTTTGACACACTGCTCACAACTACTGCTAAGTTGTTGACAAATGCAGCATCAACACAAATCTTAAGGGTTGAAATACATGGAAATATGGGTTTTATTTTGTGAGACCAAATATTTTGTACTCTCTATACAGGTTAGAATTCAAAGCCAGATCATGTTATGTTAAATAGTGCAATAAAAATTCAGAGGATGTGACATTTAGTGTTCAGCTCATCCAGCAGCTCTTGATAGTGACAGTGTTGATGGATATGCCAAAGACTAGAGGAGAGCAAATATGTAGATACTGACAGTGAGCTCAAAAAAAGCAAATTGATTGATTGAAGGATTGAAAAGCTAACATTTATCTAATGGAAATCAGATGAACCAGCACCTCAGTGTTCTGCAACCAACCACATAGGACGTGTGAGTATATTGTCATCAGCAAAGTGAAGGGAAAGCACTCAAAGCAGACTTGACACTGAGAACAAAACACTAAATATCCACCCATTAGCCACAGGGCTTATCCTGATTGTGAATCCCAGCTGACACTGAGATCAGGGTTGGGTCACAGTCTGTCAAACTGGTAAAATATAGAGACTAACAACTTCACTCACACATGGGCATGTTAAAATTGCCAATTAACAGGGAGAACATGCAAACAGAAAGGCCCCAGGTTTGATCCCAGAACCTTTTTGCTGTGTCACATTTTTTATTCTTTGTGAAAGGTACTGAAGGACTGAAGTGTGAAAACAGTGGTTTTATATAGATGTCTAGTAAAAAATAATATATATATTGTTGTGAGTCATTAAAAATCTGTTTCTTTTATTGCTTTCCTTTATTTTACAGTTTTGAATTTAAAACAGTATTGTACTCTTGTGTGTTTGGTCGTTCACAAACAACGCGATGCACATCATGCTCTGCTACGTCCCATTTGATTCATACTCAGACCTTTGTTGTGAGTCACACACCCCTTTTATCTCTTTTCTGACATTTACTGTTACTCTTCCAAAATAAATAAAGGTGAAAAAAGGCTAAAACACAATGATGAATATGGAATGAATATATGAATGTGGAAGAGTCTAAAATAAAGTAGAAATATATATAATCATGGGTTTGTTATCACTTTTCCTGTGTCACACTCAGTCTCCCATCAGCCCCTGTTCTCCTGCTCCTTTTAATTTCTCCTATTTCCTTGTTCCCTCCCCAGACCCGCCGTTCTCCTTCTGCCCATCAGATGGCCACAAACCTTCTGTCTCCACATCACCTGTTTCCCATTTTACATCTCCAGCATCAGTCTGCGTCGTCAGTTCGTCTGTTTCTTGTTCCTGCTCTTGTTTCTGCTTATGTTCCTGTTTTTGTTCCCTTGTGTTTGCCTGTGTATCTGCCTTCTCGCCTGCCCTGCCTGTCAACCCGCCTGCCTGCTTGCTCACTTGCTTGGTTGTATCAAAAACAACTTTAATACAGACACAGCACTGTAGCTGTAGTGCATTGTTTGCAAGAACAATGCAAACAATGACGCACAAAGAGTGGAGTTAATTGATTTTAGGAGGTGAAACAGCTGCTTGTGCATCATCAGTCAATTAGTAATGCATGTCAAGTCTGGTTTTTCAGGCTTATAGTTCATAATGAGCAGGAAAAATAAATAAAACTTAGTGAAGCTATTCCAAATAATTGCTTATTTAACTTTTTTTTGCTTAAATATCTAATTCAAAAGTGCAAGAACTTTATCAGGAAGTACAATATCAGCTTGGCAGATCTTGACATTTCTGTCTAACAGTGGTGCTTAATCAAATTTAATTAAAATTTCTTTTAATTAAGCTTTAACAAGCAATAAAGGACTTGCTATTGACACTGTAATTAAGTGGGTAGAGATTTTTTCAAATGCCATATGGTGAAACTGAATTCACCTTTTGAACAAAAATGGAAAACAGCAGCAGAACTACTAAGCCATCAAGGCCAAGAGACGACCATGCATCACCCACCACCCAAAACCAAACATTTATTATTGCTGTTTTCTCATCAGCTTTCATGCTTTGAAATGATTTTAATGATCACTTATACACATTAAAAGATTATCACACTGACTCACCACTTCCTCGTTTTTTTATCTACATCTCATCTCATTATATACACATCTTTTTTTCTTTTTTTTTTTTTTGTCAGGGACATGCTGTTCAGTGGTTTCAGGTTATGGAGCCTGGACAGAAAATGCTGGATTCAAATGGGGCCACCAGGTGTCACTGAAGACTCACAACACAAAATCCTGTATTTAAATAAATAATAACAATAATAATAATAATAATAATAAAAGGTGCTTTTAACCACTTATTTTAATGGATGCTGACAATGAAAAAGACTTTGGAGAGAGTTGGAGATGGTGAGTCTTCATGATTGGATGAATTCTTATTTCTGGAACAATTCAACTCGATGGGATGATGGGATTTTTCAGGCTTGCTGGAGAAGCTTAGCTGCGATGAACAAGTCAGGCAGTTTCAGACACTGTGCTTATCAGCAGCAGGTATGTGTGATATGTGTCACACTGGAAATGACTGCAGAGGAGACGGACCTGCTCTATTTGAACATATGCCACAGCCAAGTGAGGCTGGAACATCAGCAGCAATGGAAACTTTGGATATCAGGTTGAGGTTTATTCTTGAAGAAAAACACCAAGATTCATTATGTCTCGCACAGTTTCTGATTATGTTTGAGAGGAATCAAATCACTGTAAGCTGCATTGAACTCACTATATGCAAACCGTTTTTCTATTTAATAAGGTATAAAATAATAAATCATATCTTATCTTACAATATTGTTCTGTACAGACTCCAACTCAATAAAATGTTGTCAACAACTCACCAGAAATTTTGGTGAAAATCTAGAAAAAATACAACAATGATAAAATCTGGCTTACAACAATGATAAAATCTGGCTTTCCCTCACTTGCATTCACTTACATTGATTATTCAATATATTCTTCTCAGTAAACAAGACTTCTTCTGTCACTACCCATTGTTTCTTTGTATGGTTTTTATTAGTTTTTTCCCTGTGTCTAACAGAATCACTGAAAAATATACATGATAAAATCTGGCTTTCCTTCACTTATATTGATTATTCAACATATTCTTCCCAGTAAACAAGACTCCCTCCGCCACTCCCATTTGTTTCTTTGTTTTGTTTTGTTTGTTTTTTTAGTTTTTATTTGCTGTATCCCTTGGATTTATTAGTTTATCCCTATACCTACACCCATGTTGTTGGTTTACTGGTAGCCCTTTTGAAGAGAGATGAATATATGTATGAAGTTGCAAAACTTAAATATCGCAATTAGCTTAGAAAAAGCACTGTATTATTTGTGTGTTTATGACGTCTGATTGTTCTTGTGATATTATAAACGCTGAAATCATTAAAAAAGAAATCTGTTTTATTCTGAAGTCCCCAATACAGTGTAATATGAATTACTAATGGTAAATCTTATGATCATTTGAAATGGAAATGTGAGGCACATTCGACTTATTTCTACTTATTTTTCTACAGGAACATATTGAATCCTGACACCACTATTTATTGTTGAATCCAAGTGTGGATTTTATTCATCATTACTACATTAATATTTTCCAAAACATCACACAGCTCAGACAGAGTTTTGTATCAAAGGGCTGCAGTAGCTTAAAGGAACAGTTAAACATTTTGGGAAATATGTTCCCATATTGATATGAGTTATGTGTCTTAATATATAGATCTCAATTCAAACAGCAGTGCCTGTATCGCCCCTCTGGCTCCAAACACTTCAGCATCGTTATTGTCTCTTGATGTTTTCAAGGTCAATGAAAGTAATGATGCTGCCTCAAGCGTGTGTTTAAGGTAGCGACAACAGGCTCATTTGCAGCCAGCTTCCTTTCCAGCGTCCTTTGAAGCCTTTAAAATCCAACCTTTCTACCTGAAGGGCCAGTACTTGGTGTGCAGAGCACACAGCACAGATCTGAGGAGCAGCCAGTGCACTTAGCATGACGGCCCAGCTCTGCATGGGCTTCTCTCAGAGCACCTGAGAGCCAACAACATTGGGATTCCACCTGAGTGCAGGCTCTGGTGGTAAAACCTGAATTAACACAAGAACAGACAGCAGTCAATGCCTTTTTTTTTTTTTTTTTTGCACATCATGGATTCGGCAGTAGCTGCGCTGCTCCTCTCACCCTAGAGATACGGTTGGATAGCACAGTATAATCCCTTGCTAACAACCAGCTCCCCTCTGTATGCTGAAGAGGCTGAGACAGAAGCCTGTGGGTCAAGATTGAAGAGGCTGCTCGGGACACTTGGATGTAATCACTTGTATCAGTATTACAGAGGCTGACTTGCTCTGTAGTCGAGAGAAATGCCTTCGAGGGCTTGTTCTGACATTTGGCTTTAATTACAGGACAAATCATGGCCGCAAGTGTCAGGCACATGGCTGGCAGGGCCTTTCTGAGGGGCCATCTGTTCTGAACTAGAGCATTACTTTAAAGCGCTGCTTTAAAGATTGAAAAAACAATTTTAATTTTTAAAGTTGGAAAATGTATTTTTGACCCATGGATTGATAAAGTATTCTGATTCTGATTGATTCTGACCTTTTTTTGACTGAAGTTATCACTGGAACAGTTGGTATTTTACTGAATAGAAACAAACCAGCCAAGATGCACAAGATGCTCAGATTTTATAAATACTGATCATCTGAACATTTGAAATTACTTTTTTTTTTTTTTTTTTTTGGGGACCAACCAAATTTTTGTTTAATTTTATCTCATCAGAAGATGTTCCAAAATCTGTTTAAAGCCTTCTACAAGAAAATGCGGTGTATTTTATTTGTTTTTAGTAATAATTAATTCATATTAAAAAAAAAAAAAAAAAGTTTGCTAATAAAAAAAAAAAGCTGAAACAATGAGTAGAGCCATGGATTAGTTGATTGACAGGAAATAAATCAGGAAAAATGTTGAGAATGGATATATTTGTTGAAGTTGTTTATAAGATAAAAGATTACAAACACTGAGCAGAGACTGTTCCCAGCATATTCAGTGACTTTCTCTGTTTTATATCACTGCACCAAATCTCTAAAACTTTGGGTTTAGACTGTTCATCAATAAATAAATAATTAATAGCTGTTTTGGTTAGTTTAGTTTAGATTAGTTACTAGATCTAATATGATGATGGAGCTAAAATGAAAGCAAACAGTGGCTCACATGATATGAAGTAATGCTCTGAAGTCAGGCAACACTTGGTCAGAGCGTAACCTCATATCGTGTGAATGCTGCTGTTTGCTTTAATCTGAGCTCCATCATCGTATACAGTCGAGTCTTCAAATTGAGAAACTTTAACAGGATCACTTAAAAATATACATAAAAAAATCTGTCTTTCCTTCATTTGTATTGATTATTCAACATATTCTTCCTAGTAAACAAGACACTTGTCTGCTGCTCTCATTTGTTTCTTTGTGTGTTTTTTATTAGTTTTTATTTCCCGTAACCCTTGGATTTATTACAGTTTATCCCTACACCTACACCTGTGTGGTTGGCTTTATGGTAGTCTTACAATGCATTGTTGAAAAGGGATGAATGTATAAATTAAGGATGGAGATCACACACAATATCACAATTATGTTAGAAAAAACACAGTGTATTATTT
Organism: Rachycentron canadum; assembly: GCA_038496675.1. NCBI lineage: Eukaryota > Metazoa > Chordata > Actinopteri > Carangiformes > Rachycentridae > Rachycentron > Rachycentron canadum. The sequence continues at coordinate 18,004,199 of CM076656.1, read as the reverse complement.
GTGTGTAACTGCAGAATATAAATTCCCTCACAACACCAGAAACAATATTGAGCACATGACCTCATCATCCTCAATGAATCTGTGTTCAGCTTTAATTTATGAAAATGAATCAGTCATACTCCAGTTATTGCAGCGGTGTACTGTCTCATCATCTGACACCCTTTCTGACAGCTCGAGTGTTATTGAAGCAGCTCTACACAGAGTAAAAAGAAAAAACACACTTGAGCCATCCTCCATGGCTTTGATTCCAGTATGAAATTCATCTTATTATAGTTACACTTCCAAAACATTGTTGAGCCTTTGTGTTGCCATTATGCAATGATCCCATTCTGCCAAGCTGCTTAGGCATTCAGCGAACAGCCACAACAGCAGCTTGCTCTGTCCTATTGCTGTCTCATGAATTCATATTGGCCAGAAAGGGAATCTGCACGCTGGAAACTCTCCACATACATCTCCCACACTTCTGCTGATCATATCAGGAGTGAGTGTCAGGATCCAGCTGGAGCTGCGGTGTACGAGCTGTTCATACTGGTGCTGACAGCGGCCGGCTTCCAGTCTGGCTGGTAAAAGTGGATGTCGAGGGTTCGAGCCCAGTTTGCGAACACTGTCTTCTCCGTGATGAAGCGGTGGTGGCTCCCTCGTCGACTCCTCTCATGGGAGAGATACATGGAGCACTCGTCGGGCCCCGAGGGCTCATAATAATGATATGGCAGGGAGGGGTGGGAGGAGGACCTCCATGGGAGCAGAGGAGAGAAGAAGGGAGGAGAGGAGGGGGGAGTAAAGCATGTAAAGGCATGAAAGTCAAAGTGTGAGGGAGGGGTGTGGAAATAGCATGGATGCAGTTGTAAGATGAGGGGAGAGGAGGCGGTGTCGTGAGCCACAGTGGGGGAAGAAATGGAGACAGGAACAAAGAACAACAAAAAGATCAGAAGAATCTGGGCTCACAGACGCGTTCATTATGCACCATCTTGTTCCTCTGATATTCTCAGTCGCACTGAGCTCAGTGGAGGAGTCAGCCACATGAGAGTCGCTTCAGTCTGGCCTGTATTTCTCTGTGAACATCCCAGTGTGTCCTTTTGTGCCCGCGTAGATTCATGAGAGAACATTATTAGCCAAATTATTCTCCTATAGCCAGGGAGTCAGAATGTGGCAGAGACACGTTCAAGAGCTGCACTTTGTGTTTTCAGCCTGTTCAGTGAAATGTGTTATTTCTGTTATAAAATGTCAGAATGAATCCTTTCACTGGTGCTAAAATCGCAGTCATTCACCAGCCCGGCTGCATGGCAATAAAGGACTATTGAATTTGTCACTGCAGGGAGTAGATGTTGCATTGTCATTACAAGTTGAAGACATCATTAAAGATGCACTAGACAAGATTTTAATGTTGAGGCACACCCCTGTTGTCAGCACACAGTAAATCACAGAGGGAGACTGCAGCCTTTTTTGGACCGCTGGCTCAAACAGGAAGTGACAAACAAAAAATTTAAGCCCTAAAGAGGAGGCCTTTCAGTATAATTTAACAGATGACACAGGATGTGGTAGAGAGACCGACTGGTCAAATGTGTTGTTGATCTGTGGAAAATTTTCTTTTGTTTCCTTTTTTTCATTGTAATGTTTGTATATAGGTATTTATCATATTTAGTGTTTCTATATAAGTACAATTAACAAAGTGAGATGATAATCCTTTATTTCATTGAAATTCAAGAGGTTGTGTCTGTGACAAAAAAGTCAAGGACACAATAATCTTCGTAATTCAGGTGCTTTAGGTCATGTGACCACTGTTGCTAGGAAACTGTTGCCAAAAATTGACGCTGCCTTGTTTCTTTTTTAAAGTTGGGTTTTCTGGATTTCAATGTTGAATGCAATTGATGAGAAAAATGACAATAAAAAGCCTTTGTTCCCCTTAACAGATTTAAAAACATCATAACTCATTCTCTTTCACATTCAGAGTCCCACTGAGGTTTTATTATATTTGTGCTAATATGTTTGTGTTTGTGATGTATTTTAGTATGTCTACTGCTCCAGACTGTGTTTCACATTTCACCTGACTGTAAATGACATATGTCCTTATGGTGACAGGACTGGTTTAGGCTGTAGTAAAAATTAACTTAAATAAATGAACAAAAATGTATCTGAGGCATTCACTGACTGTCTGTACATGGGTTTGTCTCACTCTTATGAACAAAGTATCTCAGTCACACTGTGAGGAAATTTCTTCAAATTTGGCACAAACACTCACTTGGACTCAAGAATGAACTACTTTTGTCAGTCAAAGGTCAAAGGTCACAGAGACCTCACAAAACATGATTTTGCTCTTTTTGACAAAACTGTTCACTGGGACTCAAGGATTAATTGATTAGATGGTCAAAGGTTAAGGTCCATGTGACTGCATAACACACTTATTAGTAACTCAAAATGTCACACAACAAATCAGGACTAGCACTTTCACGTTTTCATTTCCCAGACAATAAACGCTATCTATTCTAATTTCTCACAGATGGTCAATATATGATTCTGGATAATTAGAGATGTAACCTGACACTAGTCTGAGGCAAACAATTTGTAATTCTAGTTCCTATTTTTAGCTTCTTGCTCAGAGGCAAGATGAAGTGTCAGATATGGAGTAGAGAGTTTTCAGAGCTATTTCAACCATCCACCTGGCATGTCTGATGAGGTCTACTGTCACCTTGAGCTAAGGAATCCTCCTGAGCTTGGATCAAAAAATAATGTGATTCTACCTGCAGAAATCAGGGGGCACCATGCCATACACGTTGATCCTGTCACACAGCTCCAGGCCTATGGCCATGGTGAACCAGCCGGTACTCAGCCAGGAGTTGGAACTCTTCCTGAAAGACAAGAGAGGATAATCATGCCGAGCAAATCTATACCAGTATAGTGTAAATATACTGATAGTGCTGTCCCCCTCCAGAAAAGTGACTGATCAGATGAGATAATATTAAAGCTGCAAAGCCTTATTTTTAGATTTTTACCTGATGAGTCATCTTCAGATTCAGGAGATAAATAGCAATGGAGGCAAAAAGATGTACTGAAAAAAGACGTTCTGTCTCTCTATGTCTTGCTCCCAACAACAACAAAGCAAATCTTTAAATGAAGGTTGAAGTGATTGGATTTTTAATTCAAAAGTCACAGCCACTTATCAGCCTGTGGGTTTACTGTTCACATGCAAATGAGTTCAGATGAATAGCTGAATTCACATCAATGAAATGTTTTTATCTGTTTGGGTCTTATTTTGTCAGCTCGTGCTCAGTCAGCCATTTTCTGTCAGCGCAGATACCTGTGTCACATATGAAAAGAGATGTCATGTCCTAAATAGAGGAAACTTGCATCTGATATATTCACTATACACAACAAACTATATGTGTGCAGATCACCTTTAAATCTATGCTGGAAAAAATGTATTCTGTTTGTTACAAACTAAGCAATACACTTGCCTCTGAAAATGTGAATAGCAAAACTTCCTGTATAGGCCTACATATAAAATTCATAAGCTATAATCGAAATATGTACATTGTGTTTAGCTCTCTGCATCATGACCACAAAAATCTGCCAGATGCAAAAATTTCAGTTGGAAAATAGTTTCTTACTCTCATTTTAAAATGAGCATGTTTGTGACAAGCTGTGTACCAGGCTGTCAGAAGAATAGTGAGAAGTAAAAACTAAAGTGAGTATTGCTGTGGCACATCCTTGTATACAGAGCCTGATGCTGCCAAGCAGAGTAGTGAAGCACTCCCCATCAATACCACTTAAAGAAAAAAAGGTTAACTCTTTTCACCCTCCATCACACTGATTAAAGCTTACTCACCATTTTGTTTCATGTTTGTAATGTCTGTGTGAACATAGTATCCAAATGAAATCTAAATATGATCTTTAAGCGCAGTCCTGGCCCGTAGCTCTGCCTGAGCCTGACATTAGCCTGACAGTGAGCAGGTGGGTTTTAGTCTGCATCCTGTTAAAAAATGTGTGTTTGCTGCTACAACTTAATATTGCGCATAAAAGGGCTTTAAGAAAGTGTGTTCTGTATTTGAGAAGTGTCAACCCACAGTGACGTCACCCACTGGTTTGTGAGCTGCCATTTTGAAGCCCCAAGTTTGTAAATTGGCTGTCGCCATGTTTTTTTGTTTTTTTTTTAAGCCAGAAGAAACCATATTTGGAGGAGAGGCTGAAGCTTAGGTGGAGTGTGGTGTGGATCTGATCTGCTCTGTGCTTTCCCCGACAGGTCGCTGCATACCCTGCTAACGGTCTATTTTCCTTTAAAAGGGACAATGATTTAAAGAATTAACATCATGTTGTATTGAAGAAGACTTAAAACTAGCGATTGAGACCATTATCTCATTTGGAAAACTTTGAAATCAATAAATAATAAATAAAATCATAAATAATAATAATCAATTTCCTCATAGAAATTGAGTCGCCCCCTGATGGTCATTAGATAAAAAGCAGGTTGAAGGCACTTCTGCATTGGCTTCAGTTTTTAGCCCTGGTATGACCCGACCCTATAGATTATAACTGCACTTTTAAGTGGATAAAATTAATGAGAACCCTTCAGTACCTCATGAAGACCAGATTAATCTTGTCAACATTTACCTATCAAGTCCCGTTTCCTTTTTAAATAGTTCATCAAACTTGAGCATCTTGATTCGAGAGATGATGTAGATCTGCAGTTTAGGAAGCAGTTGCTTTAACAGCCTGAGGTTGTTGTAAACGTGACCTTTCCCGTCCCGTTTCATGCAGCTGCTTGGTCCCCAGAAGATGAACACCGTGTCCTGACTGGCGTTGAGCAGCTCCTGTCTGCTCTGCAGCACCCTCTGCAGGCTGGAGTGAGCTACAACACGCAGGCTGGTGCGCTGGCCAACATCCTGCTGATAGCCCACACTGGGAGCGTCATTCATACGGATGACGCACTCAGAGCGATCGATTTCTTGACCCCTTTTGCTCCCAGTCAGCTGACCGGAGCTGGTCACCAGGGCACAAGTCCTGCAGTGCATCTTCAGGGACTGTGGAGGTGAAAGGTCACAGGTTAGACATCATAGCAGTGTCACTCAGAGAATATTGAAGACTAGAAACAATACTGAAGTGAAGACTTACCAAGCAATTTGATTTTCACTAAGGAATCACTAAGGCCCCTTTAAAGGTTATAGTTTGACATTTGATGGCTATGAAGAGCTGAGGGTATCTAAACAAGGCTAACCATGTGTTCAGACAAAAGGCAAAATTTTCAATGCAGTGGGATCATATTTACAGGGAAAGACAAGAAGATGCAAATTAGCAAGGGGTGGTGTGAATTGATGCATCTGTGCAAGTTGAAAATGTTCCAATGTGAGAAAAACTGTGGCTTAAGAATGTGCTCCATGCTCATATTGAGAGAAGAGGGGAGAAGGAGAGAGCCTTGATGGAAATAACTGCACAGGTGGAACATCTGATGTGCTCCCATGTAACATTCGATGAATTAAAACTGACCACAAAACCGACCTCTGGAATACGCCATCAACTCGTGATAACAACTAAGAGCATTTACAGAGAACCCCGTAAACCAAATTCAATAATTTTGTCAAACTCATAAATATCATTCACACTGGAATCACGTCCCTTACTGTTGCCTGCGCTGTACATGTTGTTTAATTTATTTGTGTATTTATTGTTTGTGAGTTACAATGATGTGTTTTAACCTGCCTGCAAAGCCAAAGGAAAATTTACATACTGAAGGACAATAAAGATAATAATATAATTTTTATTAATAACATTTCTATCTCTAGAGCCATGTTTGTGGAGCTAATAAATCTGCAACCTATAGCCATCAAGGACAAGTCTTATTTGCAGAGATCCTGAGCTGCCAAAAGAAAAAAACAGTGACCCTGAAAGAGTTTGTACAATAGCACATGTAGACACAGCAGCCATGTCAAGGAAGTTTTCCACAAGCTTGATATAAATCATCTCTGATAATGCAGCTCAAAGTTTGGAATTTAATTTTTAGATTTATATTCGGAGGTTAATATCGCTTTGTGTCACACACTCACACACTATGATTAGTTCAGATGAAAACAGTCCTAAATTAAAGTTGATAACCTACCCTTTATTGCCATGATTATTCTGTCATCTACATCCAAAGAGGACCTGAATAAAGTGCAACATGGCACAGAAGCAGCTCCACTCATTCTGGTCTGCTCTGTCAGGTATCCTGTTATTCAAATGCACTGCAGATTATCATGGTTGACAGAAGTGCAGAGGCAATTCCGTGCACTATTTTCATTTTGTAGGAACACCATGAATACACATAAGCTCGTATATTTACTCACTCAAATGCAATCTTTCAGAAAACAAGGACTGTATGTAATTGTCACACTGTGTGAGATGTCCAGGTGAGAACTGTGGGGTAGCCGTTGTAATGGTTTGACGAGGTATTCGTGTAGTTGTGTCCAACCAGGTTGAAAAAGCAGAGCCCGGATTGAATGATCCAACAGCAAAAACCCAGAGACTCTTCACATGAATTATTCCCAACCTTAATAGAGAGCTACATTGGCATTCTGAACTGTGCTCCGAGCTTCACACTCCATCAGGTACTGAGGTGGGAATGTGTATCTGTGTGTGCCTGTGAGTGGGTGCATACATACAGGTGATATTACTAGCGCCACAGGCTGTGCTGCCCCCACTGCTATATTTATAATACTCTCCCACTATCTCTGTGACCCCATAATTGCCTAGTGTGTGTGTGTGTGTGTGTGTGTTTAGTTTTGTATGAGTGTAAGTATTTGGTTCCTTTTATGGTGTTAACACAGACCTCATCCAGTAGTCCTCATGGATACCTGGTTTCTTCCTAAGGTCTTGTTTATGGTTAGAGCTAGTCATTAATTGTTTATGGCTAAAGTTAGAGTTAGGGTTTGGGTTAGGCTTTTGACAATGAATGAAAGTCAATGCAATGTCCCAACAAGAATAGCTGTGCAAATCTTTATGACGTGGCCTCTCATATGTAACAGAATCACGTTTCTCTGGCAAGACACTACAACTGTCTGAAAAGTGTCTAGATCTAAAACCAGATGTAATCCCTCCTCCCACACACACACACACACACACACACACACAATCACAGACTACAGATTGAAGGAATTGAAGGTATTTCCATTCTGCAACACACTGCCATTTCCTGTAGGAGTGTGTTTGCACACTGTGCACAGACCCCCTCCCTCAATAATGGGTAGGCTGGAGTGAATTACACGCTTCACTGCACAAACACACCCTCTGTGCCTTCACTGGGAAAAAAATCCCAATCTTTGTACCTGTTTTTTCTTCTACCTGCAACAGAGAGAGTGCATTCTGCCCTCAGCACTGTCCAAAAACACATCGGTCCCAAGGTTTTAATCATTGTGATAATCAGGGAATGTGTGAAAGGCAACTGAAGGTCACATGGGTGGTGTTGTAGTTTGAAGTGCACTGTGGAACAATAAAAGTGTCCTTGACAGTGATTCTGAAGCTCCCTGAGTTTCTGGCAGCCTGATGATGCAGGGAAATAGCCACTTATAAGCCCTGTATCACAGTGAGAGAGGCTTTCAGAATCAGATAGAGAATATTTCAGGTGGCAGGCAGCTGAGGATGCAACCAACAGACTGTTGAATGAATGAATAAATGAGGGAGTGAGTAATCAAATGCATATTACAGGTAGCTCATAACCAGTCTTGAATTGGCGGTCCTTGTCACACACGTCAAGTCAGCACCTTATCATGCAGACAGAGGGTGGTCTGCCTTGACCAGTAGTGCATAACCTCATAAGCAATACACTTTCTTGGATTAAGATGAACACTGGTTCAACCTTGGTGATTCAGTGATGTAAGGATTACACAGAGCCATCGTATTAGGAGGGGCAGCAGAAGAAGAATAAGCAGTTAGGCGTATGGCCCTGGTTCCAGTCCCAGTCAATTACCGCCCACACACTGGCTCCAAACTCATCAGTATGATCCTGTTTATACACTTCCCTGGGGAACCCAGGATCATAATTGCTTTCAGAGCAAACCCCATCAGTCAGCCTTTAATATTGCACCAGAGCTTCCAGTGTGCCTCAAATTCCTCAGCCTCTGCCTAGCCCCTTTCAGTTTAAGAAGGGTGTAGAGTACAAACCAAAAGGAAAAAAGATTGGCAGGGTTGATATGTTTAGAGATCAGAAAGGAGTCGTGAGAAAAAAACAAAGACAAAAATGCACCTATTACCACAATTATCATTGGGTTTAGGCTGGTGTTATTCTACACTGTTGTAACTATCGACAGATGGAATCCAAATTTTAATTTAATTTAATATCTAGTGCACTATATGATTTGCCATTTTGAGTTTAAGGTGCCTGAGGCGAGAATTTCTGCATTATTCAAGATTCATACAATGGAACAGAAAAGCAAAAAACAGTGTCCATGCAATGCCTGCAACAATCCCACAATGCAATGTGTTGATTTTTGGCTTTAGTTGGCCATGCAATGCCATATGCCTAACACACTTCACAATATCGTCACAAATAAAAAAACAAAAGACACAATTCTTTTGTGGACATGTTGAAACACAAAACACAACATAAAGCTTTTCACAGCAGGCAGCACAAAGTGTCATGTGCACAACTGAAGCCTCGCTAGGATAAAAATGCGATGTGTTGTTGTCTCTTATAGGGAGTAGTGAATGAGGGTGTGACAAAGCCCCAATGCAGCAATGTATATAAGTGCTTTCAGCACCAAGACCACTGGTCTCTACCAAAGGCAGAAATAATGATATAATAATAATTTCCTTGTTTTTTGTACCACTGAAATCAGAGTAAATTTGATTGTTTTTTTCTCTATGAGTAGAGAACAGTGTAACACAATGACTGTGTGGAGAAGAGGGTGGAGGTCTTAGATGTCTTAGATGCAGCTAGAAGAATATCCTGCAGACTTCTCTTGCTTAGCATCACGATTTATTGATTATCTTGATGTTTCTTCTGCTGCCTCTTAGTTAAACATTACACTCATTAAAACAGAAAATACTTGAAAATGAAAGCTCCACAAGGAGAAACAACATGTGATTACCCAATTGCAAGCACATTTTAATGATTTTAAACCAGACATCTCATCATTTATGTTCCAAGTTATTGAAAGGGCGACTCTGCCAGAGAGACAGGGTATTGATGAAATTCTTAATAGAAGAAGTATACTCAATATTGAATTTGCAAACGCTACCCCCAAATGGATTGAATGAAGAGATCTCATGCCATGTCTTTTTTTAAAGTACTGTGCAAAAGCCTTAGGCCACACTTAGATTTGCTGTTTAAGAAATGCTATAATGACCTTATATGATTATTTATTTGTCTTTTTATTAGAATACAACCAGAAAATACAGGAAATGTGTAGCAGTGTTAAAAAAAACAGCTTCTATAAGCTAAAGTGGTGAGTATTCAGTGCGACCTCCCCTTCTACCTCCCCACTACAGCAACAGCAGAAACCTGGCTCTTAAACCTAAAGGGAATGCAACCAAATTAATGTCATTGCTGACACATGTTTTTGTATTTTACTAATTCATGTCAAAGTGATGCTGTAAAAAAGGTCTGTTATACCAGGTTTGTGGAAGACATGCTTAAGCGTTACATACACATGTTGTATGAGTTGAACTCTTTGGAAGCTGCTAATATGTATAAGACCAACTTTCAATCACATCATTCCAGTCAAAAAGCCAAAGATCACAGAATTTAACAGACATAAAATCATTTTGCATCAGCAAGGCCCCTCAAAGGGAAATCAGCACCTCACAGACCTCACAGCATCATTTAGACATGAAATAGTCAGACAAATACAGGTCTTAGCAATGACATTAATTTGGTTCCATTTAGGTTTCAGACTTTTGCACAGTATTGTATATTGGAATATAACATGACACAGTACACACAAATCACTGTTACACAAATGACTGAAAGACACATGATTGTGAATTGTCCTATATGTGAGCACACAAGCTGGGTGGAGCATTATCAACAGCATTTAAGATCTTTGTTGTAAGAAACAGTTTGAAATACCTTTGATTTATTGCGACGGAGACATTAGGACGATCAATAAGTGAAAATATATTCTTCTTTTCAATCCTTCATTGTCAGATCTCCCCTGATATGAGCAGTGGTTGCTGATCATAAAGACTTGGCAGTATTTGCTTGCAGAGACATAATAAATTATTTAGCTGTTGACCATTATTATTACAGTATCTGTATACTTCATAAAGTGCATGAAATTGGGGTAATGGCTCAATTGGGAGCAGAGGTGGATTAAGTGGCACCTGTTCTGTGGTGTAAGGGCGGAACGATCAGCGCTGTTTCCTTTTCTCAGAGGCCAATTAATTACACTGGGACCCTCCTAACAGCTGACATCTCATTAAGCTCCTCCTGGTGACACACATTCACATCCTAAACTTGCCCTGCTCTCATTTTAAGGGACTAAAGTCTAGATAATCAGGACAGCTGTCCTTCCCTTCGTCTTCATACAGTCGACCTCAGACTGAGAGAAAGCCAGGAAGGATGCTTCTTGTTAGCAGCCAGCTGATGGAGAGATGAGGAAAAAATGCCAGGATGGCGGGATTCCACCTTGAAATAAACATTATGTTCACAACATCTGGCTCTTGCCACTCACCACACCCGTCTACTAGTATAAATGTTGTGAATTAATGAGAAAGGAAAGTATTTCTTAAGCTGTATTTGCATGACTACAATTTGGGCTATGTAACATCACTCTGTGGATGAAACCTGATAGTATAATCTGTTCTGCCAGGTGTGCTTCCTTACTTTGAGAGGAATTAAACATTTGCATATCCTGGGAATCCATCCATTAAGTAAGCTCTGCACAAGGATGGTAGGCGTAGGTAGGAAACAGTTTTGCATAAGTGAATTTCTAATGACACCGATTTCTCTGAGGCTGTCTGCATTACAGGCTGTCAGAGCGCAGAAAGGTATTGCCCATAATAAGTAGATACATCATCAACTGGCATAGGCACACAATCCACATTCATACTCTCACACTGGCTTTGTGATTAGAGCGTATAAAGGCCAATGTAGATTGATTCTGCTGACGGTTCTTCAAAGGTCAACATCTCTTAAACAGGAATCGGCAAAAACATCGGAGGGAGAGAGGAGGAAGACGGGGGGAATGGAGCGGCTGTCTGCTCCAGTGTTCAAACTCAAATGTGTGTGTGTGGACGTGGAAGCATGTGTTTGAAAGCGTCGATTCAACTCTGCAGCTCTAATTACTGTAGCTTGTCAAAGAAAAGAAAAACACACTAGAGGACATCTCACAAAAACCTGCAGACACTGCAGAAGGCAGTCAGAGAGAAACAGAATAAACACACATAAATGTGCACCATCACTGTGAAGTCTGATCTCACAGTATATAGATTTGTGCCTTTCACACAACTGTTTTCATTTCACCTTTAAGCACTTAGAGGACTGAAGGAAGAAGCCAAATGTTGAGCCTTTAACCTTCTGCAGCATGGAGCAAGATAGTCTTAGTGATTAATGTGTGCTGGGCCTTTTATGACCTCATGGGTCAGACATAAATGAGCCAAGCAGCCACAAACCACCACTCACCTTAGTGAACTTAAAGCCCATGCAAACTAGAAATGCACATAAGTTAATATGGGCCATAAACAGTGTCCAGCAGGTACATTAGATAGCACTCTCCTCAAATTTTCAAGCATCCCTGGCTCTGATGAGGTCATAAAATTTTAAGGTGTCTGGGCATTTGCATGGACTTGTCTGCATGAGTGTACCAGTGCTGCATGAATGTGTGTGTGTGTGTGTGTGTGTGTGTGTGTGTGTGTGTGTGTGTGTGTGTGTGTGTGTGTGTGTGTGTGTGTGTGTATGTGTGTGCACGACAGTAGAAGAAGCCAAGATTCCCTCCAGCAGCAGCACACCTCAGATGACCCTGAAGGAAAGTACACAGACTGATCCACCCACTCCACAGATCCTATGGCAGGGGTTGAGTGACATGCAACAGCATGAAAATGTCGCAGTGTGAATCCATCATGAATCAGCCGTCAACCAGGAGGAGGTGGACAGCCAGGAGAGACTGTGAATAATAAAGTGGCTGCATCGCCAAAAACTCCAAATTGCAGCAGCTGCCTCTCATTTCGCTTAAGAGCTCCTGAAAAATCTGTAGATGAATGCTTCTTTTTCATTGAATTGAAAGGATCTGATGAGGGTTACAACATCTCTCAGGATCCCTGAACTTAAGAGTCGAAAGTGAAAGGTGAACTGTAACCAACACTTTTCTTTCTCCTTATCATTTCCTGTTCCATTGCTTTCCAGTAAAGCAATGTCCTTTCCACTCTGCTGTGCTTCACTGCATATCTTTTTCACCAAGGGAAGATGCAACGCCTGCCTGAATGATCTGTCTATCTGAATGAGCTGCCTGTAATACTGCGCTGAGACTGAATGATGGGCCTAACAATGATTCTGGAGCTTATACGACCAAAAGATTAGAGCAGTGATGTCATGACTAGAGGTTCATCCTGTTTTAAATGCTTTTATGGCTAAATATTTCATGGTGGACACATTAATTATGAATAAAGAAACTGAATAAACTAGAGAGAGAGAATTTAGAGATGGGACTCCCACAACAAGTTCAGCCTTTGAGTTCAATGGGATTACTTGGTATTACTTGGTATTATAACATCCTTAGAGGGGACAATAAAGCTGTAATAAACTCATATTTGATTCTGAAGCTTTTCCTAATTAACAGAAAATGCTGAGCAAATTCAATAATCATACATAGGGAACTTAAATGTTACTGAAAACAGTGTTAAGGGTTATCTTAATTAAATGTAAATATTTACACAGTGGCTGTTTCCTATATGCCAATACTATATAATGCTCAAAGTCACATACCTGTGGATCAGATTAAACTGAAGAAAGCTCTAAGGACATAATTCAGACCACAAGTCAGAAGTAGACATAAAAAAAGATTCTCAGTTCCACTTGAAACCTGTGGAGCACCTGGAGCTTCAAAAATACATTTTACGTGCAACCCACGAACTCTACATTTACATGCAAGTCCCTCTGCTTTATCTGGACGGCAGCAGAATACAGATTGAGTGCAGTTTGCATTACATATGTGCAAAAGTGCCAAGTGCAATCTGTGCTCTTATTGATAGCTATAGGAGCTTGACACACATACCCTACTGATTGTATATATGCCCAAGAGATGAATTATAATTCCTTGCAATCAAAATGCCTCTAATTCATACTTTAGTTTGACCAAGTCTAATATATCTCCACCATTGGGCTCCATGAGCCTCCTCAAAAATATTTTTAAAAGTCACCAGCCACTTTTCACCTGCCAGCACGGGACTAGCTGTCCTGGATTCATGCTACCCCCATCCCTAAATCCCATTCCCCTTTCAGAGCAGACACCTATTGCACTGACAGGAGCCTGATCCCTCACCCCAAACACATTGGAACCAGCTGATGTTATGTGGTAGTGGGTGAGTGGTTTTGCTTTGTGTCACCCTGTCTGCATCGTTTATTTCTTTGAAAGTTGAAAAGCTTTCCATTTTTTTTTTAATCTTAGCTAATATACTGCAATAGCACATTAAATATCATAAACTATCATCTTCTGCTTCCTTTTCCCCTCATTAATGTCTTATTTTTCTTTTGCATTCATGTAAGTTGGACATGTGCTCAAAAACCATGCAAGATGTTCTTTCAAATCATTCAAAACCACATGAGGAGACAGTCCCACAGTGGACAGACAGGGTATATTTACCTTATGATCCATGACACCTGTGTACCCCTCAAGTGCTGTGAGCCTCTGTGGTCTCGCCTGCTTTTTGGTGGATGAGACAGGAGCATCTGAACGGCGGGAGGTTGGTGATGATGATGATGACGATGATGCTGATGAGGAAGATGATCTGTCACCGGAGCTGCTGTTGTACACCAACATAAAGCTGGTAACCATGGTGACGATGATGATGCCACTAACCCCTTGGTACTGAAAAGACACATGAAACTGCATGAGTTTTTCAAAGCAAACTGATTTAGAGGAATTCTCTCAGTCTGTCTCAGTGAAAAATGTCCATAAGCATCAGGACACGAGGGCAGCAAGAAACCACTGTTAATTAAATGTCAGCTTTCAGAAGGCAGAAGCAACACAACAATAACAGCTGCGCTCTCCTCATGCAAGGCTGCAAATGAAATGTCAGCTGTGCCACTCAACGTGCTCCATCAACAGGACAACATGTTTAAAGAGCAGTGCAAAAAATACCATTAGGCTGCTGAATTCAAACTACCACCCCTCCCCCTGCATGAAAACTAACTTTAGCCTGGTGCTCTCTTCCAGGGTGAAATGCTGTGTATTATATAGTATGTATGTATTCTGCATGTATGCATCTTAAAATATAGGATACAGTAAGCGATGCAAAGACAATACTACAAAGTACAATTAGGTCGCACAGGACCAGAGCTCAGTCTCTAACTCACTTCTAAGCAGCATAAACACTGAAGCTCCCCGCAGATGAACATTACAGTGACATTTCTTGCAGGTCTCATTCATATTTACCACTCTTATCTTCATCTTCATTTCCCCTCGTTTCCACTCGCAGATCGAGCCTTCATCCTAACGGGGCCACAGCTTTCTCTCTCACACACAAACACACACGCGGGCACGCGCACGCGCGCACGCACACGGAGCGTCGGGACTCTTGAGCATGCAACACTTGAGCGGCGGCATCACTGGGATCAGCGCGGCGCAGAGGAAGAAGACGACGCTCCACTACTCTTTTCCCATGCTCTCCCCTACAGAGACGCCCTCTCTCAGCCCCGCGCTCCTCATGGTCCTAGATAACTCAACTTCACAGCTTACCTCGTTTTCAGGGTTTCCTGGGGGGGTTAGTGGCAAGGTACATATATATCTATATATATCTATATATATAGATATATATAGATAGATAGATAGATAGATAGATAGATAGATAGATAGATAGATAGATAGATAGATAGATAGATAGATAGATAGATAGATATGGACATGTGCGCTCAAAAACATCATTTTGTTTATAGTGACATGAATCTGTGTCTGGGCACAATTGGCTTTTTTTTTTTTTTTTTTGCTTACATTTTTCATCAGTGTTATCAAGAATGCGATGACAATCATCCTGAGCTGAATAATTCATTCATTCATTCTGATCACAATAGGTTAGACAGATATGTTGATCAATGTGCTCCTCAAAATGTCTTCAAATGTTATCACACTGCAAACGTTGGTGCTTCATAAATAAAATAAAGGTAAATACAAATTCATTTTCCATCACACTATCGCATGTGTATGTGTAGGGAATAATTTTCCCCCCATTGAGTTTCACTGAGGATGTTTTCTCTTCAGATGAGAACCTCTGTGCAGAAATGGAAGGTATCTGACCATCATCCATGTGATTATATAGTGTGTTTGGTTGGACAAAGACATGCATGGGGTATAGTCTGATTTGAGGTATAATGAAATTCTTATTTCAACAATTTCACTCAAAGTAGGGGTAGCATATTTTTATTGATGTATTTCTGTTGCCTGTGCAATGCTATCACGTTTTATGTGCTTACACCATGGCTATAGATGTTAC
This sequence comes from Rachycentron canadum, assembly GCA_038496675.1. Taxonomy (NCBI): domain Eukaryota; kingdom Metazoa; phylum Chordata; class Actinopteri; order Carangiformes; family Rachycentridae; genus Rachycentron; species Rachycentron canadum. The sequence goes on along the minus strand of CM076656.1, from coordinate 17,988,590 downwards.
TTGATGATAATTGTTATAAGAAACACAATAATAAGAAATTGATGTCTTTTGTCACAAGCAGATTTTCTCTCAGTAAAAGTGATTTTTTTTTCAAATAGAGTGGAGTCAAAAGCTTTGAGTGAGTGGCCTTTTATAGGCCAGATAAAGGCTTGTGCTGTGCAGTATAAACTGATGTGACGGTTGCACAAACTTTTATATTGTCCCCTTCCTCTCTGTGTGGTACTTTCTTTGACACTAAAAGTTATGACGAGATTATTGTAGTCCCTCAAAGGGCATTAGTGATAATACAAAAATATTCAGACAAATGTTCATGGAATAGTGTATCATCATTTTTTTGTCAGTCAAGTAGATTTTGGGACATCCCATTTAAGGACGGGGAATTATTTTCTCATTTGTCACAGCAACCTGAGAAGTCAAAGCTACTCATGGGAGACAGCTTTGCTGGAAGCTGTAATTTAGTCAGGAGGCACTGGGAAATGAGGAACAGGTCTTTTTATAGACAGCCTCTGTGCTGGTGTAACTATGTTCATTTTCTAATGTATCTTTCATGTTCATGTTATTCCTCAGCCAATCTCACTTCACAAACTTAAATATCGACCAATCTATTGGCTTTGTGGGGACTGGTTGGTAATTTATCTCATAAAACACAGAATATTGCAGTCAGACCAGATGCTGTAAGGAAAACCAGGACAGCCTACATAAAAGCTACAGTGGAAACAGCACATCTTCCCTTTTATGTTTTTTGGCCCAGATTTACGCACGTTTAAAAATTTGCCCTGTTACATTAATTAGCTATCTATCTGAAAGCCAAATACTCTACTCTACACATAAAGACAAGTAAAAAAACATATTAAAACAAAATTCAGTATATGATACAACATGAGACCACTCTGGTGAATTTTGACTTGGTACAAGATTTGGCAAGAGATAAGAATAAATATGTTGCTGTTTTGAGAAAAATATAACTTTTGTGGACATTAGATAATGATTGAGCACAATAAAGAATGGTTTCCAAACTGAAGTTTGGGCCCCTTCAAGTGGTCACATGATAATGGAATCATGGAATCATAGGCAGGAAATAAGAAGACAAATCATTTCTAATGGTTATTTTAGAAAAATGAATTTCCTAAAAATGCGCCCCTTTTTTCATCTATTTTAGTTCTATTTTAGTTTCACCTCTCCAGGATTCTGTAAAACAATTAAAATCCAACAGTTCGAGAAGGGTTGAGTACAGCTCACAGACGTGGATCAGAAGCCAAAAAGGTTGTAGAACAGTTTTGTTTGCACAAATCACATCAAAAATGCATACAAATGTCAGCGTTTAAAAAAAAAAAAAAAAAAGAGTAGGCTAAATCATGAAGATTTTATTTCTTCAGCATTTTTCTTATGAAGAGAAAAAGTGCTGCAATATTAGAGATTACATTGCACAAGTACATATATGCACATAAAACATGCATACACTGGGACAGAGGTACTAACATCAACTAATAAAATGCAGGTGGGAAATCCAACAAATCCTAACATAAAATATAATTTTATAGACCCAAAATGTACATTTCATGTGGCTCCCACTATAAACGACAGGTCTACAGCTATAACTATGATTGTTCTGAAGTTTAGGAGTCAGGAGTAGTTATTTACTGATTCAACCTTCTGAGGACAACAGCTCTGAAACAGAGCCTATTACAGAGCCAAGTCATTTGTTGCTTTGACAGCGATCAATACGAGTTAAAATTCAGTCCTACATAGGCCTGTAAATGGATGCTTGTGTGAGGTTTGCTGAAATTGAAATAGCATTGCCTCTTAATTTTTTCTATAAAATATTGGTATGGTGACTTGGAGCATTCTGAGTTGCATTATTATGGAATATTGTGAAAATTGATAACAATGACTCAATATCAAATGAGTCACTACACTCTGTTTTTGTTAGGGTAATAAAAAAAATTGTAGGTAGTAGGAGTATAAAGCATTTCCAGGAATATTAACATGGACTCTGTTCCCTTTCCTCTGCCTATTTACTGTTTTCTTTGACGCCGTATGGCCATATCATTGAGAGAATAATCTTAATCACCTAATTATTTGAATCATTGAGGAGCAGTGCTTCATAATGCACCTCATCATTGTGAATGTAGAGGATTAGGTGGCTGGCAGTCCGTGCGCTTTGATTAGAGGTGTCCCTGAGGCCTCAGATGCATCTCAAAACACAGCTTCAGGGAGCACACACTGACAAGAGCAAGGCAAATGTCTGTGGAACAAAACCTTTTTTAATTAACTCCAACCTCCTATCCAGTGAGGTGCCAGACGGCTGTCTGCCTGTGTCGAGCCAAATACAATACAAGTGTGAAAAATCTGCTCTCTTTGCACCTGTTTACTGTGCCAAAAGCAGTTTGGTGTTCCTCATTATTTTGTGCCTAACTTGAAGAGTTGCTGCCTCTGGGTGTCAATCAAGAAACTAAACTGAGACCCAGTTATTGCAAGCACCCTCCTAATTTACGAAGCTGTTTATGAAAAACTGCTGTTACAGTCGTATATATGACATTATACCATTCTGTCAGATGCCACTGGGCAAAATTTGGTTCATTTTTGCATTGACTTACAAAATAAAGATTCAACTTATATGGAATTTTAAAGGTTTATAAATTGACACTTAAATGGCAGAAATCTGAAGAAATTATTTCACCTGAGTTGTCATGTTGGCAGGTTAGAAATCTCAAAAACACCAATTAGACCGCTGTGTGACTTTCATACTGAGAACATAAAGTAGGCTTATCAGCTACTCAAGGCAGAGAGACATGTGATAGATCTTATTTGAGAGTTTACAGACCCTTAATTTGAGCTAGAGACAGCACATGGGAGACTAAATCTGCAGTAACTGTAATACCAATGTGAAGCTTGAATGCCTGTGGAGAGAACAAAGGTGCAGGTGGTAGTGAGGTGATTGAAATCTTGCTGTGTTCTCCAGTCTAGATATTACTGTGCACTTTAGGTTAAAAAAGAGAACAACAGAAGGCATCTACAAGCTTTATTTCAAGCCCAGGAGATAAAATATCTTCATTCCCTTTGCAAATTGTTCTCGCTTACAGACAGATCATTGACTCATTGTCTGGCATTCCCAGCAATCACAGATACAATTGCCTATTGCCCAGTGTGCAATATATGTTTCTCAGAATTGCTGTTTATCCACTTGATTGAAGAAAAAAAAAATACTCCCCATCACCTAGTGCATTCTGTTTGGCTGTTGCACATTTATGCAGCGATACTACAGATTGCTAGATCACCTTTTTAATAGTGCAACTTGGGGGATTTCAATTTTTAACAGCAGGGTTGATTGCAACAGCACTAATTGTAACCGATGAATGGAAAAGAATAAGGTGATTTTCTGAAAAACATCTTCTTCTGCCTCTGATATCAACAACAACAAAAAAAAAAACAACTCAATTCGCTATGCAAACTGCAACAGGACAACTGGCGTTGTCCTGTTGCAGCCTTCCCACTTCCCACTTTGTTTCACAAAGTGGGAAGTGGGAAGGCTGCAAAAACCAGCACAAAATGTGCCTGCATCTGTTGTGCATCCTCACCCTCAATTATGTAATTAGCAAGCTGTTGGCATCCATCATTTTTGCTGAATGACACACAGATGGGCTGCCAACACCGTGTTCTTTGTTTTAAGCAGTATCAGACCATAAAAGGTTGAAAACCACTGTCAGCAAGATAGATTTCTTTGCATTTACTGTATTTTACTTGGCAATAATGTGATTCAGATTCTCCTGGTGTGCTACTGGCAGTGATCCTGTCACATCAACATATGATATGTCCTAGCGAAGTCAATCCTTTCTTAATGACCAGCCTTTGGCAACCTGAGCTCTCATTACTTTCATCCACAGAGCACTGAGGGAGACATCACTTTTCTGATGTCAGTGTTTAATGCAAATTATCTGTCCCATTTTTAACCCAACAGCACATTAAAGGCATGAAATATTAACATTTTCAATTTCTGTCATTAAAAAGGGATAATGTTTGACAATGTGCACTTACTATTCAGGTAACATCCATGCTGGATCCCTTTGGCTGCTACTGCCACAGATAAAAGATGCTTCTTACTTGATCTTTGTTAATACTGTGTGAAAAACCCACCCTGCAGCTCTTCTATTTCTCAGTTATTATACATGATTTCCAGCCTCTTCTGCCACTTCCTGGTCATATCCACTACAGTACACTCTCAAAATCCAAAACCAATGCTTCTTTATGTGCCATTGCAAATATGCCTTATATAATGAATTACAGTACTTTTACACACACATACAGTTTAATAAGGTGTTTTATTCCCTAGTACTTTATATACTTCTTTGCTAATATGTATTGTATCATGATAGCATCCTATCATTTGGATGACCTGAAATGATAAAATACTGCCTACTGGACACACATGGCATTGTTATGAACCGAGAGGGCTCACATGTGGCCCATGTACGTAATATTTTCTTTACCTGCGCTTAAAGGCCCTATATGCTCATGGACCACTCTTGTTTTGGGTGGTTCAGATTCCTCCTCAGGACTATGTGAGCTATTTGATTGACAATCCTCTGACCCTGCAATTAGTTTCATTGCAAATCTTTATTAGTTCTTGAAATGTGGAGACCTAATGCGATTAGCGCATAGCTCCACCAAACTGAGCAGAGGTCCAATCAGTCAGGATATTAATATATATCATTTTCAGAATATTATCATTTTCAATTTAAGTGTTCTTTCCAAATGATTGAGCTCAGGTCATAGAGATGTGATGACTTTAGATGACTTATAGACTCACGGTGACTTCACCTGCACCTGAGCATTGAAAGACTTGATGCCCTCCCTTTTCATGTTGCCTCCGCATTAGAAGCAGCTGCAGCATATAAAGAGATGAAGCAGACATTTACAATGACGCCGTGCAAACTGAAGGGTGGAGGGGGGCAGCAAGAGAGAAGGCTCTGCAATGTCACAGAAACCCCAGCTGAGGTCAGTGTTTCTCCACCGGACGCCTCAGTGTGGCCAGAGACGTCACACCAAAAAAAACAAAAAACAAAAACAAAATAGGAGCTGCAATGTTGCATGTGTTGTTATTAATCGACCGAGAAGCAACTCTCGAGTCTAGTGAGTCTGCAACAAGTCTTCTCCCCTTTTTCAACCCTGCAACTGTTCGCATCAGCTGTCGAACCGCACAAAACCTATTTGCTTTAAGCTGCTTCCTAACAAAGGGAGGCAGCGGCCGCCGAAATATCCGCGCGTCCCCTTTAAGAGCTTTTTGGAATAATTAATGACGTCGAGCTGTAAACACGACTGACGCTCAGCTGCGTGGCCGAAGCATCCTCAGACCAAGAGCCCGAGACCTCTCCAGGTTCCCAGTGTTTATCTCTCGACGGGACCGTTGAAAGGCACTAAAACAGCTGCGGTTCACCCTCGACTCTCATATGCGGTCTCCAAAACCAAGACGGCGGTGCTGCATCAGTCCTACTAAGTGCCATGGCTAGAAAGACGGACATCCCCTCCTCTTACTATGGTGAGTCGGTTCGTCTTTGTTGTAAACGGCGAGATATTTTATTTTATTTTTTTAATCCCCCGCCACCCCCCATTCCCACCCCCCCTCACCCCC